>CM076578.1:67765937-68018763 GCA_034641835.2 Pinus albicaulis
ATCGGAGTTAAGGGCATCGATTCTCCAAACTTAGCCACCTGCTCAGGCGAAGGGATGAGCCATGGGTCGTCAGACCTAGAGATCATGTTAACTTGTTGTGGAGGTAAATCCCCTCTGCGAACAGAGGCGATCCCTAGTAGCCCAGACCGGGTCTAGCAACAATCGCCACACGCTATAGTGCAGGTTCCTAATTGCAAATAAACCAACTAGCGATGAAGGCTTACCTAGAATCCAACGCTGTCGCTTGTAGAGAAAGTAGCGCTCCCGTTCCTTAGCTCTGGAAAATCACAATCCTCATGATCTCCGTGATCGGACACCTGCACACGCAAGAAACAAAACAAACGCAAGCGTAAAATCCAGTGTATGCAACTATATGTCAGTCAAAGAAGACATAACTCATCATCATAATCATCAACAGGAGTGAAACCATAACCAATAGTCGCTTATCATTAATCAATCAAAGAAGAATACAACCATAGCTCTAACATTGAATTCTCCTTCGGAGGGTCGCCAGCGGAACACGTCTCGAAAAGGCCTGTCGGGGATGGGACAAACCTCTCTCTTCAGATGTCTCGACAATAATATCCTTGCTTGGATTTCACCTTAAGGGAATGAATCAAGGCTCTTGCAGCATAAGGCTCTGATGTCTCTTGGGAACTTGGAGACTATCTTGCAAAGGAGATGAGCAAGCTTTTATATATGGAGGAAGGGGAGTTGGGATCCCTATAATCATGGGATTTGCCCTATCCTCAAGGAAGCTTCCATGAGAGGTGGGAAACCACTTCCTCTACATGGAGATCCGGAGCCAAACCTCCCAACTCAAATTAGATGCCAGTTTATGAATTGGTTAGAACGAAACTTCCGCCATTTATTTTTAAAAAACACTCCTTAAAATGGTTGGCGCGAGTGTGACTCTGAGACAGAGCGCCAATTGGCGCGACCTCTTTGAAGGATTTGCCCCATTGGCGCAGGTACTAAACTAGCTGCCCGCGCCAATGCAAAAAGGGGTGTTTTTAGGGTTTTTCACAAGGAGTTGTCTTCAGGGCAATGAAAGTACATGTTTAGGGGAATGTTATGAAAGTGTTTTCAAGTTATGTCACTGCTCACAGGTCACGGAATAAGCCCTCCAATTGTGCGGGATGGGGAATTGCAGGGACGGTGACAAATTGCTGTGTAACAGCTGCCAGTGGGAAGTTGTTAAAGGATCTGGGGAAATTTATCCATCATCGCGTTCCTCTGTTTCTTGAGGGCCTCCTCGAGCAAGATTTTGATGGGATCTCCTGATCCCTCGTCTTCTTTCCTTCCTCCATCGGGGGTCGTCAGGGTTTTCAAGGTTGATCTTGCAAGGGTGAAACCAAATCAAGCCTTAAGTCCTTATACCTAGACCCCGTTGGGGACATGCAAAGAAAAACAGAGAAAGAGCAGACCGCTCTAATACCACTGATTTGGATTTATGCAGGAACGCAATAGAATACACATATAACCATAAGCACAAAGATGCAGTGGAAATAATATTTTATTTTATTAGAATCAAATGACTAAAATAGGCTTATAGACATAATGGAAACTAGCTATGGCGTTGGTAGCATATCTCTGAGAAGAGATGTGGCGGCTACAGGCCTCTAAATTGTGTTACATTGAGGCTCGAAGGCCTATTACAGACATAATGGAAATAGATGAGCGAGGGCACTGGTAGCGTATCACTGAGAAGAGAAGTGACGACTATAGGCCTCTCCACTGTGTTACAATGAGGCTCGAAGGCCTATTTATTGTTGAGAAACAATGTAAAACCCTAAACATCTAAAAACCTAACCCTTGGAAATGATGTTAAGTCCCTATATTAATAGTGTAGTCCCTTATTATGTTAGTGCAACCCCCCTTATTGTTATTGTTGTAATTTTAGAACTCTCCATATTGCTATTTTCCTTCTTGTGCCCTTAAATTATTACTAGGTCGGTCATATCAGGGCCCCACCAGGATTGCTATCATGGCCCCATGGACTCCTATATATAGAAATGAGGTTTTGTCATTTGTATCATCCAAGAATTGTTCATTCATGTAATTTATTGGAGGTTTCCCCCTCGAAGTGGCTTATTTATAAGTCATTGATATCTCTTTTCTTATATTTTTGGAGCTAGTTTCACAACATTTGGTATCAGAGCTTTGGATTCTAGGGTTTTCGCTGCTCCAAACAGGTCATCGTGGAATTTTCGCTATAAAAAATTTTCTATGAAGGTTCAAAAGTTGAAATTTATAGAGTGCGAAGCTGAAATCTTGAGGAACATCGTCACAATATTTTAGAGCTTGGTTCACAATATTTTTGGAGATATGATCTATGGAAGTTAGGGATTTTTGCAGGCTCCTGAATTTAACTTAAACATTTCATCACAGAATTTTCGCTATAAATATTTTTCTACAAGGTTTCAGAAGCTGAAAGTTTTATAGAGTGAATCTGAAATCCCAAAGAACCTCCTGTAAAAATTTCAGATCTTGGTTCGCAATATTTTTTGAGATATGATCTGTGGAAGTTAGGATTTTTTTAGGCTCCCGAATTTCATCTCAAAGAGGTGACCGTGGGAAAAACGTCATAAATCTATCTCTGAGTATCAGATTGAGATTCTATAAAAATTGGCCACAATAACATGGACTTTAGTTTATTCTATATCAATTTTAGAGATGAATGAGGGAACAGTGATGCGTGGCAAGTCATACAAGTTCGCTCTACTGAACCAGTCCATAATTAGATCATCATAGGAGATTGGGCATATCTTTGTTTTCAAGAATCCAAATCAGGTCTGACCTGTGGCATTTGAAATAATATTCAGAGAGCTAATTCAGGGCCAAATTTCAGATATTGAAAATCCAAAATTACAAATATAATTCAATTTCAATATTGAGCTCCTCAAAATCAAGAAAAAGGTGTGTATTTGGTTTTTAACATTGCATACCGTTTGTTTGAAAAAGCAGTTTGAAGTGATTCCAAGGGAATATTTTAGAATTTTTATCAGTATTGGGTTCTATAATGCCTCCAAAAAATAATTCCATACCCATTAAGCCCTCAAAAAGCTATACTATGATGCATGAAGAGGAAGAATTGCAGTATGAGATATCAAAATTACGGTACCAAGTGCAACAAATTTCGATCTTACGAAGAGCAACCGAAGATGACATAGATGGTTTAAAATTAGAAATGGAGGCTAAGTTGGATGGTTTGAAGGATCAAATAATAGCTAATATGGATGATAAATTAGTGGAAGATCACATCGAGCATCAACAACAAGTTCTCCAACTCTCAAAGGATAACCTAACTTTGGTGCAAAAACAAATGATACAACCGGAAGATCAACATCACATCAAAAGAAGTTTTGAAGGAGTCACAGAAACAAGAACGCGACAAGTACAATCAATTTCAGATTTTCTCAGCAAGTGGAAGAACTTTCCTGTAGAAGATTCCACATGGGAGGATGAGAATTTTATACAGAAGCATCAAGAAATAATCAAGCGTTGAGGACAACACTTGTTTGAAGGAGAGGGGCATGTTAAGTCCCTATATTAATAGTGTATTCCCTTATTATGTTAGTGTAGCCCCCCTTATTGTTATTTTTGTACCCCTATAACCCCCATATTGTTAATATTGTGCCCTTACATTATTTTTGTTAGGTCGGCTAGGGTTACATTGTGGCCCCACTAGGATTACATTGTGGCCCCATGGACTCCTATATATAGAAAGAAGGTTTTGTCATTTGTATCACCCAAGAATTTTTCATTCATGTAATGTATTGGAGGTTGCCCCCTCGAAGTGGCTTATTTCTAAGGCATTGATATCTCTTTTCTTCTATTTTTGGAGCTGGTTTCACAACATTTGGTATCAGAGCTTTGGATTCTAGGGTTTTCGCTGCTCCAAACAGGTCATTGTGGAATTTTTGAAGGAGAGGGGCATGTTAAGTCCTTATATTAATAGTGTAGTCCCTTATTATGTTAGTGTATCCCCCCTTATTGTTATTTTTGTACCCATGTAAACCCCATATTGTTATTATTGTGCCCTTACATTATTATTGTTAGGTCGGCTAGGATTACATTGTGGCCCCATGGACTCCTATATATAGAAAGGAGGTTTTGTCATTTGTATCATCCAATAATTTTTCATTCATGTAATATATTGGAGTTTTCCCCCTCAAAGTGGCTTATTTCTAAGGTGTTGATATCTATTTTCTTCTATTTTTGGAGCTGGTTTCACAACATTTGGTATCAGAGCTTTGGATTCTAGGGTTTCGCTACACCAAATAGGTCATAGTGGCATTTCGTTATACAAATTTTTCTACGAAGTTTAAGAAGCTAAAAATTTTAGAGTGCAAATCCGAAATTTCGAGGAACATCGTCGCAAAATTTCATATTTTTTTTTGCAATATTTTCGAAGATATGATCTGTGGAAGTTAGGTCTTTTTCAGGCTCCCAAATTTCATCTCAAAGAGGTGATCATGGGAAAATATTCATAACTCTTTCTCTGAGAATCAAACTGGAATTATATAAAAAGTGGCTAGAAATACATGGACTGTAGTTTCATATCTATAAATTTCAGAGCCAAAGGAGGAAACAGTGGCACGTGGCAAGTTGTACAAGTTTTCTCTACTGAACCAGTCCATAATTAGGTCATCATAGGAGATTGGACATAACTTTTTCTTGAAGAATCCAAATCAGGTCAGACCTGTGGAATTCTAAAGAGGATTTATAGGGCTACTGTAGGGCCAAATTTCAGATATTGAAGATCTGAAATCACAGAGAAAATTCAGTTTCGATATCGAGCTCCTCAAAAGCAAGAAAAAGGTGTGTATTTTTTTCGAATTACATAAGCCTATTTTGAAAAAAAAAAATAGTTTGAATTTATTCCAAGGGCATATTGAATAATAGATAGCAGTATTAGGTTCTAAAATTCCCCCTAAAAAAATATCTGAAATCACAGAGATAATTCAGTTTCAATATCGAGCTCCTCAAAAGCAAGAAAAAGGTGTGTATTTTTTTCGAATTACATAAGCCTATTTTGAAAAAAAAAATAGTTTGAATTTATTCCAAGGGCATATTGAATAATAGATATCAGTATTGGGTTCTAAAATTCCCCCTAAAAAAATAATTCGATACCCATTAAGCCCTAAAAAAGCTATACTATGACACATTAAGAGGAAGAATTGGAGTATGAGATATCAAAATTACGGTACCAAGTGCAACAAATTTTGATCTTACGAAGAGAAATCGAAGATGAAATAGATGGTTTAAAAGCATAAATAGAGGCTAAGTTGGATGGTTTGAAGGATCAAATAATAGCTAATATGGATGATAAATTAGTGGAAGATCACATCGAGCATCAACAACAAGTTCTCCAACTCTCAAAGGATAACCTAACTTTGGTGCAGAATCTAATGAAACAACAAGAAGATCAACATCACATAGAAAGAAGTTATGAAGCAGTCACGAAAACAAGAACATGACAACTATGATATCGATAAATTTCAGAGTATCTCACCAAGTGGAAGAACTTTCATGTAGAAGATTCCACATGGGAGGATGAGAATTTTATACAGAAGCATCAAGAAATAATCAAGCATTGAGGACAACACTTGTTTGAAGAAGAGGGGCATGTTAAGTCCCTATATTAATAGTGTAGTCCCTTATTATGTTAGTGTATCCCCCCTTATTGTTATTTTTGTACCCCTGTAACCCCCATATTGTTATTATTGTGCCCTTAGATTATTATTGTTAAGTCGGCTAGGATTACATTGTGGCCCCACTAGGATTACATTTTGGCCCCATGGACTCTTATATATAGAAAGGAGGTTTTTTCATTTGTATCATCCAAGAATTGTTCATTCATGTAATGTATTGGAGGTTTCCCCCTTGAAGTGGCTTATTTCTAAGGTGTTGGTATCTCTTTTCTTCTCTTCTTGGAGCTGGTTTCACAACAAATGAAGCGCCAAAACTTTGGGTCCCCTTTGGGTAAATTGGTGTTACAACTTCCAGGGGACGTAACTTTGGCATCTGATCTCTATTTGATGTGCTCAATAGCTCGTTATAAATCTATCCGAGGACTACAACTTTCGTGTGACCAACATCAATTCATGGACCCATGTTGCTCCAGTTTTCCAAAAAAATGTCATTTAGGGACTCAAAACGGCTCTGGAAGTTCAGGACCCGAAAAAATACTAAAAATAGTAAGTTGTGCTGCAACTTAAAAATTGAAAGAAGTGATGGTGGGGATTCAAATGGAATATGTGGGTATATCCACCTGGATCATTAGGCCCCTAAACTGCTCCGGGAGTGTAGGACCCAAAAACTTGCTAAAAATAGTAACCTGCTAGAAGTGAAAACTGAAAGAATTGATGGTGTGGGTCCAAATGGAATCGGTGGGTGGCCATAAATATCCACTTGGATCATTCCTCCCTCCTTAGGAAGAAATGGCCCCCATTTCATAGAGTTCCTCCATGAGAGGAAATATTTTTTTAACTTGGTATTGAAGTTGTCCAAGATGTCGCGGACCTGTCGGCGGATGTGTTGGATGTAGATGTGTCATCTGTAGAAATTATATAACTTATGTGTTATATGTCCAAGATTCTCCTAATCTCACACCATTTTAACTTCATGCAAAATACATAATCTATTCCACCATTGATCATTTGTAGAAATTAGATCAAGATTGCAATGCACACATGAAACAATAAAAATTCACACAAATTAACACAGTTGTTTAACGGGAAAGCCTGAACTGAAAACCCCAAATATATGTATATAATATATGTCATATAGATCATGTAATAATCCTCATACAAATCTGATCATATCAAGCTCTCAATACAATACAATCGCTACACACTAATCAAGCCCAATCTTGCAAATCCATGCACCGATCTTTGCCACCTGCTAGCCTGCCTCTACTACGCAATCCCTGCTGAAGAATGGCTCTGAATGAACTCGAATTACTCGAGCCTTGATCACGCAATCCTCATTGGCATCTCCATTGAGTGTTGGATGAAATCAATGCATCACTATAGTCACAACTGATAGTCACACTTTCTCTTTCTCCTATCTCTCCACTGGTCTCCATTGAAACTGCCATGCACTGTAGTTAACTGATGTATTCTTTAGTTGATTAATGAGTTATTATTTAGTGAATTAATTAACTAATTAATTCACACCACTTTCACTAGTGTATCAATCAGTTAGACTAGATACAACTAGCTCAACTGAGTCTAACTGAGTTAAACTAAATACAACTCCACCAACTACTTCTCCAACTCCACCAAACTCTATCACATGAGTTCTAACTGAAGTCCTCCATGCAATAGCTCCAGTAAACCCTCAGGAATAGCGTAGTTCCTTCTGTTAGTTGTTGTGCCACATCTGTGCACTTAACTGAAGTGCTCCAAGAGAATAAGATAATGTTTAGAGTCCAAATATTATTAAGAGCTAATAATATTCGACATATCTATATCTAGATGGGCAGTCTAAAAATAGACTTTGCCCAATATGTCTAAAAATAGAAGTCCATCTATTTTTCCAACTTGACCAACCATCCACAAATAGCATCCTGCAACTCATATAATATGATCGACATGTCTAAAAATAGACTTTGCGCCAAAAATAGCCTGCGGGCCCACGTAGTGAAGGTAACTCTTTTCACTAAGCTCATCATCTTGTTGAATCTCAACACTCCCTCTCAACAAGATAGGGATTATCTGCCACCCTGATCCTGTCTCTATGGTATTCAAATTTTCTCCTGGTGAGCGCCTTCGTCAGAATATTTGTATCCTAATCCTCCGTGGGAATTTAAGAAAGCAACATGATCTTCCGCTACACACAATCTCTGATATGATGGTACCAGATGTCAATATTTTTAGATATATCATGAAATACTGGATTAACCGAGAGTTTAATGCAACTTTGATTATCACAGTATATCACAGTAGGGTCTAAGTGTGAACCGAACAACCCGACTAGGATCTTCCTCATCCATATAGCCTCGCATGCAGCCAAACTTGCTGCCATGTACTCGGACTCCGCTGAACTCAGTGCCACGGATCTCTGTTTCCTGCTATACCAAGAAAATATTGCAGGCCCGATACTGAATATCCCTCCAGATGTTCTCTTTCTGTCCGTTGGGCTCCCTCCCCAATCTGCATCCGTGAAGCCATGCAGCTTCAACTCATAATTGTCACCATTACCACCAATCCATATACGATGTGCCCTATAGATACCTCGGGACATGCTTGCCTGCCTTCCAAAAGAGCTTGGTAGGCTTAACCATAACTTGTGAAAGCTAGTTAACAGCATAGCACATGTCTGGTCATGTATTGACTAAATACATGAGCGAACCAACCAACTGTCGATAAACAGTGGCATCCACTACCTCTGCTGATGTAGCATCCTCTTTCCTCCAACCACTGGAAGAGGAGTGTCGATAGGCTTGCAGCCTTGCATGCTGAACTTCTCCAGTATCTCCCAAGCATACTTACCTTGAGACACAAATATTCCACGCTTCCGCTACCAAATTTCCAATCCCAGGAAATAATGGAGGCCCAAGTCCTTCATCTCAAACTCCTTTGCAAGATCCGCCTTGCATGAGTGTATCAATAGTTCATCACCTGTTAGTATCAAATCATCTACATAAAGTAAAATGATCAACAACTTACCCTCCACCACAATCTGGTATAGGTTCGGATCCGCCTCACTCTTGGTGAATCTAAGTCTGGTGAAATAACTGTCTTCCGTGTGTACCATGCATGAGGTGCTTGTTTCAGCCCATACAACGCTCTTTTGAGCCTGCACACATGTAACTCATTGTTGAAGATTTCGAAACCTTCAGACTGCTCTATGTACACCTCCTCCTCAATGAATCCATTGAGAAATATAGTCTTCACATCCATCTGATGAATGTGCCATCCCATCTGCGCTGAGAGAGCAAGGATGGTCTGTATGGAAGAATACCTTGCGACAGGTGAAAAGGTTTCTTCATAGTCGATCCCCTCGATTTGTGAGAAGCCCCGGGCAACAAATCTTGCCTTGTACTTCTCAACACTCCCGTCAGCAACATGCTTCACTTTGTAGATCCATCTTGAACCTACCACTAATTTCCCTTCTGAACTTGGGACAATCTCCCATGCACTGTTTTTGACAATCGAATCATACTCTTCCACCATGGCATCTACCCATGCAGGGTCCTCCACAGCTTCCTCGAAAGAGGATGGTTCTGTCACGATACACTTGCTCATTAGAGCCATATCGATAAATTAGTCGAGTGATTGTCTCTGCATGCTGTATTGTGATATTAGGTGCTCCTACATTTCTGCACATCAAAGATTCGATCGCTACGACACCTTAGTGCGCTTCCTCTCTACGGTGTTGTGGCCGCAGGTGGTTTCTTCCACTCCATGAACCTCCTCTTGTGGCTGATCCACATCCATAGGCTCATCTTTAGGAACTAGTAGCTCCTGCATGCAAGTGTAGCTCCCTCTCAAGCGACAACTTCATGGCTTTCTCCTCATGAAATTTGATATCCTGTCGCACAACAGTCTTCCGACTGTCTGGAAAATACACATGATAATTTTTGGGTTTTTTTTGTACCCCACAAATATCCCAACCTCTGCGATCGGCTCTAGCTTCTTCCTGGCATCCTTCATCACATGAATGTAAATAGGTGAGCCAAAAATCTTCAAATGAGAAATATCAGGCTTATTACCAGAAAACGCCTCTTCGGGTGTAGTCATGCCAAGTACTCTATGAGGACAATGGTTTTGCACATAAACCGCAGTGTTTCATGCTTCAGCCCACAAGTGTATGGGAAGGCCCTGATCATGCAACATCGCCCGTGTAGCACCCACGATCGTTTTGTTATTTCTCTCCACGACCCCATTCTACTGTGGGTTATGAGGCACAATGAGCTCTTTTCGAATTCCTTCTGTGCTACAAAAGTCTTTGAATTCGCTAGAGATGAATTCACCACCGTTATCGCTCCTTAGAGCTTTCACTTGCTTCCCCAACTCTTTCTCAACTAGTGCCTTGAACTCACAGAAATTTGAGTATGTATCGCTCTTCTTCTGCATGAAGAATATCTATCACTTACGAGAAAAGTCATCAACAAATATCACATAATACCTGTGCTTTTCTGTCGAAGCTACTGGGAAAGGTCCACACACATCTGTGTGAATTCTCTGAAGGATCATCATGGCGCGACTATCCTTCTCATGAAAAGTGGTCTTCACAAATTTTCCCAAAGTACATCCCTTGCACTGATATGACTACGCAAGTGTACCCTTGGGAAGCCCGGTAGAAATCTGCTGCAAAATTTTCAAAGCGCCATGGTGAAGATGGCCCAATCTCCTGTGCCACAATTCGCCCTCATCCCGGCTCACCACTCCTTCTTCTTTGCCTGTCATTTTTGCACAGCCATCTACCTACAATTTATAAAGGTTCTTAACTCAAACCCCTATCCTCTGGGTTTCACCAGTTGCTTTACTGCGCAGGAAAGCCTTTCCCTTGCTAAAAACAACATCATATCCCTTGTCTTCTAACATCGCCACAGAGATCAGATTATTCTTCAATCTTGGAACATGCATGAAATCCTTCAAGATGAAAGGTTTTCCAGACTCCCTCTCAAAAGAAATGGTCTTGATACCAGTCGCACTATATCTACCATCATCGCCCATCTCGATGTGCACTCCAAGATCCTTCTCATCCAAATCACTGAACAAATCTTTGTCTCCGGTCATATGGAAAGACGCACCACTGTCAAGAAACCACACTGATCCCATCACACTTGAAACCAAGCATGTGATTAGTGAAAAATATAGCTCAAACTATGAGGCTAAGGCCTCTCCAGCTGCAAATCCAACAACCTGCTTATTTTTCTTCTTCTGTGGACAATTAGTGGTGTAATGTCCATGTTGGTGACAGTGAAAGCACTTCACCTTGGACAAGTCCTGCTTCTTGCCTTTTGCACTGGATTGAGAAGGAATTTTCTTTCCCTTCCCTTTCCTTGCTTTGGAAACCAAAGTGAAATTTTCTTCATCTTCATTCTTTGATGAAGATCCATCCTTGGTACCCCGCCTTATCTCCTCCTGCACAAGATCCGACCAAAGTCGCTCCCATCCCGACAGTTTCTCCCGACCATTGACAGAGTCCTCGTAGCTATGCCAACTCTTCAGAAGCCTAAGGAGAGCCAAGCTCACCAAGTCCTCTACATCTACAGTAACCCCCACACTTCCCATGTCATCCCTACACTGGAAAAACTTCGTGAGGTACTTGGGTATACTTTCGCCTTTCTCCATTTTTATTTTTCTAAGCTTGTCTTTAAGCGCCAACTTCCTCTGGTCGCTTCTGATTTGGAACAAGTCTGTCAAAACTTTCCACATCAAAAATGGAGAAGCTTTACCATGAAGTTTGGACACTATGTGATCCTTCACACCTTCCAACAGAATCCTTCGACATTTTTTTGTCTTCTTTTTCCATGCGTCAAGTGCGGCTGCATCGCTTAGAAGCAGGTTTTGGAAGTTCTGCATCTATGAAATCCTTCAACCCGTTATTATCCAGCACCACCTCCATCCTGTCCTTCCATGCAATATAATTCGATCTGCCCTCAATGGCATACTCCAATCGCAATTCGTTAAAATACATTTCAATGAATGCTCAACTTTGACACCAAGAAAACACTGCAGAAAATTCGAATTCCACCAGCACAAAACTCAACCGCTTCAATAATTGCAATCTGATCTGATAAATATCCCTCTGATACCATGTAGAAATTATATAACTTATTTGTTATATATCCAATATTCTCCTAATCACACACTATTTAACTTCATGCACAATACAGAATCTATTCCACCATTGATCATCACATGCGGAAATTAAATCAATTGCAATGCACACATGAAACCATAAAAATTCACACACATTAACATAATGATTTAACGGGAAATCCTGAAGCTAAAAAACCCAACATCTGTATATAATATATTTCATAGAGATCATGTAACAATCCTCATACAATGTTGATCATATCAAGCTCTGAGTACAATACAATCGCTACACACTAATCAGGCCCGATCTAGAAAATCCATGCACCGATCTCTGCCACCTGCTAGTCTGCCTCTACTGTGCAATATCTGCTAAAGAATGGCTCTGAATGAACTCAAATCCACTTGGCTTGCACTGTGCAATCCTCATTGGCATCTCCACTAAGTGTTGGATGCAATCAATGCACCACTATAGTCACAACTAATAGTCTATCTTGCCCTTTCACTTATCCCTCCACTGGTCTCCACTGAAACTGTCCATGCACTATAGTTAACTGATGTATTCTTTAGTTGATTAATGGGTTATTATTTATTGAATTAATTATTAATTAATTCACACCACTCTCACTAGTGTATCAATCAGTTAGACTAGATACAACTAGCTCAACTGTGTCTAACTGAGTTAAACTGAACACAACTCCACCAACTACTTCTACAACTCCACCAAACTCTGTCACATGAGTTCTAACCGAAGTCCTCCATGCATTAGCTCCAACAAACCTCGTAATGTAAGATAGATCCCTTTTCCGTCACCGTCGAAGTGCACATCTGTGCACCTAATCGAAGTGCTCCAAGAGAATAAGATAATGTTTAGAGTCCAAAATATTATCTAAGAGCTTTCAATAATAGTGCTACATATTCATTTCTTAGACCTAAAATCTAAAAATAGATTCTGCCCAATATGTCTAAAAATAGAAGTCCATCTATTTTTCCAACTTGACCAACCATCCACAAATAGCATCCTGCAACTCATAGAATATGAACGACGTGTCTAAAAATAGACTTTGCGCCAAAAATAGCCTGTGAGCCCACTTAGTGAAGGCGACTCTTTTCACTAAGCTCATCATCTTGTTGAATCTCAACAATGATTCGAAAAAGTTATGGTTTTTACAAGCTCTAGAATTCCATCTCAAACAAGAAACCTAGGGAAAATCATCATAACTTTATCTCTAAGCATCGGATTTGAATTTCATAAAAAGTGTACAAATTTTAGTGTTTTGGATATCAGTTTCAAGGCATAACTAGTCTATAATCGGGTCAATGTGGGAGATTGGGCATAACTCTTTCTTGAAGAATCCAATCTCATTCAGACTTTTGGGTTTGGAAATAAGACTCATATGGATACCATAGGACGAAATTTCAGATCTTGGAGATCCGAAATTACATAGATAGAATAGTTTCAATATCTAGCTCCTAGAAAGCAAGAAAAAGGTGTGTATTTTTTTTTTGCATAAATTTTGTTTGAAAAATCAGTTTGAAGTGATTCAAAGGGAATACTGAAGCATAGATATCATTGTTTTATTCTGAAATTCCTAAAAACAAAAAATTTGAAACACCTAGTAAGCAACCAAATATCTCTTCTATGACGCATGAAGAGGAGGAAGAAATGTAGCACAATATACCGAATGCAGATGCACTCTCAAGAAAGGATGAGGATGTGGAAGCATTGCTTTGTGCCATTTCTATTACCCAACTTGATTGGATAACTGAAGTAAGGGATGAATGGAAGAATGAAGGCATTAAAACACACACACACACACACACATACACACATATGAAAGCATTGTCCAACATGTGAATAGAATATGGGATGGTGAACTCATCAACAAGGTCATGAGACCAAGTCAAGTTTTAGTACCATGGGTAAAACTATAGACCTATACCCATGGTAAATTTTTATCTAAACCATAAATACATAAGAGAAATAACCTTATAGGTGGTTGATGGTGTGAATTAGGGAGAAAATGTTTGATAGGAAAATTATCCGTTGGTGAGTGAGAGGAGCAGTGTGGGTAATGTATATTGTGAGTTTTCAGAAAAGGTTGTTGTTGGTGTGAGTACATAGTGAAGAAAAGAAAGAGTTGATAAATTTAACAACACTAATCAGGAATTGGTGTTCCCAATAGGTGGGTGCCTACTAAACTTTGGGGATAGATGTATCCAATGAATCAAATCCTACAAAATTAGAAAGGGGATAGTATCTCCTGCAAGTTGGTGCTTGTGAATCATGTAGTTATAGGTGGGTGCCTACAATAACCATTTAAATAAAAGAAGAACTCTGTGGTTTACTCCCTTCATGAGTTTCCATGATAAATCTCATGTGTCCATTATGTTCATTTATTTACGTTATTTCTTTCTATTAAATTCACAAATAAATAAGAAATAAGAATTTAAACAAAAAAATATTTTTGGCAATAAGAACACCCCCCTGCCCCTCTCTAGATTCAAATAGGAAGAGAATTTTTCGGATTACCTTTTGAATTATTTTTCTCAGACTCTATTGGGGGAAAAAAAAACTTAGGAACACCTCCAAAAGCTAATTGGGTAACTGATTGATTAACTTCTTGAATAGGGGTCTCATATAGAGAGGAGAGAGGCAGAAACCTGTTTCTAGATATGGGGTTATGACTATAATTTTTCACACCCCTAGGTCTCAAATTCCTTTTCCTTTTGGGGAATTTTCCAAAACCCTCTCTCTTTATGATTTTATTGAGATGGTGAAAATCCTTTGTAATTAAATGGAAATATCTAAAAATATGCACATATTCATTACAATGCTTGCATATAAATGGGACATATTTGTAATCTAGTGTTTGTTTCCAAATATTCTCCTAATAATACATGTCTATTGAAGCTGGAAGAGGTTGTGAAATATTCATATAAACACAGATCCTTGCATAGAATATGTATCTCCCTCTCTTGATTGCCTAAAAAAACCTTGACAAATCTACCAATATCATTTCCAATGCCTTCAAGGATTTCTTATTCCAAATATTATTTTGGAAGAGAAAGAGCCAAACCCATGATAAGGAAGTCTTCATTCTCAATATTGCATTGCTCTTTCTAAAATCACATTAAGATCCAAAAAATTTTAAGAGTAAGGTCCTCTTTCAAAAACCTTCATTTTATCTTCCAAGTGGGAAAAAATATTTTGAATAACCCTTTTTCTCTAGCTCTACATCTATTTCTCCCTTGAGGTTCCATTTATTTTCGATCCAACTGATCAAGCACTTTAAAGAGGGAAAAATCACATGAACTTATAGATCAAAGCATGATATTGCATATATTCGATGTATTTTTCAATCTTGTTAGATCTAAACTCATACTGTGGATCTTGAATTTATTTTTTTAGCCAATGCCATTGAATTTTATTTTTCCATAATGTGCCAAGAAGTGGTTTCTCAAAGTGACCATAATCTCCATTACCTCCAGTTGAGCTTTGAAAAGGATGTGAATGATGAAGAGTTTGGGATGGATTTCCCACCTATCCAACATTCTTACGAGCTCCTAAGACAATTTAACTAACGGAGGGTGTTGATCTCACTCCTGTGGAACTAGCCATGGATGCCTATACATAAGAAACCCTATATGTTATATATTATGTTAATAATAAGTATATATAATTTTTTTTTTAAATATTCACAATATTAGGAGTTTCAAGTATAAAAAAAAATAATTGAAACAACTTTAAGTTTTTTCCTTGTTTTTTCTATTTTAGTTTATTGCCTTTCAATATTGATTTTTCAACATTTTTCCCCCTTTTTTTCAATTGCACAATTCTTTTCACAAATAAAATTTTAATATATCGCAAAAACTAAAAATATTCACCTAATTTTTTACATTACTCGATAGATAAAGATTTATAGTCAAAGCATAACTAATACTTAGTCAATGATGAATGGATTGCTATGGTCTTTGCCTTTGGTAGGGACTAATAAATTTTAAAATATATTACATGTTTCCAAATTAATATAAATGTTTATATATATTTTTAAATGTTATATTATTTGAAAGTATGTCATTTTATTATTATCAATTTAAAAATAAGAATATTGTTTTTTTTTTAATGTTATTTAAATCAAACTAATTTTAATCTTCCCAATATTGGTGATATGCAACAATGATCATGTGTAAAAATTTGAAAGTAAGTTGGGAATAGTATTGCAACCACCCACACATTTCACGAGGGATTATAATGTTAATGTTTGTAGAAAAACTAATGACAAACATTACGGTGGATGTTGTCTGGATAACTAGTTCAACAACCTCCTTAATGCTTTATTACCTCAATACTAGTACTAATGGTGGTGGTTTTCCGATCATCGTGATGATGTGAGAGGGAAGCATGAAAAATAATAGTTGTCAGAATGAGGAAGAAAAAAATTATGCTCCAATTCAAAATCATTATCTCCTCTATATTCAACCTTTTTCGTTATATAAGCATTCAACTTGCGTTGAAGGAAAGTTCAAGGTGATTTCAAGGAAGCATTTTGAATACAAACATAGAAGTTGGTTAAGGAGATATTCTAGGTTGAAATCAAACAACAATGCCCTTTGGATAACACTCGTTGATTTTCTCCATTGACAAAGTCTTCTTCTCTAGTTTGTGTTCCCAAAGTCATGGTTTAAGATACTATGCTAGAAGTCGGCCTCTGGTGCTTTCCCTTCCCTTGCTCTAGTTTTACTTATTTAAATTTCTTTGGGACCCATATTCATATACTTGTTGCTCTTTTCTGTTTTGTTTCTTTTACTTTTTACTTTTGGGTCACCTTTGGATGCTCTATACCCTTTAATCATATGTCCTTTGTCCTTCCTTTCATGGGAGATTCCATTAAATTCTTCTCCTCTCCTTGGGTCGTGGAGTGGTTTATGGTTTTTGTTAGTTTCACCTTTAGAAAATTTGATGACTCAAAGCCCCTCTAGAACCCTCCTAGGTGGCTCTCTATTTTCTCTATTTTTCTAGTATCTCTAGTGTCATTATGAAAGCTCTATGTTCCTTGGTTTCATTTTATTATGTTTATATGTCTTTCCATTCAAAGCCATTTATCACCTTTATCTCCATGCTTGATGTTCACCACTCATTACACTAATGGTTTCATTGTGGGTTCAACCCTCCCCTTACTTGAGAACGCAATAAACGATCAAATTCTCAATTTTGATCTATGTTGCCAGTGTCCCCCTAAAAATTTTCAAAGACATAAACCATGCAGAAGAAGAGGCAAGAGTGGAGAGAAGGTTTAACTCAAACGATAAATTCAAGAATAAGTGATTAATTGGATCCTTGAGATTTCCAACACTCATATGTGATAAACTCGTCATATGCAGACAATGGAATTTTATTGGTAGGACAAAAATATCATGGAAAATTTTGATCATGGATCAGTATTTTAGCTAAAAATTCAAAGTGCTCATAAATGCATCAGACCTCAATGACTGGATAGAGTTCGCCACCAGGATTCTGGTGCAACTCGTTTTGCCAAAATCTGAGTTCGTATGAGTGAGTTATGGTATGTTGTTCTCTTCCCAACACAAGTAAAAAATGGGCAGAATAGGTACAGTTGATGACTTGGCAGTCCAGTCAACACCTCAAGAATATTCTTCAGATTTCATCCATTGATATTGAGACACGTGTCGTCTCCAGATTCGCCAGATGGTTTTTGAAGGGAAAAATTCTCGAATATCTTCCTAAGCTTGAATTTTAATTTTTTTAGGTTGGAGCACAACCCAACCAAAGGTCACCATGTGTCCCCTCTGGTGGGCCCTCTCCAACCCTTGGTTCGAATTCATTATTTTAATTACCAAGATGGATGGTCGAATTGGTGATTTGTTCTAAGGTTGGCACTATATACATTTGGGGCACATATTTATTTGTGGCATATATTTTTTATACCTAAGTTCTAGGCTAAGGTTGGCGGATTATATATTCGTTGACACATATGTTTATTTAATCTTTCGGTAATAATCACATTAAAATGAACAATGTCGACGCGTTTTGAACCAACCAGTGTGGTTCATCATCAAGATGATGCGCATTTCGAACCAACCAGTGTGGTTCATCATCACAATGATGAACCACACTGGTTGGTTCAAAAAGCGTCAACATTGTTCATTGTAATGTGATTATTACCGAAAGATTTCTTCATAATTTAACGATGGATCACAGAAGCCAAAAATATATACATGTTTATTTTATATGACACCCTAAACTATAGTCGAAACCTATAGAGAACTGCCATATAACACATATACCTATGGCGGATATTATTATCGATGGAATATTCTAAGGTTGAACCATACTAAGGGCGGAGATGTATATTGGCATATATATCTATGTTATGTTCAAAAACCTTATAACTCGATGGATGTTAACTACATATGGAGCGCTACCATCTGTTAGCGGGAGGTTAAGTTTGGTGGGATCCAACTTTATGGAGGAACCGAATATATATATATATATATGACAGTGGTCGGGGTTGAACCCTAGACCTATCACCCGCCAACTACATGCCTTACCATCTCCGCTTCTACCATGGGTCTTAACCCATAAGTTCTCTGCCAACATTTAAAGTTCAACAGGGGTCCGGAGGGGGCCAGCCCCCTCCCATGTGATCAGAACCTCAAGACCAACAGCTAGCACCATAGAAATTCGGCGGAGTTGTTAATGATGCTTAATTAGCCACTAAATTGCATTAAAGCCACGTTAATTTATCATTAGCGCTAAATGAGCTTATGTGTAAACGCGTGCTTTCTTAATGTTAATATGTGCTTATCTTAGTGTTAAGCACAGTTTAGTCTAGTAAAAGTTTAGGGGAGCACGCAAAACTTGGTGGAATGCCTATTTTTAGAATTTTAACTAGCAATTTTCCAAAAATAGTGTAGAAATTGGGGGAAATACATTTTTTTCCATAACTGGGGCAATTTTCGCCCAAAGATAGCTCAAAAAGAGGCATTCTTGGCTAATTGACATGCTAGGAACTCAATGAAGCAGGTTGCAGAGGCATAAGAGGTCATCTATAGGTGTTTTTGTGCATTTGAATATTTTTGAAGCCTAGGGCCACCAGGTGTTGAAGGCATTGCGAGAGCATCCAGAATCCAAATTGAGAAAAAAAACAATAATTTATAGTAGATTTTGATGTTTTAAACTCATTGGAATGGGTTCCAATATCATTTGAAGCTTGTAACAACAATTTTAGTACACTTGAAGCTAATACAAAGGCCCACACTATGAAGCTGGACCAAGGAGACGTAGCCCTGGAGAGGTGAATTCCTTCAACAAAATTAAGTGTATTGACAAACACTAAATTATGCTTTTAAGTTTATGAAAAACACTAAATTTCCCCAAGAAAATTGAATTGAAAATCACATGCTCATGGAAAAACTATTGATGAATAAGTAAACCAAATAAAAGAGAATTTTATATTTGGAAATGATACTAACACAACAATAACTAGCAATCATTTTCAGATCAAGTTGGTATCAGAGCACAAGTTTGCTTTCTTTTTTTGCTTCAAGGGTTTTAATAGTTGCAATTTTTTTGATGCTTACAAGGTTGAGATTATAGAGAGGAGAAGGGAAGCTATTGGTAGCTAGTCCTGAGATTAGGAAAATAAGGAAGAGAGCTAAGGAAGAATCATCCTCACCCAAAGGACCACTCAAGGCAGCACTTGAAGCACCTCAAATTCCATCTCCATCAGTTGAGATTGAAGAGGTACAAATTACACAAGAGGCTGAAGTGATTGAAGAGGTATAAGCTGCAGAGGTTGAGCTTGAATCCAAAGACAAAATTTCAGGCTATGAAGAGACTCATGAACATTCTGAATAAGAGGATGTTAAGAAATAATTCAAAGAAATTAAAAGAATGTTTAAAGTCATGTATGAAGCATTCATTGCAGAAAAATCTAGAGAAGGTTCAAAGCCTCCACATGGAGAAGGATCTTCAAACAGTAAGAAGGTTGAAGAGAAGAGCTCAAAAGGTAGTGGAAGAAAGCCACCTCCATCTCCACCATCCTCATCAGCATCTTCATCTTCCACATCCACCACAAAAACTCATACCCACACTCATTCCAAGATACCAAAAGGAAAGACTCCATTGCTCAAGTTGGACATCAAGTTTGAACTTCCCCTATACAATGGAGAGGTTAATACAGAGAAGTTACACAATTGGATTCATCAATTGGAATTATACTGCAGAATTCAAAATTCACAAGAAGACGACATAAAGATCCAGTTGGCTTCATTAAGGCTAGAAGGAGCAGAACTCGTTTGTTGGGAGGCAAAGACTCAAGAGGCAATGTGAATTCATGGTAATATTTCCATGACTTGGGTTGAGTTTACTCCTTCCATTAAAAGACAATTTTATCCATTAACCTATATGCAAACATTAATTATGATTTGGAAAAAGTTTAGACAGCTCAAAGGCCAAAACGTTAAAGAGTACACATAAGAGTTCAGAAAGAGAGCTTTGTTGTTAGGAGTAAAATTGAATTCTCAAGATACACTCTTGAAATTCATAGGAGGTTTACATTCCTATTTGAAGCATATTATCCTTAGTTTAACCCAACCAATTTAGATGAAGTTTGTGTACAAGCCACACACTTGGAACCAAGAGGAAAACAAAACATAGATGAGAAAGGTGAAAGTGATGGTAAGGGAAAAGAGAAGGGAGGAAAATGGAAGGGAAAAAATAATGCAAGTATCAAGAAAGAGAAGGAAAATCTCACATGCAAAAATTATTCAAATACTGGCCATGATGAAGACCATTTTTGGAAAATTCATCCAGAATTGAAACAAAATAGATTAAAAGTCAAAGAGAGGCAAAATTGTTGCTATAGCTAAAAAATACTTAGGGTCAGATTCAGGAGATGAGACAAAAATTATTTCTATGGGTTTGAAAGGGCAACATGTTGAATGTACTAGTTCCTCAAATAGTCACATCAACACTCAATATGAAGACATAAGAGAAGAATTGTTTCATATTAGAGTGATTTCTAATCATACAAATATTGATGCACTATTTGATATGGGATCACAAGAAAACTTGATTTCAGAAGACTTAGTCAAAAATCTTAACCTTGAAATTGTACCACATCATAAACCATACCCTTTGGGATGGATATTTAAGAATTCTAATTTACAGGTTACAAGGAAATGCATTTTTAGATTTTCTATTACTGCAAACTTTGTTGATGAAGTCGAGTTAGATGTAAATTCCACTTGACATTTTCGGGACAATCTAGGAAAGTCCATATTTTTATGACAGGAAAGCGGTGTTTTATCACCATGAGAAAAAATATTGTTTGCTTAAGGAAGGAGTGGAGTATATTGTGAGAGCTCATCGCAAGAAACTGAATACTACTTTATTTAATGCAGGTAAAATGAAGAGGCTAGTCAATGCAAGCCAAAACTTGACATTGATGATGATAAAACAAAGATATGTTTTGCATCATACTTTTCAAACTGAGGATTATAATTGCAATTATTTTTTCCAGATTAATAACAAGTTGTCTTTTAAATAAGTTGAAAAACATTTGCAGCAGTCAACGTTGGTGTTGAGCAGTGTTGAAAACAAGGTGTCAGTGCAAGAGGTTGCAAATGTAAAAGAGAGGAAAAATCAGCTTGGCAAAGAAGGCATAGGTTTCACAAATGTTCATTACTGGTTTCTAAAATTCACATTACAATGGCGAAGATACTTGGGCAAGAGTTGACACAAGTTCAAGGCAAAAGCAGCTAAAAAACGCCATAGAGATAGAGTGCAAGGTGAGAAAGATTCCAAGTTCCCTTTGATTGTTGACCAAGTTAGAAACAAGATGTTGTTGCACTAAAAACTGTCACCTTGAAATTTTGCTGACTGTATGAGCTCATTGACACTCATACTTACCTCCTCTGCAAGTCTTACAACCTTTGTTCCTCATTCCAAGCCCTAAAACTAGAGGAAAAACCCTAAAAACTCAAAGAGCCTTGGGCACACAGGTAACATGAAGCCTGCTTGCGTTCCTAGCTTGGGTACGCAGGTAATACACTGCTTACATGCGTTCCAAAACATATTTTTCTCTTGTAATGCCTGCGTACCCTTCTCAAAGTCAAAAAAGTGAGAAATAAAAGTTAAAAAGCTGATTTGAGGTCAATTCTAGAAGCTTCTAGATGAGAATTTTTGGGGATGAGTACGCTTTAATAAGGTGTATGTATCCCACACCTTAAGGAACTAATCCCTTGATGTGAGGAGCCTATCCCTTTGAAGGAGGATTCTGTCCCTTCAAAGGTGGAACCCTAACCTCCTCATCTGCTCTATAAAAAGAGGCATTGGGTAGCCTCAAAGGGAGTTCAAGCTTTATGTGTGATTGAGTTAAAGTGCTATTGAGATTTAGACTTCTTTCTGTTGAGCTTTTGAGAGGAAAGATCACATACCTCTATGTGCTCCTGGAGGAAGAGTGCAAGACTTATCAAAGTAGAGGAGACTCCTGCTTCGGACCCCGAGAAGGCCTGTTCAACATCAAGGCTAAGGTTGCAAGGTTCTTCTGTTATTTTAAGATTAATACAATCAAGTTTTATTTTTCTCAATAAATTGTCGTTTGATTGTTTATTTCAATAAGTTGTCGTTTGATCGTTTATTTCATAGATTCCTTGATCACTATGATAGGTATGTTTTATAATTATTTGTTATACAGGTGCTATTTAATATTTTCTTGTTTGTGATTGCAGGTCGACAAAGGACGACACTTTGTTGCGACAAAAGATGACACTTTCTTGCGACGAAAGAACTCTTGTTGTGATGGAAGGATTATTGTTGCGACGGAAGAACCACAGTTACAAATAAGCATTTGGATCTAAGTTAGGATCGACACCTTCATAGCATTTATTTGTAAAACGAATATATTTAGAGAAAGATAAACATAGTTGTTCGTTTGTTGCTAGATTTTCTTCTGACACTAGGGAGATCGATCTTGTCCGCAAGATCGATTTATCTGGCCAACAAATTGGTGACTCCACTGGGGATCGAAACCAGAATCTCTGGTTTCGCAAACCAGAGATTTTCCTTTGTTGGGGAAAGAACTTGTTTGGATTTTCCTTTGTTTTTATTTGAAAAAATGATTTTTCTGATTTTTTATTGATTTGTACGGGCTTGGGTAACTTAGATTTACTTTTCTTTGAAAAGTTTTGAAGTATTTTTTGGTTTTCTTGAATTTTTATGGAGACCGCACATCGTTGCAGACCCTGTTAAAAGTCTTGAAAAACTTATATTTCTTTTTTCAGTTTAGTTTAGATTTAATTTAGGATTCTTAGCATCTACCCAGATCTATATTTTTCTATCAAAAAGCCTTGTTTATGAGTTTCTTTCAGTAAATTTTTCATCTCATTCAGCTCCATTAAGTTAATTGGGTGTTTTGAGTCTCTTTTTTGAGAAATTTTTAATTTGATTTTCTTTGGTCATTACTTGGAGGTTTGTCTCGCTCTTTTCACAATTTTGCATCTTTTTGCTTTTGTTTTTGCGAAAAAATTTCCCCCTCATTTGCCGAGGGGGGCTAAATTGTGTATGAGTGTTAATCGCCTTTGAGTGTTTTTTGATCTTTGGAACTCTCACCCGATTTTCTTGACTTACACTTGATTGGTTCTTAGATTACATTAGAATTATCTTGTGTTTGAAAATTCTCTTGCATAGATCACATTTGCATAATTAGAATTCTCATTTTCAGAATATGAGTGAATTGTGCATAGATTACAACTGCATAGTTTACATTCTGAAAAATCAATCGTAGATTTAGATCAGTTTTCTTTGATTTGAATTTAGATGTTTTTATGCTTGTTTTAAAAACACAAAAAAAAAAATTGTTTTGGAATTGATTTGCATTAGTTTTTCTTGATGAAATTAGTGCATTAGAGAATTTGTTATATTTTCTCTTAGTAATCAATTTTTTGCATTGTTGGAAGTGAATGGAAAATCTCTCCTTACTTTAGTAGGATTCATCGAATTGAAAAGATTACATTATCATATTCGATTGCATTCAGTTTTGGGTCAGGTCATAACACCATTGGTTTCATATCCATTTACCCTTTTGAGTAATAACAACCTAAATAACACAGTGCTTAATTAAAATTCATCTAGTAATTTTTACATTTTTAGCGCTCTTTCCACCAATCTAGCTCAAGGTTAGTGCTTTGGAATAGGTTGTATTTAACTTTCCAAAGAAACTAAAACAAACAAGTAGATAAATCTTGCGGTAGGAAATAAATCCAATTGTAACTGGTACATTCTAGGAAGCTTCTCTTAAAAGAGTTAATCACGAGATCATGTCCGAACCTTTGAGACAATCAATTATGTTTCATTGGGAAAGATAGAAGATCTGCGCGCATTACAAATGGTAAACCTCGGATTAAACATTGTTGAGGAGCCTGGGGTCACTTGTTGGTAAACCTCGGATTGACCATGTCGAGGAGCCTTCAAGGAGATTTAGCTTTGTTACTCTGCCCTTGCACGTGGAATCGGATCGTAGACTGTTCCCCCAGTTGTATTTGTTACTGTTGGTAACCTTAGTGTCCATAAACTTAAGATTATTTCCTAAGCTGGCAGTGAAGGAAAGATCTCACTGTACCTGGAGCAGACATCGACTAGACTCACTTGGACTCTCTAGGGGGTTCTCTTCACTCGAGATGCTTTTGTGAAGAAACTTTTGCCAGTCTGTTTCATTAAGCAAGTTGTCAGGGTAACTGTTCCAACCTCCATTTCTGCATTAAAATTCTACGATGTTGGATTTCATCACCAACTAGTGTTTTTAGTGTGGGAATCTATTGTTTGTGTGTGGTTTGACTCCTAGATTTGATAGCGTGTGTTAATTTGTTTGTTTTTACTTTTATACTCATAGGTGTGAATTGTGAATTTTAATTGTTAGGTGTGAATTGTGAATTGTTAATTTTAGTTTTAAATTGTTAATAAAATTCACTGAAGTTGAATATAATGGCAACTGTTCGGGAATTTACCAACCAAGGAACCCCTCTTAACGAGAATCCCAGTACTTTTCCTTGCTTTGGAAATGTTGGTCCTCCTTATATGGCTACTTTGTCATTACTTCGATTTATAATAGGTTTACCAATATGGTTATTTTCAACTTCGTTGGCTGAGTTGAAATGTGTGAACAAAATATTTCTTATACAGAGATAGACAGTAGGGGATTTCACTGATTATTTCACCTTTACTAGAAAGGATGAAACCAGAAGCTTCTGGCCCTCTTACTGGCTCTGCCTAAAGAAATATGAAGTAAACACTAAAACGATCTGGAAATGAAAATATTTGTTTCTATTTGCAAAGTATTCATTAACCAATTTTTATGTGTGAATAAGCAAGTTAAGGTATTATGCAATGGAATTAATGTGGTTTGAAATGGAACAAATGTGTTTTGATCACTGTATAAGTCTCATTGTGAAAATTGGACTTATTAAAAATTATTGTTTAATGTAGTAAACTCTAGAAATAAGAAGCAAGAATGCACAGCATAACAGTAAGAATTTGTTTAAGTAGTTCACCCCTCTCTTGGGCTACCTCTGCTGGGTCCAAAAGCCACCAAATAGGCTTTTCCCTCTTTTATTAATGCTCAAATTAAGTATTACACCATGAAGAAAGCCTCAAAAGGCTGAAATAGCTGCAAATTCAGAATCAAATGGAAATAGTAAAAATTGACTAGTCATTCACCTCAAACAGATGAACATAGCCCAATACAATTGATCATTCCCATAACCCTGGTGGCTCCACAAGAAAAATCTCTGATAAAATCACTGATAGAGTGCCCTGATGGCTCTGCAACCTATTCCAATAGCTTCAGAATGCTCTAATACCCCCAAATCAAAAAAAAAAATCATCCCAATTGGACTTCCCTAGCCAAAGTTATGACTAAAACTGACTTTGCCCAGTTAGGGCTAGGAAAGCTCCACCAAATGTGGAGAACTGCAGTTAGGCCCAAAAAAATTGGGGTCGGCGCTAAATTTTTGGCACTCCGCCAATAAACCCACCAATTCGTTGAGGGCTATGGATAGGGTCCACGGGTCATATGACCGGACCCGACAGAGAAAATTGGAGTTTAATGTGGAAACCTTTAATGTTAAACCATATAATATAGTTAAACTCCGCACCTTTCGGCGGTCCTTATGACCATGACCTGACGTTATGCGCGCCAATGGCATTTGACTCCCGGTTCCGAGCCATAGGTTCTTTGTTGAGGGGGCTAGCCCCTTTACGGCCCTGCCCATATCAAATTCAAACCTTATATATAAAAATATGCCCAATGTTTAATAAGAACTACTTGTGGCCCGTTGGTCGGGCTGCCCAGCTGCTTCCCCCCCCCCAACCCGGGGTCGATTCCTGCCCGCGACACAGAATTTTGCGACAACGAAACAATTATGTTTGACCCTTGGGGCCACGTGGCGGCCTCCGGGCTGGCCACGTGGCACCTTGCCATTGGCTCTTCCATAAAATATTCTATGGAATATTCCCAAAATATTCTGTGGAATATTTTTTTAAAATATGGTCAAACTTAGTCAAATTAGGCTTTTTGCCTGAAATTGAAAAACTTCAAAGCTAAATAACTTTCTCATACAGCATCAGTTTTCAGTGTCGTTCATGGCTACAGGATCATTTTTCTGAGCTCTTTCCTGTCGTTTTGGTTTGGACCAATTCTGATCAACTAATTTTTTGAGCATTTTTTCATTAAGGACTTGATCTCCTGATCGCACCTCCCAAATGGGAAGCTTTTGGACCCCAAAAGCTCTCTGATTACTAAAACTGATGATGTGAAGACTGATTCTCCACTCTTCCACCTTTGAATAACTGAGATCTACCCATTTTCATCAAATGGAGCTTTTGATAAAATGATAAACTGTCTCTGGAATCAACTGATCGACCATTGCTAAGATTGACGGAGTCATGATGCAAATTATTAAAATTTGCAGAACAGCAACTGTAATTTGCAGAAAAAAAACTGTTTCTACATTGATCAAACTTCCAAAAAGACTTAAAATAACGTTCACCTTGCAAACTGTTCCCATGGCGAATTCTACCATTCTGAAACCAACTTTGTCCCATGCTGAATTGTGTGTCCTCCTTGCTTGCACTGCTTTTCTTTGACACTTTATTCACTGCATTGGCTGACCCAAAAGGTAATTTGTGAAACATAACGTCCTCTTCTTTCAAAGACAAACTATTATTAAACTGAGACATATCATTAGCAACGTCATAAAAGGATGAATGCTCAAAATCTTGTCATTTCAACATCAACAAAGTTAGACTTTGACTTGCATTAACTAGCCTTTTCAATTGACTTGCATGGAGTAAAGAAGATTCCAGCTTCTTCTTGTGTGCTCTCACAATGTACTCTTTACCATCTTTGAACAAGTGATACTTGTTTTCATGGTGATGAAATATGGCCTTCCTGTCAAATAAGTAAGGACTTCCCAAAACAATACGTGAGATATCAAGCGGCACCACATCAAGTTCAACTGTGTCAATAAAATGTGCAGTTATTGCAAAGTGCAATATGCATTTCCTTGAGACTTGCAAGTTAGCATCCTTGCATATCCATCCAAGTGGATAAGGCTTCGGATGTGGAATGGTCTCAAGTTTAAGCTGCTTGACCAAGTCTTCAGATATAAGATTCGCTTGTGACCCACTATCAAATAGTGTGTCAATTTTGGTATGTTTTGAAATTACCGTCACATGGAAGAGCTCTATCCTCCTTTTTTCTTCATGAGTATCTTTGTGACAATTCAAAGAGCTAGAACTGGGAGTTGTGTCTTGCACCACTTCTTTCCCCTTAATGTTCTTTAAAACCATGGCTATGCTTTTTGTCTCATTTCCTGAGTCTGACCCTAAGTCTTGCTCAACTGTTGCTACCGTTTTCTCCTTTTCTTTGGTCTTGTTTTTGTTCTTGTATTTTTCTGGTTTCAGTTTAAGATGAAGCTTCCAACAATGATCTTCATCATGACTTGTCTTTGAACAGTTCTTGCAAAAGATCTTTCCTTTTTCTTTTCTTGAATTTGCAACTCTTTTCTTTCCTTTGTTTTTGAAATTATTATCCTCATCAAAAGTATTCTTTCCTCTAGCTTCTAAATGTGTAGCCTGGACACAGACTTCATCTAAGCTAGTAGGATTAAACATTAGAATAGTATGTTGAAGGTAATTGTGCAAACCTCCTATGTATTTTAACAAGGTGTCTTGACTTTGTAAGTCTACCCCAAGTAGAAGTGCTCTCCTTCTAAACTCTTGGGTATAATCTTGCACATTTTGACCCTTAAGTTGCCTAAAATTTTGTCAATTCATGATTTCTTTCTGAATATGAGCAAGAGGATAAAACTGTTTCTTAATAGCAGTAATAAACTCATTCCAAGTTAGAGTTATCTTACCATGCTTTTTAATTTCCTCTCTGGTCTTGGCTTCCCACCAAACCAAAGCTGCTCCATCCATTCTCAATGAAGCTAATTGGATTTGTGTGTCATCATCATGCAAATTCTGAATTCTTAGATAGACTTCCAGCTGTCTAATCCAGTTATCCAATTTTTCTGCATTCACATCACCATTAAACATCGGCAACTCAAACTTCACATCAAGCTTTAATAAAGGATTTCAGAGATGTTTTTTTTTGTGTGACTGATTAACAGAAGTTGAAGAGGATGATGTGGAGGAAGAGGATGACGATGGAGATGGTGGATCACCATTTCCTCCATTCCCTTTCTTAGACTTATCCTTGTCTTTCTTCCCTCCTGAATAATCTCCTTCTTCTCTTTGGTTTCTAGACCCTTCTCCAGCAATCCTATCATTTCTCTCCTGGTATAGGATCCTAACCATCTCAGTCATGTCCAAGAAAGCTTTTCTAAAAACTCTTTCTTCTTCCTTGGGATCCATTTCCTCATGTACTTCTCCTTCTCCAGAAGACATGTTTGTGGCTGATTCTAAGGCTAATGAGGATGAAATGAAAGGTGGAGATAATGGCACCCTAGCCCTCCTTGGTTGAGGATTGTCTTGTGCTCTAACCAATTAACCTTCCCCTCTTTTCAATTTCAACCTAGTAAGCATAAAATTTGCAAAACAACACAATTTTCTTGCACAAAATTCACAAAATCTTAAGCAAAACCTAGAGCTCTGATACCAATCTGATCTGAAATGTGTGAACAAAATATTTCTTATAGAGAGATAGACAGTAGGGGCTTTTATTGGTTATTTCACCTTTACTAGAAAGGATGAAACAAGAAGCTTTTGGCCCTCTTACTGGCTCTGCCTAAAGAAATATGAAGTAAACACTAAAACGATCTGGAAATGAAAGTATTTTTTTATGTCTGCAAATTATTCATTAACCAATTTTTATGTGTGAATAAGCAAGTTAAGGTATTTTGAAATGGAAGTAATGTGGTTTGAAATGGAACAAATTTGTTTTGATCACTGTATAAGTCTCATTGTGAAAAGTGGACTTATTAAAAATTACTGTTTAATGTAGTAAACTCTAGAAATAAGCAGCAAGAATGCACAGCATAACAGTAAGCATTTGTTTAAGCAGTTCACCCCTCTCTTGGGCTACCTCTGATGGGTCCAAAAGCCTCCAAATAGGCTTTTCCCTCTTTTATTAATGCTCAAATTAAGTATTACACCATGAAGAAAGCCTCAAAAGACTGAAATAGCTGCAAATTCAGTATCAAAGTGCTGGAAATAGTAAAAATTGACTATTCATTCACCTCAAACAGATGAACATAGCCCAATACAGCTGATCATTCCCATAACCCTGGTGGCTCCACAAACAAAATCACTGATAAAATTGCTGACAGAGTCCCCTGATGGCTCTAAAACCTGTTCCAACAGCTTTAGAATGCTCCAATACCCCCAAATCAAAAAATATTCGCCCCAATTGGACTTCCCTAGCCAAAGTTATGACTGAAACTGACTTTGCCCAGTTAGGGCTAGGAAAGCTCCACCAAATGTGGAGAACTATAGTTAGGCCCGACAAAATTGGGGTCGGTGCTAAATTTTTGGCACTCCGCCAATAAACCCACCAATTCATTGAGGGCTATGGATAGGGTCCATGGGTCATATGACCGGACCCGATGGAGAAAATTGGAGTTTAATGCAGAAACGTTTAATGTTAAACCATATAATATAGTTAAACTCTGCACCTTTCAGCGGTCCTTGTGACTACGACCCAACGTTATGCGTGCCGATGGCATTTGACTCCCAGTTCCGAGCCATAGGTTCTTTTCTGAGGGGGTTGGCCCCTTTACGGCCCCGCCCATATCAAATTCAAACCTTATATAGAACAATGCGCCTAATGTTTAATAAGAACTACTTGTGGCCCGTTGGTCAGGCCACCCAGCTGCTTCCACCCCGACCCGGGGTTGATTCCTGCCCGCGACACAAAATTTTTCCACAACAAAACAATTCCATTTGACCCTTGGGGCCACGTGGCGGCCTCCAGGTTGGCCACATGGCACCCTGCCATTGGCTCCTCCCCGGAATATTCTGCAAAATATTCTATGGAATATTCCCAGAATATTCTGTGGAATATTTTTTTTAATAATTTTTTAAATATGGTCAAACTGAGTCAAATTGGGCTTTTTGCCTGAAATTGAAAAACTTCAAAGCTGAATAAATTTCCCATACAGCATCGGTTTTCAGTGTTGTTCGTGGCTACAAGATCGGTTTTCCGAGCTTTTTCCCGTCATTCTGGTTTGGACCAATTCTAAGCAACTAATTTTTTGAGAATTTTTCCATTAAGGACTTGATCTCCTGATCATTGGCCCCGAATATTCCAATTGTTCCTCCTCAACCAGATGCTTCACTTCTATAGATTTCACCATCTCAACATCACCAACCTTCTGTTGACCCTTTACCTTCTTCACCTAATATTTCTTCCTCCATTTCTTCCTCTTCGCTTCGTAAAAGCCTTGACGCTAGTAAACAGGTGACTAAGAAGAAGAAGAAAGGGAAGAAGAAGAAGAAGAAGAAAATTAAGAAAGAATTCAACCATAGTTGTAAGTGTTAGTAATGTTTAAGAGACCTCCAACATGCATCGTAAACCCAAATACCCTTGCAAGCTTTGTAAGGGTGACCACTTCCATATCAATTGTCCTGGTATTCCAAAGGTCTTGGAAGTATAGTCAGAAAAATCCCATCAACTTTTCGTTGATCCATCAACTAGTGATAGTCAGGTTCCTGGAAAAAAGGGTAAATTTAGGTTTCCTTGTAAGTTATGCAAAGGGAGTCATCAAACTCACATTTTCCCTTGCATGGATGAAGCCTCAAAATTGTTGGAAAACCTTACTGTTCCACAGCAAGAATTTCCAACTAGTTACCATAAACTTTCTCCCAACCTACCGTCAACTAACGGAGTGATTGATCTAATTTCAAGTACATTCGATCCCACTCTTCCATTGGAGAGTGAAACTCATATCTCTCAGGTTGACGATCCATTAGTTGATCAAGTGGTCGATTCGATTTCACATTCGGTCGATCCCATTCTCCCTATAGAGAGTGAACTTCAGACCGCTCAGGTTCCTCTTGTTACATCAGATTCTTCTACGCCGGGGGGCATTTCACCTGTTTCTACAGAACCCCCTCCAAGTATTGAGGTCTTTTCCTTTGATTGGAATAGACTGACAGAACCTCATCTTCCTTCCTCCATCCCTTTCCAAATCATTGTGAATTTTGGTGGTAGGGAGATACACCGCACACAGGTAGATGAAGGTGCTTCTGTTAGTATTTTATCCTCAACTGCTTGGAAAGCTTTGGGTTCCCCTCAGCTTGTGCCCATTACAAAAAATCTGAAAGCTTTTAACAGAACCATTAGTGAACCTTTAGGGATCCTTCCTAAGTTTTCTATTACTTTGAAAGGTAAAATTGTCTGTATTGATCTTATGGTAGTTCGAGGCCCCTTGGATTTCAATTTACTCCTTGGGCGAGACTATGTCTATGCAATGAAAGCTGTAGTGTCCACACTCTTTCGTGTGATGTCTTTCCCTCACAATGGGAATATTGTGACTGTAGACCAGCTTTCGTTCCCTAGTCTTGATTCGACTACCAATAATATGACACCCCTATATGTTCCTGATTCTAAAGTGGTATCTACCCTGCCACAGGTTAATTATGTGGAAACTAATCCCATGTTTTCAATTACTGATGTAAGTGAGCCTCTCACTGTTTGCTCGTCTTCCTTTGACTTAGATCTAGTAATTGACATGGAAAACTCTATGGGATTATTTTAACGCGATGTTCTTATCCCTTTTGAGTCCCTTGACATGTGTTCCTTCCAAAGAACTATTCTTCCTTCTGATGAAGACCTCTTGGAAGCCATGATCAAGGTGTGTCCATTGACATGTCTTTCTTCCAGTTGGAAGCCATGATCAAGTTTGCGAGGATAGTTCCTTTTACTGTGTCAACCTCGTTAAAAAATGAATCAGTGGCCCCCAAGGATAGTTCTTTTTATTGTGTCAACCTCGTTAAAAAATGAATAAGTGAGTGTGAGGACAGTTCCTTTTACTGTGTCAACCTCGTTAAAAAATGAATTAGTTAGCCGAGAGCATAGTTCCTTTTCTTGTGTCAAGCTCGCTTAAAAAATGAAACAAGCTTCCATGAGGACAGTTCTTTTCCTGTGTCAACCTCATTAAAAAATGAATCAGTAGGTAGATTGTAGAGAGTAGATTAATAGATTAGAAATAAGTATTTTCTAAGGATGGTTCCTGTTACTGAGTCAACCTCGTAAAAAAAATGAATCAGGTATGAGGAAAGTTCCTTTTACTGTGTCAACCTCGTTAAAAATGAATCAGTGTATCAAGAGGAAAGTTACTTTTACTGTGTAAACCTCGTTAAAAAATGAAACACGTTTCCATGAGAATAGTTCTTTTGTTGTGTCAAGCTCGTTAAAAAATGAAACAAATCCTCCCCTAATTGATTCGAGTCTTTGATTAGATCTCGTAAATGTTAAGACATATATTCAGGTTAGTTATTTCAATTTCTGCATAATTTTCTTACAGTTTTAGGTCGAGTCTTTCATATGATCTTGTAAATGAACCTTCATTCCATCTAGCTATTATTACCAGCAGTGTATTTAGTTGAATGAAATGAAGATGGGGGGGCATGCGCTCTAGAAGTTATGCTTAGGGGGCATCAAGCACAGTTTTCTCTCTGTTTCAAGCTTGTGTAAAAATGAAACCACTCTGAAGCATAGTTTTTCTCTGTTTCAAGATTTTGTAAAAATGAAACCTATCTTGAGTCGATTTTGATTATTATTTTCAAGACTCATTAAACTCATGAAAATCTCGAGATTATTTTGCTATCTTTCATTCTCGTAAAAAACACGAAAATTCCGAGTTCTTTCCGTCTTTTCCTGCTCATTAATTAAATTGAAAGTCGGCCATAGGAGTATATTTTTATCCCTTTTTCGAACTCGTCAAAAATTTACAAAAAATCGAAACATTGGAGTCCTCTTTTAAGCCTTTTCAGACTCTCTAAAATTGAAAAGATTGACGAGCACTTGATTATTCGAACTCGTTAAAGTAAATGACTGATCATCCCTTCAGTATAATTTTACCCCTTTTACGGACTGAAATGGACTATTTACGAAAAAGGTATACATTGACTAATTACGGTCAATAGAGTTCTCTCCCGCATTATTTTATCCTTTTTCGGGCTTGAGAGACTAAATTTATGAAAAAGTACACCCATGGAGTTTTCTTAAGTTTTTTCTTCTGACTCCCTAAAATTGAAAAACACCGAGTTTCTCCTATACTGGACTCATTAAAATTTAACAGTAAAGGACCTGTTCAATTTTAAACAGGAACGAACCACTCCTTCTTAGGGTTTGAATATTAAACTAAGTTGGACTCGTCTGAAGGATGAGCTTATAAACAAGCAAATGTTATCCTCCTCAAGCTTGTCAAAAATAAAGAGGTACTTGCCAGAAATGGTGGGGGAAAAAAGAGAAAAACAAACCTGTTTGTTAAATTTTGATTATTCAGAAAACCATTAACCGCTCTTGAACACTAAACTTTTGTTCACCTGGGTTGTGAAATCCTTTGCCTAACAGTTAATCAAACCACATTGAAAGTCTTCAGTCAGTTTCTGGGTATTAGCTTTGGGTCAATTGTCACCAAACCATCTGCAGTGTCGTTATGTGTTCAAGAGGACAGTTCAAACAAACCATTCATTTGTGAAATATTTGTCATCCATTTTGACTATCTCTGAGTCTGTCCTTGCCAATATGTTTCTTCAAAACTTGATCTATGATTTCGCGTTGTGGGCTTGCCTACAACAGATCACTTTCTATCGGCGATAGCTCATTATCTAGGAAGTTGATCTATAAATCGTCAGTACCTTGAAATCTGCATGCCTCAATGGCAGGTTTCTCGCCTTCGACGACAGGTTGCATCATTGACCTTCGATCAAATGATTCCGTGACATGTTCGACTTCATCTTATTCATTCACATTTCATGGATTGTACTGAGTAATTTGAGGGCCATTGACATTACTGGTAGTTACTCTCACACTTGTTAACAGTTCACATCATTGACTGGTAATCAAGTGGTTTCTACCATGTTCGACTTCGACACATTCATTCACATGGATAGGATCGTACTAGTTCGGGAAGCAGAAATCAAGACCCTGGATCTAGTTTCTACCATCCAAGCTGCGAGGAATTTTTGTTATTCATTTATACAATGGACTATTCATAAACAGATGGCTGCATCCATGCTGTGTCTACATATGTCTATATTGTTAATGTATTGAAAATCATTCCTGTATCAGAACAGTTTAAATCAGTTTTCTAGTTAGTTTTGATCTGAGTATGGGAATGCCTACCTCAGCGATGATATGATTACATATATATATTTTTCATTGAATGTTTTTACAGGTTCTGACTGGGGTGTCCACAAGATGATCCTTGAAATGATAAAGTACTTCACTCTTCATATATGACAGACTTCATCTTCATCTATTCCAGACTTCGCACTTTAGGGGGAAATCTGTTGCACTAAAAACTGTCACCTTGACATTTTGATGACTATATGAGCTCATTGACACTCATACTTACCTCCTCTGCAAATATTACAACCTTTTTTCCTCATTCCAAGCCCTAAAACTGGAGGAAAAACCCTAAAAACTCAAAAAGCCTTGGGTACGCAGGTAACATGAAGCCTGCCTGCATTCCTGGCTTGGGTACGCAAGTAATACACTGCTTACCTGCGTTCCAAAATGCAGTTTTCCCTTGTAATTCCTGCTTACCCTTCTCAAAGTCAAAAAAGAGAGAAACAAAAGTTAAAAAGCTGATTTGAGGTCAATTCTAGAAGCTTCTAGATGAGAATTTTTGGGGATGAGTACGCTTTAATAAGGTGCATGTATCCCACACCTTAAGGAACTAATCCCCTGATGTGAGGAGCCTATCCCTTTGAAGGACGATTCTACCCCTTCAAAGGTGGAACCCTAACCTCCTCATCTGCTCTATAAAAAGAGGCATTAGGTAGCCTCAAAGGGAGTTCAAGATTTATGTGTGATTGAGTTAAAGTGTTGTTGAGATTTAGACTTCTTTCTGCTGAGATTTTGAGAGGAAAGATCACATACCTCTATGTGCTCTGTTATCACTCAGGTTTTCCTTGAAGTTGTGGGCAGTGTTGGCACCCCGAGGGCAACCACAAATCAACCTTCGTATGCATCTAGCTACCCGCATCCGCAGAGGGTTTCTCTTCTTTATGTTATTTTTGTTCTTAGAAAGTTTTAGGCTAGTTATAAATCCAAGAGTTTGTTTGAAAATGGTGGAATTCGCCAACTAAGGGCAAGGTTGAATATTTTCAGGCCATTGGGCTATGGAGTCAAAGGATAGCTTTACTGGATTAATCTTCTACACACAAGATGGCTTTGCAGGGCAAGATAGCCAAACATAAAACAATTTTTAGGAATTAAAGTGGATGGAATGGGTTTTGAAGGGATGAAAGGCATTCAAGAATCTTTCAACATGTTCAAAAGAAAGAAATGGAATGATTACAAATAAAGAGCAGTGAAGAATTCTTTACTATATTAATCAATATGCTTAAATTAGAGAAGCAAGAGCAATTAAGAATTCGTTGCTTATAACTAATTTAGAGGAAAACATTTAGAATAATCACAATTGAGTGTAGCACACTACAAATTTCGATTTATTCTTTTAAAATGGACTATTCGTAAATGGACAATGATAATATAACAGATATAAACTTAAGAAATAAGATAGAAAGACTTATTGAACTGCAGTCCGACACATGAATCCTACAAAAAGTCCTGAGCTTCAAATTGTCATCCAGTAAGCCACAAATAAATTTCTCCAAAACACTTTTATTCCAAAAACATCAATGTCACAGCAAAGTAGTAGAATCCACCCTCAATACTTTCTTCGAAAGTTTATTTATACAAAAAATGATTTAAAATATCTCACACTAACCTAGGAAATAATCTAGGGTGACTAATGAATAAGTTACAATAAAAGAGGAGACAGATGATCTCGTAGATAGGACAAAAGATAACTGTTGGTGTGTTGTTTCCTCCTTTTATGCATGAGCTGGAGGCAGGTCCTACAATATGGCTCGATGTTGTCCTTTTGAGTAATTCATTTTTGACTGCCTTGTTTGTCTAATACTCTTTATTTCTACTGATACACTTTCAACTGCCAAACTGATATTCTTTAACCTCTGCTCATCTATTTATCCTTTACATGATAGTAAAAGGCAAAATTCTCTACCTGATGATGAATTTCACAAAATTTCTAATAGGTCTTCCCACCATTTGTCTTCTGCTATTATGGTTCGTTTGAGTTTTCTTAATGTTTCATCGGCCTCTGTGTATCTGAAGAAAGTGGGCCGTTTTGGGAACAAATACCTTATTTCATACTCAATATGAAACAAATTCTTTAACCTATCGTAGAGATTCTTCCCTGTTGGCAATGTTGATTCTGACGAACTGATAGAGTGAGCAGTTGTGTTATGAGCATGTATATCCAGTCAGTTAACATAAGTTCCCAAGTCCATTATTTTGTCTTCTGAAATCATAGGACTGGGCAACCCACTGTTCAATAAAACCTGAAACTTTTCTTTGAAGGCATTAATCTCTTCCTGAATATCTGAGCATTTTCTTTCCAGATTTTGCATAAGATTTCTCTTGGTAAAAACTCTTTTTATTTCTAAAATAGTACCTTTCCTGTCCTCAATTCCAAGCTCTGCAAGCTACTGTTTGGTCTGGGTGTTCAAAAATTGTATAAGTTGATTTGCTTGCTCAGGTCTGTCCCTTAATTCTTCTCTTGTTTTGTCAATTTCTTCCATAGCTACTTTGACCAAGTCATTTTGTTCAAAGATTATTTGAACAAAGGACCAAATACTCTTTATTGAATCAATAATATTATTCCAAAGAATTTCATTAATTTCTCTTAAAGGCTTTTCTAATGAGAGATCTTTTTCTAAAGCCTTAACCAATTTTTCCAGCCTTTTGATTTCCCTTGTATTATCAGCAACAGTCTTTTTTGACATATCATATTTTTGTTCCAAATTCACCAGCTGTAATTTTGTAGATTGAAGTTCTGTGACTCTGAGTTTCAAACTTTCCATTTGTTTTGCTAATTCATCAGAACTTAAATTAGAAGTATTTACCTGTGATGGATATGTTTGTTGATCTGTTGCTGTTGTACCTGTAGTGGCCTCTGTTGTGGATGTTTGCATGATAGATTTCTTTTCTTTCAATGCCTGCTCCAGTTCTTTCTCGGTCTCACTCAGTTGCTCAGTCATTTTCAGGAGCAATTCCATCATTTCTTCTTGTGAATTTTCCTTCAAAACTTCTTGAGTTTGGGGATGCCTTGAGGCTGGAAATTTCAATTGCTTTCTCAGTGCAGCAATAACATCATCCTTTTTTTTAATCAGTGCCTCAATGATTTTTATATCTTTTGGATTATGACCCAAACTGATGATTATTTCTTCCAGAGATTTTATTCTGTTATCCTTTGCCTGAGAAGAAGCTTTTTCAATTTGCAACTGGGTATTTATATTATTTAAATAATCTTGCAATCTATGGGCTGCCATTGCTTTATCAGTAAGGGTAGAATATATCATTTCCCTAGTTTGTTTATGTAATTTTATCTGGTCCAATGGATGAATGTCTTTTGCTAGGACCTCAAAATTGGTCCTAATGTAATCAGATGCTGTCTTGGGTTTTGGCACTTTGGATTTGAAATGGCTCATCATCATTTTCCCTTGTTGAATGTCAAAAGTTGACATTAATCTTTCTTGATTGTGTGGAGCCATTCTAAGATATTGATCATATACATGCATCCTCAATGGGTCATTCCTTGCTTTTATATTAATGAAAGTCTTCTTTATATCACCTGCATCTGTCTTTGGCTGTTTAAAGGAAGACACTTCAGTGCTCAACTGTTTTTGTAATTCCTTTCCTTTATGACCTGTGTGTGTTTCACTAACTGAACCAGTTAGTTGACTATCCTCTCTTTCATCACCAATGATTTCATCTATAAATTCCACTTCTGGAAGTGGATTCAATTTATGCCTTTTAGCTTGATGTTGTTGTGAGGATTCTTTGGGAGGAGTGGGATTTGCAACCTGTCTTTTCTTTCCTATTTCCATATTAGATGGAGTCTGCAATTCTGAAACTTCAGGGTGATTAACTTGAGTAGGAGAAACCTGTGTTTGATCTGGTGCCTTGGAAGTTTGAGGCTTTTCTGTCATAATGAAAGTTTCAATGACTTGTACTTCAGGTTCTTTCCCTTTGCCTTTAGACTCAACTACAATTGATGGACTGCTTTCCTGTAATCCCTGTTGAAGATTTCCTGCTGAAGAAGGGCCAATATGAGGTACCTGCACTTGCCCAAAAGATTCTAGGTCAAAATTTTTCTCAAGATCTTTCATAATTTTGTTCACATTGACTTCTTCACTATCCTGTTCAACTAATGTTCCTTCCATCCACTCATCTTGATTAGCATACTTTTCTATTTATGGAATTCTGTGGTGAAAGTAGGGTGCTGATTTTTTCTTCATTCTTTTGTCACAAATAAAATTGAATGGATCATAGCGAATCCAATGGAAACTCTTTTGTAACTTGAAATGGTTTTGCAATATATTTTCTGCTTCTTGTTCAGCATCCCTAGAATTGCATATAAAGGGACCTAATTGACTTTTGATTCTGAGTTGGGCTTTCTTCTTAGCGTTACAAAAATTAATAACATTAGAATTATTCATTTTCCTGAAATACTCTAAGGCAAAAAGTCTCATAGGCACATATTTAGGCAGCTTGAATGGACAAATTTCACATCCATATATTCTGATTTCTGAATGATTTTTGTACAAATACCAGTCTCCAACTGTGTATGTCTTAGAAAGCTGTAAAGTTTTCTTAATCTCATTGTTGAGCCTTGGAGGAGCAACTCCTGTCAACAAGGTAGTTGCAGGATATATGAAAAGATCAATGAACTCATCATAAGAATAGGGAGAATTATAGGAACTGTGAGTTATGGCAGACCAAAATATAACAGATCTAGGGTTTCCCTTGGCATCAAGCTTTTGAACAGGAAAAGGGAACTTCTCTGATTGATAATAGATGATTAGATGGTAAATGACTGAAGAATACTTAAACACTTTCTCATTATCTAACCTCATGAACTGGTCATGGATTTTATTTGCAATGAAAGATGCAAAGTCATATTTCACAGCAGGAGGCTATCCAGGAGTGAAGATGGATAATAATACTAGGGTTAATTCATCAACATACTCACTAGTATTAAAACCCAGTACAAAGGATATCATATTTAGGATGAGCTTGCCTAATTCAGTAAAATAAGCAAAACCATAGGGAGGAGGGCCCTTAGGTTGATGTTCAGGTAACATAAAGGTCTGGCAAATGCATTTCAATTTTTCTTGGGACAATTGGGTAGACTTTTCAAGTAGTTCTTCCATGGAAAAGGGAGTAAGATTTTGATCAGGTTCAAAATGGAGCATTGTATTGATAGCTTGAGGAGTAATGGGGAAAAGGATACTCTGGTCCGGGGATAACACTGCTCTTTGAGTTGGATCATAATTGGAATGACAGTAATGGATAATTTCTGGGAAAATACGGACTAAGGGGATGAGATATCTTGGAAAATTGGATTCCCATAACCCAATGATATCCAAACCTTTCGAATAATCATCTCTGCAGCGACAATAACTTCGAAGGGGATTTTCATTGAAAACTAAGTCTTTAACTTGAAAATATTTATCCACTAGTGGTAAGTATTCCAATTCTTTGTGTGGGGCGTTTAATGGGGCTACATTCAGGGCTGCCGGGACTTCCATTTTGGTTCTTGTGTATTCAAAGTGGAAGTTTCGGGGGTTTTCACGAAACGGGCGAAATTTTAGTTTTGGAAGTTTGATTTCAGTTGCAGGAACTAAAACAGACCAATCATTAACCTTCTCTTCAGACTATGGCGTGAATTTAACACTGGAATGCGGATTTTTCAAAGATTTCCAGCAAGAAATCAGATAAATACCTGTTTTATGGAGAATGTCGAAATTTACAGGTACTGGTTAACGGCGGATGAATGCTCGGGCACTGGTATAACAATGGCGTTCAACGATTTTGGTCGACAGCAGTTTAACAACGGATTTTTCAAATTTTCAGTGGAATACGCAGTCACTTTCATCAGAAAAAATGATAGAAGATACGCGGAATTTTGTTTTATTTGCAAAGTCAACGGGATTTTTTATTATTTTTGAGAATGACGTCATCCGTGTACGGGAGAACACGTCACCGGGGTCGGGTGGTAAGCGGTAATTTCTGCACTGGCGGAGTTGGGTGTGTCATGAGGGCAAGAATCATCTGGCCGATTGGACACTGTAGCTTTGGTGAACCTGTTTGAAAAACCATCGCGATTTCGTGTATTAATCTTTGGGACAGTAGGTCAGTCAGCTGGGCACGGATCATCGTGGACCGTAGATCTCTCATGGTGAGGATCCAACCGTGAAAACGAACGGGGAGATGAAAGGGGAGTGTACCTGTGGCCCGATTTGTTTTCATGTTAATTAACATTTAATTAATTATTCCGGGTGGTTTTTGATTGGTGAAAACGTTGGTTAATAATTAATCCCAAGATTAATTAACCGTATTATGTGGGAAATCGATCGGGGATTTGGTTTTTAAACGAGAATTTGGACTTGGAACTTGAGAACCTTAACTCTAGTTAGGCGTCACGAAAGGAAAATACCAAGGGGATGGGTTATTTATTTTTTTCGCTTAAAACATAAAAATATAAGGTTCAAAACTCCTTTTTTCATATATTTTTATTATATGGTAATTAAATTAAAACAATTTAATTAACATAGGGGGCAGGAATAGTTTATAAAGATATGTTTTTAGCCAAAGGGTTTATAATATGGGAATTTGATTTTATTATATGGGTTTAAATACTTTGGCTAAAAATCTATAGTAAGAGGGTTTTGGGGATATTACATAGAAGGATTTATATATATATAGGGAAAGGTAATTTGTATAAGGATTTAATATTTAAAGTTAAATGTTAATATGACAAAGGAAACAAGGGAAACTCAAAATACTTTACACAACTAGGAAAGTGAAGATTTATGAAGTAAATTGTATCATCTCAACTTCAACACTTAAACATAGAATAGCAAGTAATTTTGAGGGATTATTATGGAAATTTGCATGATTTTCCTAAGTAAAATAGAATTTTACTTAGGAAAAGATTAAAAGGGAATGATTATAATGATAAATAACTTCAAGTACTTAGGTCTTTTTGATCATTAGGCCGAGGGTCCGGTCCCTCCAAAAGTCAAGGAAATGCCTTGAGCCCCTTTAATCTTCAAATACCTTAGCACTTTGGGGAAATTAGTAAAAATCTTAGGGAGAAAGTGATGTGAGAAGTTAATGATTTTGACTTTGCTTTTTGTGAATTTTCCAATGTATTTTCTGCTTCAGTACTTGTGATGAAAGTAAAGGATTAAACACATTTAGCAGCATCATTCATCACATGAAACTTTGCAACACCATCTACCTACCCTATCTACTTTACACTACCATTTTCTCTTATTTATTAGGGTGCACTTAGACTGGCAAACCCTTATCAATCTTCTTTTCTTTTACAAGGAAAATCTATCTAATTCTACCCTTATTACATCCAAGGGCTCAGATTAAACTGTTGAGCACCTTTATTAACTCTACCTATCTACTTATCTGCCAAGATTAAACTGTTTGGTCAGATATTTATTCTCTATTCTACAACATGAAATTGAAAAATGAATGAGTCAAGTTTAAACAGTTTGACTCTTCACAAATTGTGGCAAAAGTTTGACAAGCTGCACACAATTGCTTTATTACAGAACATGAAATAGTAGTGGCACTTGGATTTTCACACTTTCCTTGGTCTAATTTTGTTTGGGGTTCATTTATTTCACTTTTTGACCAATTTATTTTTCTTACCCTTTTATTTTTCTTTTAGGGTATACCCTCTTTACATTTTTTAAATTTTTTGATTTTTGGGTTTTTCAAGAATATGGAACACCTTTGCACAAGAAAAAGGTTTGAACATATTCATAGTTCAATCAAGACAATCATGAAAAATGACACCTATTGGTATAGGAGTCTAACATTGGCTCCACTTGGGGATGGCTTTTCCTAGTGAAAAGTCAAGAAAAGCAGGTCAGATGCCTCAACATGTTTTCAAACTGAACCATGTAATCTCCTTCTTCTGGTGGCTTTATTGTATATATGATAGTGAAAATTTTGAAGCTTAGGGCCTTCACTTCGGGCTTCAACTCCAAGAAGTCACCATCCAATCAAAACTGATGCATTAGAAAGGATATATTATGTACAAGTTAGAAAAAATCAGAACATCCTAGTAAATAGGATCAAAATAGTGCTTTAGCATTCGACCATTGACTGGTCCTTCCTCAGCTTCTGAATTGTCCAAATTTTTCAAGAATTATGTGTTGTTTCCCTATAAAGCATGTATGATGTAAGGTCATTTCCACAAGAAATCAAATTTTCCATGTTTCCCTTTATCTTCCCTTCTGGAATCCCATCTTAGGACTTTGTCTCCTAGTTGAAAATCTTCTGCTTTAGTTTTTTTGTCAAACATTTTCTTTAACTTTTCCTGCAAGACTTGGGATCGTTGATACACTTCTTCTCTGGTTTGCTGCAAGTGAATTGTTTGGTTAATTCTTCTCTGAATATCATTTGGTTCCACTTGAGCCTCCTGAAGTAACTTCATAACAGGAATTCCTAAAGATGATGGGAATCTTGCCTCAATGCCATAAACTAATTCATATGGACTGGTCCCAATTGATTTCTTAGTTGTAAGTCTGTGTGCCCACAATGCATTGGTAAGTTTCTTATGCCAATTCTTTTTATTTTCTTCCAATAATTTTTTAATGATATTGATAAGGCTTTTATTGGAAGAATCTGCCAGTCCATTACCCTGAGGGTAATAGGCTGTTGAATGGCCTAAAGTAATGTGATATTTATTGCAGAAACTAATCATTTTCTTAGACTTAAATGCAGCAGCATTATCTGTTATAATTTTCTCTGGACAGCCAAATCTTGAATGTATATTAGTTTCTAGAAACCCTATAATTACAGAATCATTGGCTTGTCTGCATGGGATAGCTTCAATCCATTTAGTAAAGTAATCTGTGGCAGTAATAATCCATCTGTGTTGCCCAGAAGAAGAGGGATGGATTTCTCCAATAAAATCCAATCCCCATTGTTGAAAGGGTCTCTCTGTGGAAATTGGTTTTAATGGTAAAGGTAACAACTTTCTTTTACCCTCAAAGATCTGACACTTATGACAAGTTGTTACAAATTTCTTAACATCTGAAAACAAAGTTGGCCAGTAAAAACCAGCCCTTAAGATTTTATCTGCAGTTGACTTCCAGTAGAGGTGTCCAACACAATCCCCTGCATGAAATTCATTAAGTAACTTGTCAGTTTCATCTTTCAATAAACAATTTAATAGGATTCCATCATGATTCTTCCAAAAAATAGCACTATCTAAAATACAATATTTTAAAGATGTCATTTTCAAAAATCTTTGTTTCGTTCTGGACAACCCTAGAGGAGCTTGCAGGTTTAACAAAACATAAATAATATCAATGTACCAGGGTGAGTCTAAGAAGGTTTGACTGATCTGTGGAGTCGTCATCTCCTGTTCGTTATCCAGTTCGTTAATATCAAGGGCTTGGCAATTAGTTTCAGTCATGAGTTGAGCCAAACCTTGACCTTTTATGAGTTTTGTTGGTTTAATCTCAATATCATATTCTAATATGGTAGCTATCCACTTACCTCTTTTGCCTTCAATACCATCTTGAGTCAAGATGTCTTTCACGACAGCATTAGGTACATAAGCTATCACATGATAATATAATATATAAATTCTGAAATCTTTAATTGCTTTCACAAGTGCAAAAGCCTGTTTATCCATGATATTGTATTTCAAAGATGCATCTCTAAGTGCTTTACTAAAAAAGGCTATTGGTTTTTCACATCCCTGATCATCCTTTTGTAGTAAAACAGCTGCAATTGTATGTTCAGAAACAAATGAAAAAATAATGAAATCTCTATCAAATTTTGGACTGGTAAGAACTGGTGTTCTGGTTAAAGCCATTTTGATTTCTTCAAATGATTGCTTGGCTTCTACGGTCTAGTCAATACTTGAATCCTTTTTAAGCATGTTAGTAAGCAATCTAAGTAATTCAGCTAAACTGGAAATAAATCTTCTCAAGAAATTGATCTTTCCTATGAAAGCTTGAAGTTCTTTAATGTTTCTGGGATGGGGTATCTGCAAAATTTCTTGTATTATTTCAGGATCAATTCTAATGCCATCTTTAGAAATAATGTAACCTAGGAGCTTTCCTTCTTCCAAACCAAACAATGACTTTTTAGGATTTAAGGAAATACCATATTTTCTGCACTTTATAAACACTTGCCTTAGATGATCTAAATGTTGTTGATCTGTTTTGGAAAAAACAGTTAAATCATCTGGATAAATAACCAAAAAATCATGTATTTCTTTAGCAAAAGCAATGTCCATTGCTCTTTGAAATGTAGCTCCTGCATACTTAAGTCCAAATGGCATCTTGACATATTTAAAAGTACCCCGTGGTGTTGTAAATGTTGTTTTGTCTTGATCATCAGGATGAACCAGAATCTGGTTATACCCTGAAAATCCATCCAGAAGAGATATCCTTGAAGATCCCACTACCCTTTGTAGGATATGGTCCATTTTAGGCAAAGGATAGTTATCTTTTAAAGAAACTTTATTCAAATTTCTCAAATCGACACACAGTCTAATCTCACCAGTCTTTTTTCTTGTTGGTACTAAATTAGAAACCCATTCAAAGAACCTAATAGGAGCTATAATTCCTGCTTCATACATTCTTTTAATTTCCTTTTCAATTGAAGGTAGTAAAACAGGATTGATCCTTCTAAGTTTCTGTTTAAAAGGTTTCTGATCCGGTTTCAAAGGTATAGTGTGTTGAATTATTGATGTATCATATGATTTAAGATCTTCATAACTCCAGGCAAAAACATCATGGAATTATTTTAAGAGTTCAACATATTTAACCTTTTGATCTGCTGGCAGAGATTTGGATAACTTAACCGTTTTGGGATTTTCTGGTGTTCCTAAATTGCATTCTTCAATATCAGCTTTAACAGGTTCCATTTTGGGTTTTAAGGGAATGTCATTTGAGTCAAAAAGATCTTCCAAAGGAGTTAATCCTTTAGGTAAATGATTATCTTTCAAATTAATGATTTCAGTTTCATCTTCTATGATCTCATCGAATTCCATTTGTATCAAATTTTGCATATCTTTTTCAGTGAATTTGGTTGGGTGAAGCATATGAATTGCAGTCTCCTCAAAAATATTCATCTCTTGTTCATCTACTTGATCAGATTCATTGATTGTTATATCTTCATCTATATTACTGTTAGAAAACTCATTTTCTAGTGTCAAAAAACTATTGATCTGATTATTATTTACAAATACTTTCCAATTCATTAGATTGTCTGGTATAGTAGGTCTATGTCTAATCTCAGCTGTGAACTGATGATTAGGTCCAAAAGGCAATTTACATGTGCTAGCGAACATTGCAAGACTGTGAGCATGCAAATTTTGTTTCCTGGGAATCTTGGCAAGTTGAGCTTGTAGGAAAGTGTTGAGAATTTCCACAAATATTTCTCTATATTGTTTCAATCTAGGATCTTTTGTTGAACATTCACCATTAATCTGTTGGATAATTAATTCAGAGTCTCCTATGATTGATACTCTAATTGCTCCTAACTTTTTGACATGTTTAAGCCCTAGCAAAAGAACTTTGTACTTAGCCATGTTGTTAGTGCATTTAAAATTTAATCTATAAGAATGACCTTCGGCATGATCATTTTCAACATTATGTAACCAAATTCCAGCCCCTGCTCCTAATTTTTTTACTGAGCCATCAAATTCTAAATGCCACAGAATTTCATGTTCATAATCTTCATCCATTGTTTTAAAATGTTTCTTAACAGGAGCTAGTTGTTTAGCTTTTTCTGGTATTTCTTGATTATCTGGTGTTTCTTTGTTTTCAGAAATCTCTTCAATTTGAACAGTAGTTTTATTTTCAGTTTCCATTTCTGGTGCTTCTAATTCAGTAGGAAGGTCCAATTCAGCATTATACAAAATGAAAGGGTCCATATCAGAATGCATTGAATAGACAGGGAAGTTTTCAGGCTTCTCATGGCTACTGACTAAATATTTCATCAAGGTCTCTCTATATAATCTTTTAGGTTGACCAAATACTGAAATAGTGGCATATGACATGTCTAATTGAATAGATCCTCCAAGTTTAGCACCCCTGGATCTAGACAACAACATACCATATTTATGAGGAATATCATCCACTACTATATCCATCAAAACAAACTTCGCAGGGTATTGCACCAAAGTAACACACAAATATTTAATCAAACCTAAACATCTTCCCTGACTATCAAAAGAAAATAGATCTTTATACGGTCTGGTAATGTCTAAATTTAATCTTTCCATCACAGATTTTGGCATCAAGTTATGGGATGCTCCAGAATCAAGCATAGCATTATGGAGTATTTTGTCATGAACGTTCAAGCTCACATAAAATGGAGGAGTTCCTCCACTTTCTGGTTTTCCATTTACCTCGGGGCCAAAAAGTAGTTTCGGTTGATTATCAAGAATATTCACTGAATCATCCATTCCAGTAATGTTAATGTTAAGGTATTTGCTGATTTGACTTCTATAGACATCGTGTTTAGCCAATTCTGATAAAGGAACAGCTATCTTTAGTTTGCCTATTTCAGCCTCTAGATTGAAAGGTTTTTCTGTTTGAGCTCTAGTGTTTTGGACAGTTGGGTTTTCTCTATTTTTTGGGTCTTCAATGTTTTTCTCTTTTTCATGAGTGGGATTATGATTTGAAGGTGTTTCTGAACTAACTTCTACTATTTCTTCTATGTTTCCTATAGGAGGAAAAGTATTAGATAGTTGTTTATTATTTGGCTGGTTGTCAGACACATCTTCAATTATTGGATTTGGGGGGTTAGGAGTTGTCCTAGACAAAATTTGTACATGGGGAATGTTTTGTACAGGAGGGATGTTAGCTTTACCTTTGACATTTTGTTTTACTGCTTTCTGTTTGCTATTCTCTGGCACATCAATCTGTCTGCTTCTTAAATTATATTGTTTATGAACCTCATAAATTGTTGTGTCATAGCCTTCTTTAAAATCAAAAGTTTCTCCTGAATGAGTTTGAAATGTTTCAAGGATGTGATTCTCTTGATCATCTTGAGATAGGAAAACTTCTGGTTCATTTTTGTCCTCAGTTACGTTATTTATTTCAACATCCTCAGTAGGTTCTTCAGAAGTTGAACCTTCAACAAAATTTTCTTGAAAAGGTGGCCTGATGTTTTGGTCAGGGACATTTTTTCCAATATTTTGGTTTTGATTCCTTCTAAAATTTGGGTTTCTCACAACATTTTGATTATCACCGGAAGACTTTCTTTTGATTGTCTCCACTCTATCCCCTAGTCTTTCCATACCTTTGATGATTGCATCCAGCTTTCTTTCAAAAGCTGAAGGTTCTTCAGTCATAGGCATTCTTCTTTCGGCCCTAGCTCTAGTTCGTTTTTCTATGAGGTTTGCTTCCACACTAACCACTATGCTTTGCATTTCCTCTAGGGTTTGAGGGGCTCTTTCCCTGAGTGAATAGGCTATGTCAGAGTCAAAACCATCCGGGAATTTAACCAATACTGAGTCAGGAGGGGGTCTAAGATTCTGGGGAACAGCGTTATATGCTTCGTTGAATCTTATTATGTAATCTTGCACTGTTTCATTAGGTCTTCTTCTTAATTTTTCAAATTCTGATAGGATCTGAAGAGGGTCTTTCTTCTTCTCCCATCTATTCAAAAATGCCCTATACAAAGCTGGTAAATCAGCAATACTGTTTGGATCAAGGGCCCTAAACCATGTCCTAACTTCTCCAGTAAGACTCTGAACAAAAATTCTCATTCGGACATCATCAGTGTCAATTTCATAAAATTCAAAGTAATCAGTCATCCTTTTGGTATGTTGTTGAGCAGTATAAGCACCGGATCCATCAAAAGGTGTGATCTTACTTTGATAATCTTGGGGAAAAGCCACAGGGTTGGCTGGCAACTGTAACGGAGCATATCTATTGGCCATTGGAAGGTGTAATGGAATAACAGGTGGTGATGGTCTGGAGGGAGTGAGTGGAGGGGTAGAAGGAGTGGCTTGGTTTTGAGGAGTTTGAGGAAAGGTAACTGAACTTGGAGAAGCTTCAGTAATTATAGAAATGTTTGAACTTTCTTCAAAGGTCTGTTCAGATTGAATGGAGTTTTGTAAATGTCTGTCAAGGTGATATGAAACAAATCTGAATTGCAAATCTTCAAAAAACAATGGATCTGGAACTAATCTTGATAATTCAGTTTCAGAAAAATTTACAAATAAGGATGTTTCAAATCGCTCATCAAAAGAGATTTCATCAACATATATAATCTTCACGGGACAGGATGCAGATCTGGAAAGAGGTTGAGAACTTCCAGAACTTTCTTGACTTTCTCTCTCAGAGCTTTCTTGACTTCCTTGTCTTCTAAGAATTCTCGGAATCAGATTTGGATTTTCAAATATCGGTGGTGGATTAGGGTCAGGATTTGACCTAGTATGACGAATCCTTTCTGAAGCAAGTTTTCCTAGATGATATATGTTTTTGGATTTTTGGTTTTAATTGATATGAAAGTACAACTTCTACAAATTCTTTAAGAAAAAATGATTTTTGATTAAAATTTTCTCAAAGATTTATTGCACTAGAGAGTCTGATTAAATGTTTGAAACTAAGGTTCAGTTTATAAGCTAAACCAGAGATGGACTGAAACAGCATTTATTTACTATGCAGTTGCAGAGCAAAAGCATTTCAAAAGCTACCTGGCTGATCTTCAGACTCTGTCTATAGCTTATAAGTGAACAATATTAACAATAAAAATGATTCAGGCTTCCCCAGTATGGTCGCCACTATGTTATCACTCAGGTTTTCCTTGAAGTTGTAAGAAAAGGAAAGTATACCCGAGGTAACCACAAACCAACCTTCAGATGCAGAATCTAGCCAATCTGCATCCAGAGAGGGCTCTCTCTTTATAATTTATCTTTGTTCTTAGAAAGTTTTAGGCTAGTTATAAATCCAAGAATTTGTTTGAAAATGGTGGAATTCGCCAACTAAGGGCAAGGTTGAATATTTTCAGGCCATTGGGCTATGGAGTCAAAGGATGGCTTTACTGGATTAATCTTCTACACACAAGATGGCTTTGTAGGGCAAGATAGCCAAACATAGAACAATTTTTAGGAATTAAAGTGGATGGAATGGGTTTTGAAGGGATGAAAGGCACTCAAGAATATTTCAACATGTTCAAAAGAAAGAAAAGGAATGATTACAAATAAAGAGCAGTGAAGAATTCTTTACTATAGTAATCAATATGCTTAAATTAGAGAAACAAGAGCAATTAAGAATTCGTTGCTTATAACTAATTTAGAGGAAAACATTTAGAATAATCACAATTGAAATCAGAGTACAATTAAGTAAATTCTGATTTATTCTTTTATGTCAATTATTCAGAAATGGACACGATGATAATATAAACAGATATAAAACTTAAGACATAAGATAGAAAGACTTATTGAACTGCAGTCTGACACATGAATCCTACAAAAAGTCCTGAGCTTCAAATTTTCATCTAGCAAGCCACAAATAAATTTCTCCAAAACACTTTTATTCCAAAAACATAAATGTCACAGCAAAGTAGTAGAATCCACCCTCAATACTTTCTTCGAGGGTTTATTTATACAAAAAATGATTTAAAATATCTCACACTAACCTAGGAAATAATATAGGGTGACTAATGAATAAGTTACAATAAAAGAGGAGATAGATGATCTCGTAGATAGGAAAAAGATAACTGTTGGTGTGTTGTTTTCTCCTTTTATGCATGAGCTGGAGGCAGGTCCTACAATATGGCTTGATGTTGTCCTTTTGAGTAATTCTTTTTTGACTGTCTTGCTTGTCTGATACTCTTTATTTCTACTGATACACTTTCAACTGCCAAACTGATATTCTTTAACCTTTGCTCATCTATTTATCCTTTACATGATAGTAAAAGGAAAAATTCTCTACCTGAGGATGAATTTCACAAAATTTCTAATAGGTCTTTCCACCATTTGTCTTCTGCTATTATGGTTCGTTTGAGTTTTCTTAATGTTTCATGGGCCTCTGTGTATCTGAAGAAAGTGGGCCGGTTTGGGAAAAAATACCTTATTTCATACTCAAGATGAAACAAATTCTTTAACCTGTCGTAGAGATTCTTCCCTGTTGGCAATGTTGATTCTGACGAACTGATAGAGGGAGCAGTTGTGTTATGAGCATGTATATCCAGTCTGTTAACATAAGTTCCCAAGTCCATTATTTTGTCTTCTGAAATCATAGGACTGGGCAACCCACTGTTCAATAAAACCTGAAACTTTTCTTTGAAGGCATTAATCTCTTCCTGAATATCTGAGCATTTTCTTTCCAGATTTTGCATAAGAGTTCTCTTGGTAAAAACTCTTTTTATTTCGAAAATAGTACATGTCCTGTCCTCAATTCCAAGCTCTGCAAGCTGTTGTTTGGTCTGGGTGTTCAAAAATTGTATAAGTTGATTTGCTTGCTCAGGTCTGTCCCTTAATTCTTCTCTTGTTTTGTCAATTTCTTCCATAGCTACTTTGACCAAGTCATTTTGTTCAAAGATTATTTGAACAAAGGACCAAATACTCTTTATTGAATCAATAATATTATTCCAAATAATTTCATTAATTTCTCTCAAAGGCTTTTCTAATGAGAGATCTTTTTCTAAAGCCTTAACCAATTTTTCCAGCCTTTTGATTTCCCTTGTATTATCAGCAACAGTCTTTTTTAACATATCATATTTTTGTTCCAAATTCACCAGCTGTAATTTTGTAGATTGAAGTTTTGTGACTCTGAGTTTCAAACTTTCCATTTGTTTTGCTAATTCATCAGAACTTAAATTAGAAGTATTTACCTCTGATGAATCTGTTTGTTGATCTGCTGCTATTGTACCTGTAGTGGCCTCTGTTGTGGATGTTTGCATGATAGATTGCTTTTCTTTCAATGCCTGCTCCAGTTCTTTCTCGGTCTCACTCAGTTGCTCAGTCATTTTCAGGAGCAATTACATCATTTCTTCTTGTGAATTTTCCTTTAAAACTTCTTGAGTTTGGGGATGCCTTGAGGCTGGCAATTTCAATTGCTTTCTCAGTGCAGCAATATCATCATCCTTATTTTTAATCAGTGCCTCAATGCTTTTTATATCTTTTGGATTATGACCCAAACTGATGATTATTTCTTCCAGATATTTTATTCTGTTATCCTTTGCCTGAGAAGAAGCTTTCTCAATTTGCAACTGGGTATTTGTATTATTTAAAGAATCTTGCAATCTATGGGCTGCCATTGCTTTATCAGTAAGGGTAGAATATATCATTTCCCCAGTTTCTTTATGTAATTCTATCTGGTCCAATGGATGAATGTCTTTTGCTAGGACCTCAAAATTGGTCCTAATGTAATCAGATGTTGTCTTGGGTTTTGGCACTTTGGATTTGAAATGGCTCATCATCATTTTCCCTTGTTGAATGTCAAAAGCTGACATTAATCTTTCTTGATTGTGTGGAGCCATTCCAAGATACTGATCATATACCTGCATCCTCAATGGGTCATTACTTGCTTTTATATTAATTAAAGTCTTCTTTATATCACCTGCATCTGTCTTTGGTTGTTTAAAGGAAGACACTTCAGTGCTCAACTATTTTTGTAATTCCTTTCCTTTATGACTTGTGTGTGTTTCACTAACTGAACCAGTTAGTTGACTATCCTCTCTTTCATCATCAATGATTTCATCTATAGATTCCACTTCTAGAAGTGGATTCAATTTCTGCCTTTTAGCTTGATGTTGTTGTGAGGATTCTTTGGGAGGAGTGGGATTTGCAACCTGTCTTTTCTTTCCTATTTCCATATTAGATGGAGTCTACAATTCTGAAACTTCAGGGTGATTAACTTGAGTAGGAGAAACCTGTGTTTGATCTGGTGCCTTGGAAGTTTGAGGCTTTTCTGTCATAATGAAAGTTTCAATGACTTGTACTTCAGGTTCTTTCCCTTTGCCTTTAGACTCAGCTGCAATTGATGGACTGCTTTCTTGTAATCCTTGTTGAAGATTTCCTGCTGAAGAAGTGCCAATATGAGGTACCTGCACTTGCCCAAAAGATTCTAGGTCAAACGTTTTCTCAAGATCTTTCATAATTTTGTTCATATTGACTTCTTCACTATCATGTTCAACTAATGTTCCTTCCATCCACTCATCTTGATTAGCATACTGTTCTATTTCTAGAATTCTGTGGTGAAAGTAGGGTGCTGATTTGTTCTTCATTCTTTTGTCACAAATAAAACTGAATGGATCATAGGGAATCCAACAGAAACTCTTTTGTAACTTGAAATGGTTTTGCAATATATTTTCTGCTTCTTGTTCAGCATCCCTAGAATTGCATATAAAGGGACCTAACTGACTTTTGATTCTGAGTTGGGCTTTCTTCTTAGCGTTACAAAAATGAATAACATTAGAATTATTCATTTGCCTAAAATACTCTAAGGCAAAAAGTCTCATAGGCACATATTTAGGCAGCTTGAATGGACAAAGTTCACATCCATATATTCTGATTTCTGAATAATTTTGGTACAAATACCAGTCTCCAAATTTGTATGTCTTTGAAAGCTGTAAAGTTTTATTAATCTCATTGCTGAGCCTTGGAGGAGCAACTCCTGTCAACAAGGTAGTTGCAGGATGTATGAAAAGATCAATGAACTCATCATAAGAATAGGGAGAATTATAGGAACTGTAAGTTATGGTAGACCAAAATATAACAGATCTAGGATTTCCCTTGAAATCAAGCTTTTGAACAAGAAAAGGGAACTTCTCTGATTGATAATAGATGATGAGATGTAAATGACTGAGGGATATTTAAACACTTTCTCATTATCTAACCTCATGAACTGGTCATGGATTTTATTTGCAATGAAAGATGTAAAGTCATATTTCGCAGCAGGAGGTTGTCCAGGAGTAAATATGGATAATAATACTAGGGTTAATTCATCAACATACTCACTAGTATTAAAACCCAGTACAAAGGATATCATATTCAGGATGAGCTTGCCTAATTCAGTAAAATAAGCAAAACCATAGGGAGGAGGGCCCTTAGGTTGATGTTCAGGTAACATAAAGGTCTGGCAAATGCATTTCAATTTTTCTTGGGACAATTGGGTAGAATTTTCAAGTAGTTCTTCAATGGACAAGGGAGTAAGATTTTGATCAGGTTCAAAATGGAGCATTGTATTGATAGATTGAGGAGTAATGGGGAAAAAGATACTCTGGTCCATGGATAACACTGCTCTTTGAGTTGGATCATAATTGGAATGACAGTAATGGATAATTTCTGGGAAAATACGGACTGAGGGGATAAGATATCTTGGAAAATTGGATTCCCATAACCCAATGATATCCAAACCTTTCGAATAATCATCTCTGCAGTAACAATAACTTCGAAGGGGATTTTCATTGAAAACTAAGTCTTTAATTTGAAAATCTTTATCCACTAGTGGCAAGTATTCCAATTCTCTGTGAGGGGCGTTTAATGGGGCTACACTCAGGGCTACCGAGACTTCCATTTTGGTTCTTTGTGTATTCAAAGTGGAAGTTTCAAGGGTTTTCACGGAACGGGCGCAATTTTAGTTTTGGAAGTTTGATTTCAGTTGCAGGAACTAAAACAAACCAATCATTAACCTTCTCTTCAGACTATGGCGTGAATTTAACACTGGAATGTGGATTTTTCAAAGAGTTCCAGCAAGAAATCGGATAAATACCTATTTTATGGAGAATGTCGAAATTTACAGGTACTGGTTAACGGCGGATGAATGCTCGGGCACTGGTATAACAATGGTGTTCAGCAATTTTGGTCGACAGCAGTTTAACAGCAGATTTTCCAAATTTTCAGTGGAGGACGCAGTCACTTTCACCAGACGAAATGATAGAAAATACGCAGAGTTTTGTTTTATTTACAAAGTCAACGGGCTTTTTTTATTATTTATGGGAGTGACGTCATCAGGGTACGGGAGGACACGTCACCGGCGTTGGGCGGTAAGCGGTAATTTTCGCACCGCTTTCGGGAGCAGGCGGTTTTTCGGGGACGCAGCGAATCCATTCAGCGATTGACACGTAGCCAGTGCACTGTTTGAAAACCGTCGCGATTTCGCGTGTTAACTTTCATACAAAGGTTGGCCAGCGGAATCATCGTGGACCGTAGATCTTCGACGGAGTGATCCAACGGTGGACCGAACGGGGAGATGGTATGGGAGTTAATGTGCGGGCCCGACGGGTTTTCAAAATAATTAACATTTAATTAATTATTCCAGGCGGCTTTTGATTGGTGAAAATGTTGGTTATTAATTAATCCGAGTGATTAATTAATCCCTGTATTATGTGGGCAATCGATCGGGGATTTGGTTTTTAAACCAGAGTTTAGACTTGGAACTTGAGAACTTTAACTCTAGTTAGGGCGTCGGGTGAAAGGAAAATACCAAGGGGATGGGTTATTTATTTTTTTCGTTTAAAACATATAAATATATGTTCAAAACCCTTTTTCTCGTTTATTTTTATTATATGGTAATTAAATTAAAATAATTTAATTAACATAGGGGGCGGGAATAGTCTATAAAGATATGTTTTTAACCAAAGGGTGTATAATGTGGGAATTTGATTTTATTATATGGGTTTAAATACTTTGGCTAAAAATCTATAGTAAGAGGGTTTTGGGGATATTACATAGAAGGAGTTATACATATAGGGAAAGGTAATTTATATAAGGATTTAATATTTAAAGTTAAATGTTAATATGACAAAGGAAACAAGGGAAACTCAAAATACTTTACACAACTAGGAAAGTGAAGATCTATGAAGTAAATTGTGTCATCTCAACTTCAACACTTAAACATAGAATAGTAAGTAATTTTGAGGGATTATTATGGAAATTTGCATGATTTTCCTAAGTAAAATAGAATTTTACTTAGGAAAAGATTAAAAGGGAATGATTATAATGATAAATAACTTCAAGTACTTAGGTCTTTTTTATCATTAGGCCGAGGGTCCGGTCCCTCCAAAAGTCAAGGAAATGCCTTGAGCCCCTTTAATCTTCAAATTCCTTAGTACTTTGGGGAAATTAGTAAAACTTTTAGGGAGAAAGTGATGTGGAAAGTTAATGATTTTGACTTTGCTTTCTGTGAATTTTCCAATGTATATTCTTCTTCAGTACTTGTGATGAAAGTAAAGGATTAAACACATTTAGCACCATCACTCATCACATGAAACTTTGCAACACCATCTACCTACCCTATCTACTTTACACTACCATTTTCTCTTCTTTATTAGGGTGCACTTAGACTGGCAAACCCTTATCAATATTCTTTTCTTTTATATGGAAAATCTACCTAATTCTACACTTATTACATCCAAGGGCTCAGATTAAATTGTTGAGCACCTTTACTAATTATACCTATCTACTTATCTACCAAGATTAAACTGTTTGGTCTGATATGTATTCTCTATTCTACAACATGAAATTGAAAAATGAATGAGTCAAGTTTAAACAGTTTGACTCTTCACAAATTGTGGCAAAAGTTTGACAAGTTGCACACAATTGCTTTGTTACAGAAAATGAAATAGTAGTGGCACTTGGATTTGCACACTTTCCTTGGTATAATTTTGTTTGGGATTCATTTCTTTCACTTTTTTGACCAATTTATTTTTCTTACCCTTTGATTTTCCTTTTAGGGTATACCCTCTTTACATTTTTTTTAAATTTTTTTGATTTTTTGGTTTTTCAAGAATATGGAACACCTTTGCACAAGAAAAAGGTTTGAACATATTGCATAGTTCAATCAAGACAATCATGAAAAATGACACCTATTGGTATAGGAGTCTAACATGCTCCTTGAGGAAGAGTGCAAGACTTATCAAAGTAGAGGAGACTCCTGCTTCGGACCCCAGAAAGGCCTATTCAACATCAAGGCTAAGGTTGTAAGGTTCTTCTGTTATTTTAAGATTAATACAATCAAGTTTTGTTTTTCTCAATAAATTGTCGTTCGATTGTTTATTTCAATAAGCGTTCGTTTGATCGTTTATTTCATAGATTCCTTGATCACTATGATAGGTATGTTTTATAATTATTTTTTATACAGGTGTTATTTAATATTTTCTTGTTTGTGATTGCAATTCGACAAAAAACAACACTTTCTTGCGACGAAAGAACTCTTGTTGTGACAGAAGGATTGTTATTGCGACAGAAGAACTACGGTTACAAATAAGCATTTGGATCTAAGGTAGGATCGACACCTTCATAGCATTTATTTGTAAAATTAATATATTTAGAGAAAGATAAACTTAGTTGTTCGTTTGTTGCTAGATTGTCTTCTGACACTAGGGAGATCGATCTTGTCCGCAAGATCGATTTATCTGGCCAACAGATGTTTTCTGCAAAATTAGATTGTTTTTCTACAAATTCATAAATATTGCAATGTGACGGTGTCAAAGACAACAATATATGGTCATCAGAATCAAGGAAATTTTGACTTTTTATGAAAAGCTCCAAATGATTGAAATTAGGAAAATTTCAATGGATAAAGACTAGGATATTGAGGGAATAGTCCCCGCATCTTCATAATCAGTAATCAAGAGATATTTTGGGGTCAAAAAGGCTTCTAGTGGGGAGGAATGATCAAGGATACGTATTTTAGCTAAAAATTCAAAGTGCTCAGAAATGCTTCGGACCTAAACGACCGGATAGAGTTTTTCGCCAATATTCCGGTGCAACTCGTTTCGTCAAAATCCAAGTGTTATGCAAGTAAATACTCTCTGCGGACAGAGACGATGATGGTGGATTTTGATTGCAACCCCATGACCTATATCTTTTCTCGACAATTGCTGGGGGGGAAATACTCTAAATGGATTATTATCCCCCAAGAGTTTGATTTGGAATTTACTGTTGCCAAGTCTGAGAAATCATTAGTTTTTGTTGATTTTCTTTATTCTCTCCCTTCCGACTCCACTCCTTTTCATTCTGAGAAATACATACCAAGCGATACACTTTTCTTGATTACCACCCTCGATCAGTGGTACAGTGATATCATAGTTTATCTCCAGACTTCTACTTTCATATCTGAGTTGACGAAGGATGCCTGCTGACGCATCCATCATCAGTCGCAACCTTATCAAATAGTCGGGGATATCCTCTATCATGTCGGAGTGGATTCTATACATCGTCGATGTTTGACTCTCGAGGAGGCTGAGAAAGCCCTGAATGACTGTCACAGTGGCGCTTGTGGTGGTCACATGTCTGGTTATGCTACTACTCAAAAAATCCTTCGTGTTGGTTATTTTTGGCCTTCTATTTTCAAATACTGCATTATCGCAGTTCATAAATACCATGATTTCCATATTTACCAACACAAGATGAGTGTGCCACCCATTCCTCTTCATCCTGTCATTATCGTTGGTCCTTTTGCGAAATGGGGCATCAATTTTATGACGTGTAACCCTCACTCAGCCAAGGGGCATGCTTATATTATCGTAGCCATGGACTACTTCACCAAATGGGCCAAAGAAATGACTACACTTGCTACCGACGGTAAGACAGTTGCTCAGTTCATATTCAATCACATTATTGCTAGGTTTGGAGTCTTGCAAGCTATCATTACCGATCATAGTTCCCATTTTTGGCATTATATGGTGGTGGATTTGACTTCTAAGTTGGGTCTGCATCACGACAACTCAACGTCGTACTACCCTCAAGCCAATGGCCAGGTTGAAGCTGTGAACAAAGTTCTTGTCACTATGCTTCAACGTACGATTGGGATCCATAAATAAAATTCGCATCTCATATTATTTTCGGCTCTTTGGGCATATTAAACCTCAATTAAGAGTGCAACCAATTTTAATCCTTTCCAGTTGATCTATGGCCTGGAAGCTACTCTCCCGATTGAATGCGAAATACCTTCGCTCAAGTTAGCTGTTGAATTACTGTTGAATACTTCGTCGGAGGAAGAATGTCTCCTTTATTTAGAAATACTGGATGAAACCCGTTGCTTTGTTGCTTTAGTTATCGAAGCACAGAAAAAGCGGGTCAAAGCTAATTTTGACCAATCAGTTTCCCCTCGTTCCTTCATTGAAGGAGATCTCATCCTCATGTACGACCAAGCTCGTGATAAGCTAGGGGCAGGAAAATTTCAACTTATGTGGCATGGGCCCTACATCATTAAATTTTTATTGCAGAATGGGCCTATGAGCTTATTGATTATGAAGGTCATCCTCTTGAACAGCCTAGAAATGGGTTGTATCTCAAAAAATATTATGCATGAGTCATCCATGTGTAATAGGTGTACATAGGTACCATTTTCATTTTTTGTGCATTTTTTGGTTTGATGTGTTTTGTGAGAATTTCCCTGCTTATTGGGTCTTGCTTATGATGCAGATGTCTATTACCCCTTATGTCGGTTTCGTAGATGGTGCTTCCTGCAGTACCAGGAATTTGTCTTTGACAGCCTGGGTAATCTATAATCCTGCTGGTGAGTTGATAGATATGCAAGGTATTTGTCTAGGACAAGCTACAAACAATGTCGCTAAATATAGTGTTGTTATTGAGCTATTAACCGAAGCAATCAACCTTGGCATACGCGCATTGCTTGTAAATCTAGATTCATATCTTGTCGTTCTGCAACTCAATAGTCATTATTCAGTTAGAAATCCGCACATTCTAAGATTGTATTTACATATTCGTTTTCTAGAAATACATTTTGATTTTATTACATATCAGCACATTCCTAGATGAATGAATACATTAACTGATACAGTGGCTAACATTGTATTAGATAGACATTTGCATAATTTCTAAAATCATCATCACATGTAAAAGATCCATGTAGGAAAATATATATATATATATATATATATATATATATCACATGTTTGTAGTTATGTACATCATAACTTCAAAAAATATATATGTATTTCTGTTACATCCTAAGACATCATGTCTCTCAAAATATGCAGATGAAAATAAAACTTAGGTGTCTAATCAGCATGGTGGTCGTGATAACATATCACTGCCCGTACAAGCCGCCTTAGCAAGCGGTGAATTCGGATGGGTACCCCTATAGTATGTCTCTGGTAGGCACGTGGAACATCGTCAAATCGTGCATAGTCTGGTACTCCTCGAGTGATTCCCTCCAGACTACGCACTATCTCATCTTCCTCGACGCCCTCACCTTGAGGGTCGAAATCGCGAGGGATTCGCCTCGCTATTGGTGACATGCCTACGAGTATCTCTGGGGCAACATCTGCAAACACATGGATTTAATTTTAGAACACACATAGGTAAAAAAAAATCATAATACTCATGAAACTTTAAAAAAAATGAGTCTAACCCAAATCTTCATCCCAATCCTCTCCCTCCAGTAGTGGGAGGTCCAAAACTTCAATGAAATTTGTACCAAAGTAGGGCTAGTCCTCCATGACAATCAATTATCGACAGATCCAATCAAGGAATTCAGTTCTCTAGGACATCTGTTGACCGCCCCCTACCCTTGGCATCATAGCTGCCCATCGGGCCATCTATGGTTCCCTTGTTGGTGGTGTCAGGACTATAACCTCCTGTCGCTAGAAAATGGGTAGTTGTTCCAAGAAGAACAATACTAGAATAGATCCATAACCAAATTGCTTCAATTTGGTCTTCTTTCATTTTGTTTGCTGGTGTTTCATGTTTATTGTCACAGCCTCTGCCCAGTTGTAGATGGTCGGTGCCAAGCAGTCTACAGCAAGAAGCAACTGTTTCTTTGTTGCTTCGTGCAGTGCTTGTGATCCTGTAGCTCGTGTGATGGTATGTAGCACTACTCTGAGTGTCAATTCTGGGATAGTCTGGATATCAACTTTCTCACTACCTAATCCTTTCCATGCTCCTAGACATACCCTATCTATCACCATGATCATGTTTTCCATGCAAGGTCGGGTGCCAGTTAGAATTGGTGCTACTCCCCTCCACGATAATCCTGTTATGAAATATATGTCAGAGACTTCAATCTCAATTTCTTGATCCCGAAGGATGAACTTCTCTTTATTTTCATCCCATATGTTGATCAGATATTGTAATAACTCTGGTTGGGCTTGGAGACATGGCGTTAGGAAGAATTTTTTAGACCACAATTTCTGAGAGCTTCCATGACTCTCTTATTGTCCATGGCTAGCTCGTCTTCTTCGCTATGTTCTCGTTCTTTCCATTCTATGACCATTTTTCCTCTTTCTACCTGCAAACACATTCATATGAGTGGTATTAGCCATTTTTGAACCTTAAATTTGTGAATAATTGGGGTATTTGATTAACATTTTACGTAAAAATGGTTTGCGTCGTTGGCGCGACTGTTTTCCAAATAGTTACGCCAATGGACGTGCCCTAGTGTAGAAAATTGGGCAGTTGGTGCGACTCCGTGCCCGAAACTCACGCCAACCACCGTGCCCTAAATATTTACATTTCCTCCCCCAGAATTCAAAATTGGAAATTTCAGATAGTAAGAAATGACTTAAAATGACAAGAGGGATCTCGGCTCTTACCTAGAACTGATGCATTTGAGATTGGTCTGCTAGATTGACCGCAATCATCCCTGCAAGATTGCATAGTGAAATGAGAAACTATTGCTCCACAAGAGGTAAAAAGTGAAAAGTAATTATTTTTACCATTTTTGGCATTTTATAACTTTTTCACAACCTAATTAGGTTTTAAGACATATTTTTCAATTATTTATTATATTGTTTTAGAGAAATGGGTTTGACACGTGTCTCTTATGCAGCAACATTTTTTATGCGACAGTGATGAAGTAACGAGTTATATTTTATACTTTTTCGGACTCGGTAAAAACATGAAAAAGTCACTACTGGAGCCATCTTTCAGCTCTTTTCTGACTCTCTAAAATTGAAAATATTACCGATATTCTTGTCGTTTTGAACTCGTTAAATGGTTACGAAACAATATCCACCCAGTATACGTTTAACCCTTTTTCGAGCTGGGATGGATTATTTACGAAAAAGGAATACCTTAGCCTATCGCGGCTAAGAGGTTCTTTCAGATATTGTTTTCTACCTTTTTGGATCTGAGAGACTATTTACGAAAAGGCCATGATGGAGTTTTCTTTTCTGCCTTCTTTTCAAACTCTCTAAACATGAAAAGATGCCAAGTTCTCCCTTTGTCAGACTCGTTAAACTCTGATGACATCGGATTTCATCGCTATGATGTTACTCTAGTTCCTCCTTCCTAGGGCTCGTAAAATGTACTAGGTTGGATTTGTCCGAAGGAAAAACTTACAACACAAGCATATGCTATCCCCTTCAAGATTGTTTTAAAAATAATTAGGGTATTTTCCAGAAATGGTGGGGGGAAATGGAACCAAGTTTTAGTTATGTTGGCAGTATATCGCTCTTGAACATGGCATTTGTCTACATTCATGTCGGGTTGGGGACATCTCATTCTGGTCATTTTTGCCTCCATGGGTTTGGGTAATCTCTTTTGACCTCATCTTCTCTTTGCCACGACGTCATGACTTCAAATCCTTTGATGTCAAATACTGTTAAATCCAGTGTCGTGTTGCTGATATGGTCAAGAGAAGTTTGCCTCTGTAGTTTTCAACCTCCATCTGATTCTCTGTTGGTCCTGATTCACTATTATCATGTTCCTCTGTCTCATATTGATGATGTGGGAAACATAATAGCCCACCTTCGATCAGGTCACTTCCTGTCGACTTCAACTCATTATCCAAGAATTTGATCGAGAGACTCTATTCTGGTACCTTGGAGCCTGCATGCCTTAATGGCGGGTTTTTCGCATTCGATGCAAGGTCCACATCATGGGCCTTCGATCGAGTGATTCTGTGGATGTTCGACGCTAGATCACTGTTCACATCCCGTAGATTGTACTAGTTGTACCTTGAGAGCCATTGTCATTATTGGTGGTTTATCTCATACCTGTTAACAGATTTCATCATTGGCTGGTAATCAGGTAATTTTCTTGCATGTTCGACTTTAGCTCATATATTCGCATGCCTGAAATTGTACTTGTTCAAGTCGAGATAGAGTGCAAGACCCTGGATTTTTTCTGATAAAGTCCAGGCTGTAGATTTTGGTGGATTGTTATGACTTATTACATGACTCTTTTGATTGGGTGGTTGCGACCATACCTGAGTCTATTTTTTGATCCTTACTGTTGGATGTTTGTGCCCATACCTCGGATCTCAGTTTTTATATATACTCTATTATGGATGGTTGCGCCCATGCCACATGTTCATGTATCAGAGATATCAGTTGTATTTGTAATTGCAGGTTTTCCGATAGCGGTGTTTGGTTCAAACGCGTTCTCATAAAGCATTTTGCCCCTCCCTCTCCCTCGAACCTCATGCTTTAGGGGGCATCTATTACACATCATTTTTTCATTGTCCCTGCAATCCCCATCTTGTCCATTGGAGGGTCATTTCTGTGACTTATAATAAGTGTCATGCTTTGCAAAAACCATCATTGCATTCCTTTACATGAGAGTAACACTCCTCCTGTTGACAATTCCCTGAGCAGGACTATAAAAACCCTTGTTTTTTCCTTGGCGTGAGTAGCTAGTTACACTCCTGCGCCAAGCTGGAAAATTAACACTAAGCTTGTGCCAGTTAAGCGCCCTCGCCAAGCTATTTATGGAATGTTTTTTAAAAATAGATCCGGAGTTTCTATTCCAACAACCTCGAGGATGCGTCATTGGGAGTGGTTGAACTGAAACAACCATGTACTCCCTCCTTTAGTTAGTAATTTACACCTCCCTTGGAAATATCCTAAAGGATAGGACTCCCTCCCACCTTTGTAGGGATCCCAACCTCCTCCTTTTCCTCTATAAAAGAAACTATCTCTCTTAGTAGAAGCTAGTTGGACTTGGAGAACTGATACTATAGCTGAATGACTAGAGAATATAGATAGAAGGAACTACGTTGAGGAGAGCTTGAGTCTATGCCCTCACCCCGTCCAAATTCCCTGATGAACATCTGAGACGTGCTTCGCCTGAACCCCGCTAGAGGAGACTGCGACGTCAAAGAATCGGTTGTAACTCTTCCTTCTATTCATTTATATACATGACTACTATTTGATTCCACTATTGTGTTATGATGTTTGTGTAATGCGATATGTTTAGCCCTCTTTAACTAGTTAATAGTTATGAGTGAAACTGTGATGTCGTATGTTGTTCTTGTTTCTTGTTCTATGTGCAGGTATCCAGGCGTAACAGCAAACGGATTGTGATTTTCCAAGGTAGGAGTGAGAGACTACTACTCTTTCCACAACAACGATAGTGTTGGATTCTAGGTAGGTCGATCTACCATGTCTCTTGTTCATTCATTAACTAGGAAGCAACACTTTAGCATGTCCCTTTGTTTCTAGACCCACCCTAGGGCTAGAGGGATCGTCTCTGTCTGCAGAGAGGATTTACCTACGTAACACCAAGTTCGTATGAGTGAGTTATGTTCTGTTGTTCACTTTCCAAAGCAGGTAAAAAATGGGCAGTGTTGAAGTCCAACAAGAAATTGTAGCTTCTACACTAGTGTGGGACCAACAGGTCTTAGCAGCACCTACGCTGGTGGGCTAAATTTGGTGCAGTGTCTATTTTAATTTTCCCTTAATTAAGATGGACAATAAAATGTAATCTTATCTCATAATCACTTTTAATAGTTAACTGAGTGTGCTAAACTCATTTAGATCATGAATTTAGAGTTGATGGTAGTTGGTGAGGCATGTAGAGTAATTATAGTTGTAACAGAGTTCAGAGTGCATTTGGTGCATTATTTTAATGCATGATTAATTAGTTAACTCAGTTAGGTGTGTTAAAGTCAATTGAGCTAGTTGTAACTGTTTGTTTCACTAGTGAGAGATCAAGTGACTTAAATATTATTTAATTCACAATCAGTGATATAACATGCAACTCATGATTTACTATTATTGGTTGCATGCATGTCAGTCCTAGTGGAGACCTAGTTGAGACAAAGGTGAAAGGGATGTTAACTATTAGTTGTAGGATTATTGGGTTGCACCCATGCAACCAAACACACATTTGATTGCCAATGATCCTTGCACAGTTTAGGAAGGACAAAATTCCTAAAGAATAGGGATTTCATTCATCATGAATTGTGCAAGCAAGGCAAGATGTTTAGAGGCTGAGAATTGGTTAAGTGTTGGTCATTTTTGTCCAGGACAGTGTGAGACAATTAGCTAAGTACAGAAGACTCTTGTGAGAAGAGTGTATTGTAATTGTTTCATGTATCCATGTTGAATATACAATAGAATATAGTGGGGTTTTGAGCAGCAAGCTTTCCCCGGGAAATTATCTGTGTTGTGGTTTCATTTGATTCTTCTTTGCTTCATGTGATTGGTGATTGTGTTTAATTTCCACAATTGATTTGTAGAAGCGATTCAGTATCTAGATTTAGTACATTGTTAGATCGGATTGAATCCATGATATACATATTTTATGTATAATTTATACTTGGTATCAGAGCACAATAAATCACTATATTAGAGGAGAAGCTGAGTTTATGACTTAATAGAATTTGAATTTTCATAATACTTTCTTGGTGCTACAGGTGATTCAGGATAGAAATGGCTTTCAATGGCTTGAGATTGGAGTATGCACTCAAGGGCAGCCCTAACTATATTTCTTGGAAAGACAGAATGGAAGCAGTACTTGAGGAAAATGGATTGAAGGAAATCATTGAAAATCATGTTCCCAACTCTGATGTGACAGATGATGCAAATCTTGATGCATGGAAAAATAAATTTGCAAAAGCGAGGAGGATCTTACTAGAGGGAGTACGAGACCACATTGTCTCAAATCTCCATGGTAAAGCCACACCATATGCAATGTGGAAAGCTTTGATGGATCTATTTCAGAGCAGCAGTGATCATAGGAAATTGGCACTGAAAGATAAACTCAGGAAGATCAAAATGGAGAAAGGTGACTCCATGCCAAAATATTTAACAAAGTTTGTCCAATGTCGGGATGAGCTTGGGAGCGTTGGCATTACTATTGGTGATGATGATTTGGTGAGCCTAGCTCTTCTAGGACTTTTGAAGAGTTGGCATAGTTATCAGGACTCTATCATGGAAGGGAAAATCTGCCAGATTAGGAACGACTTTGGTCAAATTTCATGCAATAAGAGTTCATACAGAATACCAGAGATAGATCTTCATCTAAGAATGAAGGTGAAGAATATTGTGCTTTGGCTTCCAAGGCGAAGAAGGGGAAAGGAAATAAATTCCATTCCAAATCCGAGTCTGGAAAATATGGCAATAAGTGCAACATGTCCAGAGTGAAGAGTTTTCACTTTCATGAGCATGGACATTATGCCACTAACTGTCCACAAAAGAAGAAGAACAAGAAGGCTTTAGGATCTACAGCTGGTGAGGCTTTGGCCTCTCAATTTTAGCTTGACTTCTCACTCATTGCATGCATGGTGTTAAGTGCAATGGGATCGGTGTGGTATTTTGATAGTGGTGCATCCTTTCACATGACGGGAGACAAAGAACTTTTCAATAGCTTAGATGAGAAGAACCTCCAGATGCATATCGAAATGGGTGATGACGGGTGGTACAGTGCTACCATGATTGGTACCATTACCTTCTAGAGACAGTTAGGTAAACCCTTTCAATTAAAATATGTAATGCATGTACCAGGCTTGAAGAAAATTTTAGCCTCAGTTGCAATGTTGGAGGATGGAGGCTATGATGTTGTTTACAGCGAAGGAAAATCTTTCATGTGACACAAAACAATAGGACAAGACAAGAATATTGGGATTCGAGTTAAGAATATCTATAAACTTGATGTAGATGGTTGTGCAGCATTGATGGGTAAGGCAGACAAAGTGGTGAGCCAGGATGAAGGTGAGTTATGGCATAGGATATTGGGACATCTTCACCACGGAGCCTTGAAGGTCATGCAACAGTTTTCTACGGGTCTTTCCAAGGGTACACTTGTGCAGTCAAACACATGCAAGGGATGTACTATGGGAAAAAATGCAAAGGCCACCTTTCATGAGAAGGAGAACCAAGCCTCGGGGATCCTTGAGAGAGTTCACTCAGACATGTGTGGAACATTCTCTATTGCTTTGACAGCAAATCATAAGTACTATGTGATATTTTTTGATGATTTTTCTCGAAAGTGCTGGATCTACTTCATGTAGAAGAAATATCAGACATTCTCAAAGTTTCTTGAGTTCAGAGCACTGGTGGAGAAATACACGTGGAAGCATGTGAAGGCTCTTAGGAGTGAAACTGGTGGCGAGTACATCTCCAATGAATTCAATAACTTCTGCAGAAAATAAGGAATTCGAGAGAACTGATTGTGCCTCATAACCCACAGCAGAATGGGGTCGCAGAAAGAAAGAATAGAACAATTGTGGGTGCGGCAAGAGTGATGCCACATGATCAGTGCCTACCATTATATCTGTGGGTGGAGGCATGCAACATATAGGTATTTTTGCAGAACCGTTGTCCTCAACGGATACTTGGCATGATTACACCAGAAGAGGCTTTACTGGAAAGAAACCTGATGTTTCACATTTTAATATTTTTCGCTCATCTGTTTATGTGCATGTGACCAAAGATTCCAGGAAGAAGCTAGAATCAACAGCTGAGATTAGGATATTTTTGGCGTACACTAAAACTCCCCACAACTATCGGGTGTATTTTCCAAACAACATAATGATTTTTGTGCACGGGATACAAAATTTAATGAGGAGAAATCCATGTGATTGTCCCTTGAGAGGGATCTAGATTTCCATGCAGAGGAGGAACTCTTGGTTCCAAAGAATGAACCTCAAGATGTGGAGCAGCCACATCCATAGGATCATGGAGTGGCAGAAAAAACTCATGCAGAGCCATCCACCAGAAATGGTAGAAGGTGCACCACGGAAGCTGATAGATTGAGACTTGATGCAGCAAAGAATATAGGAGCCCCTACTTCAATGTGCAAACAAAGACAGTCTGCAGACAATTTTATTGGATAAATGGCTCTTATGAGTAAGTGTATTGTGACAGAACCATCTTCCTTTCAGGAAGCAATGAAACAACCAATTTGGGTTGATGCAATGGTAGAGGAGTATGACTCCATTGTCAAGAACAGTGCATGGGAGATTTTCCCAAGACCGGTCGACAAACCAGTGGTTGGATCTAGATGGATCTACAAGGTAAAGCAAGATTATGATGGGAGTGTAAATAAGTACAAGGCCATATTTTTGGCCCGGGGATTCTCAGAGATTGAGGGGATAGACTATGATGAGACTTTCACACCAGTCACAAGGTACTCTTCCATTATATCTATCCTTGCACTCTTAGCGCAGATGGGGTGGCGCATTCATCAAATGGATGTGAAAACTATGTTTCTCAATGCAGTTATTGACAAATAAGTGTACATAGAGCATCCAGAAGGTTTCGAGATCTTTGGTAGTGAGTTGCATGTGTGTCGACTAAAGAGATCATTGTATGGGCTGAAGCAAGCACCTTGTGCTTGGTACACTCGGATTGACAGCTATTTCACCAGGTTGGACTTCACCAAAAGTGAAGTTGATGCAAACCTGTACCAGATTGAGCTTGATGGTAAGCTCTTGATTATCGTACTTTATGTTGATGTTCTAATTTTGACAAGTGATGAGCAACTGATACACTCATGCAAGAATGATCTTGTAAGGGATTTCGAAATGAAGGAAATGGGACTCATTCACTATTTCCTTGTTTTGGAAATATGGCAGCGTGATGGTGAACATTTTGTTTCTCAAGGCAAGTGTGCCAAAGAGATACTGGGTAAGTTTCACATGCAGAGGTGCAAACCCATGGACACTCCTCTTCCGGGAAATTGGAGGAAATAGGATGCTACATCTAGAGAAGTAGTGGATGCTACTGTCTACAGGCAGCTAGTAGGTTCACTGATGTACTTGGTGAACACCAGACCAGACATTTGCTACACAGTTAACCAGCTGAGTCAAATTATGGTTAACCCGAACAAGCTCTTTTGGAAGGCAGGGAAGCATGGCTTGAGATATCTCAGGGGAACTATAGAGTATGGATTATGGTACAGACGAACATAAGGAGTGGAGCTTCAAGGCTTCACGGATGCAGATTGGGTAGGCATTCCATGAGACAAAAAGATCACATCAGGAGGGATCTTAAGCATATGATCGACAATAGTTTCTTGGTATAGCAGGAAGCATCAATCTGTGGCACTCAGTTTAGCAGAGGCAGATTACATGGCAGCAAGTCAAGCTGCATGTGAGGCCATCTGGATGAGAAAGATCGTGGTTGGTTTTTTTGGTTCTCAGATGGATCCGACAGTGATACATTGTGATAACCATAGTTGCATTAAAATCTCGGTTAATCCTATGTTTCATGACAAATCCTATGTTGCAATAAAATCTCGGTTAATCTCAGAGATTATGTTCAGATATGCATAATGTTACTTCAGTACATTCCCACGGAAAATCAGGATGCAAATATTCTGACGAAGGCGCTCACTGGGAGAAAATTCGAATACCATAGAGGCATGATCAAGGTGGCAGATAATCCCTTTCTTGTTGAGAGGGAGTGTTGAATTCCAATAAGAAATTGCAGCACCTACACTAGTGTGGGACCAATAGGTCCAATGAGCACCTACACTAGTGTGGGACCAACAGGTTTTAGCAGCACCTACACTAGTGTGGGCTAAATTTGGTGCGGTGTCTATTTTATTTTTCCCTTAATTAAGATGGACAATAAAATGTAATCTTATCTCGTAATAACTTGTAATAGTTAATTGAGTGTAATAATATCAGTTAGCTCATGAATTTCGAGTTGAGGTTAGTTGGTGAGGCATGCAGAGTAATTCTAGTTGTAACAGAATTCAGAGTGCAGTTGGTGCATTAGTTTAATGCATGAGTAATCAATTAACTCAGTTAGGTGAGTTAAATTCAGTTGAGCTAGTTGTAACGGTTTGTTGCACTAGTGAGATATCAAGTGCATTAAATTTTATTTAATTCACAATCAGTGATCTAACATGTAACTCATGATTTACTATTATTAGTTGCATGCATGTCAATTCCAATGGAGACCCAGTTGAGACAAAGGTGAAAGGGATGTTAGCTATTAGTTGTAGGATTATTGGGTTGCACCCATGCAACAAAAAACACATTGGATTTCCCATGATCCTTGCACAGTTTAGGAAGGCCAAAATTCCTAAATAATAGGGATTGCATTCATCAGGAATTGCACAAGACAGGCAGGTTGTTTAGAGGTTGAAAATTGGCTAAGTGTTGATCAGTTTTGTCCAAGACAGTGTGAGACAATTAGCTGAGTACAGGAGACTCTTGTGAGAAGAGTGTATTGTAATTTTTTCATGTATACATGTCGAATATACAATAGAATATAGTGGTATTTTGAGCAGCAATCTTTCTCCAGGAAATTATCTGTGTTGTGGTTTGATTTGACTCTTAAGTTTCTTCATGTGATTGGCGATTTTGTTTAATTTTCACAATTGATTTGTAGAATCAATTCCGTATCTAGCTTTAGTACATTGTTAGATCGGATTGAATCCATGATATACATATTGTTTGTATAATTTCTACAAGCAGAACAGGTACAGCTGATGACTTGGTAGTCTAGTCAGCACCTTAGGAATATTCTCTAGATTGCAGCCAGTGACACTGTGACAAGTGTCATCTCCAGATTCGCCAGATTGTTTGTGAAGGGAAAAATTTCCCAATGGCCTCCAATGTCTTCCTAAGCTTGAATTTGAATTTTTTTAGGTTGGAGCAAAACCCAGCCAGAGGTCGCCATGTGTCCCATATGGTGGGCCCTCTCCAACCCTTGGTTCAAATTCATTAGTTTAATTACCAAGTTGGATGGTCGAATATACAATAGAATATAGTGGGATTTTGAGTAGCAATATTTCTCCAGGAAATTATCTGTGATGTGGTTTGATTTGACTCTTAAGTTGCTTCATGTGATTGGCGATTGTGTTTAATTTTCGCAATTGATTTGTAGAATCAATTCAGTATATAGCTTTAGTAAATTGTTAGATCGGATTGAATCCATGATATACATATTGTTTGTATAATTTCTACAGGCAGAACAAGTACAGCTGATGACTTGGTAGTCCAGTCAGCACCTTAGGAATATTCTCCAGATTGCAGCCAGTGACACTGTGACAAGTGTCATCTCCAAATTCACCAAATTGTTTGTGAAGGGGAAAATTTCCCAATGGCCTCCAATGTCTTCCTAAGATTGAATTTAAATTTTTTTAGGTTGGAGCAAAACCCAACCAAAGGTCGCCATGTGTCCCATCTGGTGGGCACTCTCCAACCCTTGGTTCAAATTCATTAGTTTAATTACCAAGCTGGATGGTCAAATTGGTGATTTATTCTAAGGTTGGAAATATATACATTTGGGGTGCATATTTATTTGTGGCATACATTTTTTTTACCGAAGTTCTAGGCTAAGGGTGGCGGAGTATATATTCGTTGACGCATATGTTTATTTTATATGACACCCTAACCTATAGTCGAAACCTATGGAGAGCTACCATATGACACATATACCTATGTAGGATATTATTATCGATGGCATATTCCAATTTTGAACCATACTAAAGGCAGATATGCATATTGGCATATATATCTATGCTATGTTCGAAAACCTTATAAGTCGGCGGATGTTAACTACATTTGGAGGTGCGCTACAATCTGTTAGTGGGAGGTTAAGTTTGGTGGGAGAAAAATTTATGGCGGAACCGAATATATATATTTGAACAAAATTATATGACGGTGATCAGGGTCGAACCGCAGACCTACTTCCCACCAACCGCATGCCTTACCATCTCCACTCCTACCATGGGTCTTAACCCATAAGTTCTCCGCCAACATTTAAAGCTCAACGGGGGTCCGGAGGGGGCCAGCCCCCTCCCATGTGATCAGCACCTAAAGACCGACACCTAGCACCACAGAAATTCGGCAGAGGTTTTAATGACGCTTAATTAGCCACTAAACCGCATTAAAGCCACGTTAATTTATCATTAGTCCTAAATGCTCTTATATGTAAACAAGTGTTTATATTAATGTTAATACGCGCTTATCTTACTGTTAAGCATATTTTAGTCTAGTGGAAGTTTAGGGGAGAGCGCCAAACTTGGATGAATGTCTATTTTTATAATTTTAACTGGCATTTTTCCAAAAATAGTGGAGAAATTGGGGGAAATACAGTTTTTTCCATAACTGAATCAAATTTTCACCCAAACAAAGCTTAGAAAGATGCATTTTTAGCTAATTGACATGCTAGGAACTCAATGAAGTAGGTTGCAGAGGCAGAAGAGGTCATCTACAGGATTTTTTGCGCATTTGAATATTTTGAAGCCTAGGGCCACCAGGTGTTGAAGGCATTTCCAGAGCATCAAGAATCCAAATTGAGAAAACAAACAGTCATTTATAGTATATTTTGATGTTTTAAGCTCATTGGAATAGGTTACAATATCATTTAAGCTTGTAACAGCAATTAGAGCACACTTGAATCTAATACAAAGGCCCACACTATGAAGCTAGACTAGACATAGCCCAGGAGGGGTGAACTCCTTCAACAAAATTTTGTGTATTGAGCTCTAATATGTGTGTTTTTTGTGTTTATATTTGCTATTGTTCAGTCATTTAAAATCATGTTTTTAATTTTATGACAAACACTAAATTTCCCCAAGTAAATTGAATTGACAATCACATGTTCATTGACAAACTCTTGATGAATAAGCAAACCAAAGAAAAGAGAATTTTATATCTGGAAATGATACTAGAACAGCAATAACTAGCAATCATTTTCAGATCAAAATTCATCGTGGAAATCTCCAAGACACACCATGAAACTATCTTACGCATGGATGGAATTCAAAATCAAATTCACAAGCTAGACACCGAGGTATAAATGATAGAAAATATAATTGTGGATTTGGAATTTTCTAATTCAGAGGAGGACATGGAAACACCAAACATCATTCATATGGACTCACCTTCCAGCTAAGATGTTTATGATTTTTTTGCAAGGTTAAATATTATTCATTCATTAGAAAAATATATTATCATTTTCTTTTCGCTTATCTGCCACTTTGGATACCAGACCAGTGGAAAAACCATAATTTCTTTGACATCCATGCATGCATATTCAAAATTGTAATTTAAAATTTAAAAAAATATAAAATATAAAATATAAAAAAATAAAAAATAAAAAGTATATGTTCTAAGGACCATTACAATCTAATTTCTTGGGTAACATAGGAATTGAAAACCAAAATATAGTATAAAAATAACCAAAAAAATTGTGACCTTTTGTAGACTTGGAGTTATTTGAAATATGTATTTTGATTGGCCCCTTGTTACTACTAGTTGAGTTTCTTGAATCCGGAGGCAGGATAAGATATTTCTCTATCCTTTGTAGGTTTTTTTATCATCTGCTAGATTCCCAAAGTTGAAGAAGGAATCCCAACAAGGGTAACCACAGACCAAGCTTTTGACTTGGTAGCTAGCCCTACCAAGTCGGAGAGGTCTCTCTCCAAAAGGTCATAGCTAGGATGGCTGTAGGAATTGGGGTTTTTAGGCTAGTTATTGAGTGCAGGGGTTGTTTTTATTTGATTTGGTTGGGGTTTCACTGGATGAAGAAATTAGGTCAAGGGAGCTAGATCAGGACAAATGAGATAGGGTTGCAGGGATCAATGGGGCAAGGTAGGCATAAGGCTTATCACTTAAATATGATAGTGATGAGATGGTTTTGATACTGATGAGAAGCTAAGAAGAGCATGGGGGATGTATTCTTCTTAAACAAAGGAAAATGGACAACCTATGATCAATTCCTTAAAATAGAGCATGAGCAAGCATGTATCTTGCCTATCTAACTTGAAAGAGATCATACCATAGAGATGTAATGAACATGAATACAACACATTCTAACATATGTAACTGAATAAATAACAATGATAAACATCATATCGCGAGTATCCCAAAAAATAGCTGCAAGTATTCTTTATTAACTGGCCAAAACTGAGTACAATAGTTCCTTGATCAACAAGCTAACATCCAAACCGATTCCAACCCTTGCCAAGAGTGAAGAAAGGGACTAAATATATAGGAAAACAACCTTCCCTCATCCTCAGGGGTCGAATCCATGAGGTGAGGAAGATATCCACAACGTACTGAACTGAAAGCTAAAGTGTAGGATGGTCCAAGTGACTCTTTCCTAATTACATTCAAACTTATTCACTTTGACTATATGATAAATTTAACACAATGAATCTATCCCTAGGTAACTAATCCAAACATAGTTACATTTACCATCATTAATTACATGAGTAGAAACATGATTTCTTGAAGAAAAGTCAAAATTTCAGAGAAATTTGGAAAAAATCAACAAAATGGTCATTTGTGCCCTCCAATGTGCATTTGTGCCCTGGCAGTGTCATTTGCGCCCTCCATGTCCAGGGCGAATTTTGACTGACCTAAAGGTGTCCAAATCATGCCTAAGAAGGCTTTTTGAAATCTTGTCCAGTATTATTTCTGAATATGCCTCAAGTTTTGAAACTTCAGGTCATTTTCCCCCTCAAAATTTCATTCTCCCAAGACTGGTATTTGCGCAACGCCTAGGTCAAAACAGGGGCAAAAAGGTCATTTTTGGTGGTTTTTTGACCTTTTCACCTATCAAAATTGCAAATCAAGGTTGGAAACATGGTTTTATGGAATTAATTGGTCTTTAGGAATCCAATGGTGGCTTCCTTTCCCTCAAAAAGTGCCCCACTAATTTGCGTAGCGCTTAGGTCACTGCACAAATGACCAATTATCTGCTAAATGCCTGTTACAAAAAACTCAGAAAATTCCAGATTCTGAAAAAATTTTGAAAATGCCTCAAAATTGTTAGAATGGTCGATGATGATGTGTCTAAGCTTGGATGGAAGCCTCAGAAAGAATCTCCAATTTCTTCTTCTCCTCCATGGTCAAATCTTCAATCTTTGCATTGGCTCTTTTGAGCTTGTCCATTACAATTTTCTCTTTTAAGGCATGGTGTTTTACTTTCCTCCTCAATAGGTCATTGTCCTTATTATCCTTTTCTATCAGCTTCTCCAAGTGTTGATTAGATCTATCAAGCCATGGCTCCATGTTTTCATTTATCACAATATCAAGATGCTAATTTAGGGTTAGATTATCAGCAATCTCAGCCTCCCTTTGTCTTTCTAGAGCTAGAGCTCTTTTCAACCCTCTACTTCCAGGTCTATGCCTTGGTACTTGTTCCTCATGTTCATCAAGTATTCCATACCTTTCAAGTGTCTCCATATGTCCAAAGATGTACCAAAACTTACTAAAAAGGCTAAAATACAGTACGCTACGAAAGTAAGGCAGTTTCGTAGCATACTTCATAGCGCTGCAAAACATGCCATTTGCCCTCAAATTTTTTGATTCTTTCCTTTTGCATAGTCATCATCACCATTAGACATATCTCCCACACCAATTTCACCTTTTTTCAGCAATCAAAACTGGTTCAAAAATTAAAAAGAACAGCTACAGTAGTCTCGTAGCGTTTTGCTACCCGTCAAGCCCAGGCACGCTACGAAACTACTGAAAAGTGTTGAAAAACCAATTTTTTCTGAAATTTTGAAAACTGAACCTTGTAAGTGCCAAAATCTTGTCTCTAACTTGTCATTAACCTTTAAAAACCATAAACCAACTCACCTTATGATCCTTGAGGCATTTCTTCCTCATTTACAATTGGTTGAGCTATTGGCTCTTCAAGCACTGTCATTTTAAGACCATTTTTCTCTGACTCTTCATGAATTAGTTCAAGTTGCTCCTGAAGGTCCTTAACCTAGTCTTTCAATCTTCTATTGGTGGCTTTCAACTATGTGTTCATATTTCTAACATGTTTGGCCTCTTTCCTTGCTGGAATGGTCCATTTGATGAGTTGTTGTGTGTCATCCAAAGTCTTGGAGACAGTGTCAACCTGTTCTTCCCAAATTGCCTTCATTTTTTCAAATTGAGTCTTCTCTACACTGTGTTTCCTTGCTTCCCTTTTCATAACAGCAATTTCATGATTATCCACTTTCAATTATTCTTCAAGGTGCTGCAACTCTGTTTTTTCCATCACCTTATCTTTTCCCTTTTTTGATTTGCTGACTGTATCCTTCTCTGTAGGTGATGAAAGGTCAATAAACTCTTGAGGTGGTTGAGTTGTGTCAGTGGGTGGTTGAACTTCTTTACTGCTCTCTAATATCTTCCTATCATGCCTTGTCATAGACTTTCTTGTTTGGAACATGAAACCTACATATTCTCCCTCAAATTCTAATTTCTTTGCATATTTAGCCTTCTTTAACTTCTACCCACCTTCCTCTATAAACTCATATTGGACAGTAGGAGTTTCCTCTATGTCAATGGAATGTAAAATATCCTTTAGATTTCCCTTGGTTTATGCTCTAACTTCTATAGCCACTATTTTATATTCGAACACCACTGTTTGGCTCCTTGTCATCCTTTTGGTTCCTTGTTTACTAACAAATTGTTTTTTTTTTGCAGGTTTGACCACTTTTGACTTCTGTTTTGCAGGTGGGACACTTGGTGTATTAAGACTCTACATTTTCTCTGGCTCCTTCATAATTTGTTCACTTATTTCTGCTCTTGCAGGTTCATTTGGCTCTGCTACAAATGATTCCCTTTGTTCTGCTGCTAATGGTGATGGAATTCTCCTAGGCTTAGGAATTCTTGAAGGAGTAAGAGCATCCTGCTCAAAACCACTAACAAACAAGAATGAAGACCGATCTCTACCTAACCTTTGAATTGCATTAAACCATGATGAAATAAAGAATTCTCACTCCCCTAGTGACTTTGCTTGGACCTTATCTGCCATTTTTGACAAACTTTTATGCAAATAAAAAGGTAGATCAAGGAAAATCTTACCAGTAAAGTGAAAAAGTAATTTGAAATGATATGAGTACACTTTGTGGTATCTCCCTTCACAGGTAAATTACTTTTGGATGATGAGCAACAATTTTGAATAGTTGTCTTTTATATAACTTCTTAGAATGGCATTGGTGAGATCCATTTCAGTATGCTCAAGCTTCATGAACCCTTTGCACTGCTCCATGTTAAACTTGAAACCTTTGAACCAGTTCTCCTGACCTCTTGGAATCTCTGTAGCAGCAGCAATAACCTCTGGTGTGAGGGATAAATTGAGCATTCCCACTGTTACACCATTTTTTTGGTCATCTAACCTATTATCATTAGATGAACCCAAGTACACCATGTAAGACCAATTTTACCCTAAGTAAAATTGCTTTCACCATGTGAAATAACATTTGTTTATATTTCCTGGTCATATTTAACCCAAAACAAGGAAATTAATTAAATAAATCATTATTTATTTGATTATTTCGTAGAAATAAGTTATTTAAATCATTATTTAAATAATATTCCTAGTTAAATTTGACTAAATCATTTTAAATAATTAAATAAATAATTATTTATTTAATTATATTCCCACCATCTCCCTAAAATAATAAATAAATCATTTATTTATTTATTGTTTATAAATAAAGGAATTGACCCAAGTCAAAAGACCTTTTCCCTCCAACAAATATAATAAAATATTCCTAAAGGGCGGTTCTAGAATTTGATTAATAATATTTTATTCATGCACCAAGTTCTAGATACCCCTAATATTTTGTTATAAATAGAAGGGTTTTCCCCATTCATTAGTCACCTTCATTGCATTAGATCACACTGGATCTACTCTTGGTCACCATTTTCCATTTTTTCTTGGTGAGCTCCCATTGAGTTCTATGTTTGTCTAGGTTTTCTACCACAATAAGAGAGAGGAATTTTAGATCTGAAATGTTGAGGACTTTCAAGAACCCATCCCATTGAGGAGAACCGGAAAACACCTTTCTTGTTTTCCTCTCAGGTGCCCCATTCTTTAATATAATATAAAGATTCTTTTAAACACATTGTTCTTGTCTTGTCTATTGGATGCATGGAGCCATATTGTATTTTATCTACTTAATGTCTTTTATGCTTAGATCTGGATTTGTGCAGTATTATTTGGATCATATAATTGCAGATTTCAAGATGTTTGGCAGTCATAATCGATGTTAGGGCTATTTTTTATGAGTAGCTAAAGTTATCTTTTACGACGAAAGATACATACTAACACCCACTTTAGTGGCTATCCCACTGAAACTCATAGCAAACTCCTTGGACACCTGTGTATGACAGTCCTGTAATTTCGTACAAAATTGTAAGCAACCTGCTCTTTTGAAAGCCTCTACTATTGTTGGGTCTTCATTGATCAAATTCATGTCTGCAGGTTCATATCTCAGGCATTAGCCACCCTTTTTAGTCCTCCTTTTCTCTGCCATGGTTTCTTCAATGTATTCAAAGCCTCGCTTGATGATGCTCACTATAATCCTTTGAAAACACCAGCCACAGCTTTGGCTTAGTGCACTAGCTCTCTAGAGCTCAATATCATGCAAGAAGGAATGTCAAATAAGAAATGATTGAATTAGGAAAGGATTTGAAGTTTTGATGTCTCTTCATGACCTTATGATGACTCATACATATCTAAACTGATCATGATGAATGCAAACCTGAGCATGTACCATGGATTTATCCCTCCAAGACTCGAATGGCATCTAACCTACTCATTCCCAATGAATTTCTGACACCTAACAGCTAGACTGACAAGACAGACAGAAAATCACGCTTTCGTAGCATTTCTAGTGTAAATTAAACTATTTTTGCTACGAAACTATCAGCAGTTTTGTAGCAAAAAGTGACTTTTCATAGTGTATTTTGCAACGAATCTGTGGTTTCTTGGATAATTTGACACTTTCGGTACAAAAAAATCTTGGAAATTGAAATAATTCAAATATTGATGAATGATGTGACATGAGGGAGTTTAAAATGAGTGGGTTTAGACCTTAGGGTTAACTTAAACAATAAAAATTTAATGTTTCCCTTGACCAAACTTAAAAATGAATCTTACAAACCTATTTGGACACATGAACCTATTTAAGCTTATCAAAATGAGGTTTATTTTTTTTGAGTGATAACAGTGGCTCCACTTGGGATGGTGTGCCCCTGTGGTAATCCAAAGAACCTGTAGTTCAAGTGCCATCCATATTCTTGGAAATAAAAACTCTGAAATTTATGAAAACTTCGCCAAGCTCTTATGGCCTTCTCCTCGGGCTCAAGCTTGATGATTACTGTTGAAAAACCAACTTTGTACCTACCAAAAAGATGCTTAGTCAACTTTGAGCTTATTAACACACTCCTACCTACCCTAACAGCTGCAATCTCCATTTTTATTTCAAGCAACATGAAACTTCCAATGAAGCCAGTCATTGATCTGATCTGATATTTGAACCTTTTGACTGCACTTGAACCAAAAGTAAGCATGCTACTGAAATGACCAAGGCAACATAAAATGGAATTGATCTTCATCATGAAAACATAACTGGAAATTTGAACTGTAGAACTCTTCCATGTCGTCAGCTATAGGATCATAGAAGACATAGTCTGTTTGATGATTCTCAAGACATTCTGTAGTTTCAGACAGCTCACATATGCTTTCTTTAGCAACATAATATTTCAGTTGTGTGCTATCAAAATGATTTTAAAAAACAGGGTATTCTTCCTCAATCTCAAAAGAGAAAGGTAGCAGCACCCTCTCTTTGTGTTCTAGCATTAAAAACTTTTGAAAAGACAGATCTCGATAATGAAGACTATAAGATTGAATTTGATCTTCTAAAACTTCAATGTCTTTTTCAATGTTCTTAGCAACTTCATCGACAAATTGAATCTTATCTTCTGACTTGCACTCAAATTATTTTAGATAAGAAGACAAGGACAAAGAAAAATTTTCATCTACTTCCTCATTAGTATGATCATCATTCCATTGTTTAAAACCTTGAATTGAAGGAGAGTCTACCACCAACTCTATTCTGTCTATCCATTCTTCCAAAAACATAAACCAGAAAGCTGCAAATGACTTAATAGATCTGACAAGAAGGCTTTCAATCCACTGTTTACATTTCCCTTGAAATGAATCATAGAACAATATGATGCAAACATCTTCATGTTTGACTCTAAGAAGCTCAGTAAAGTCACAGAAATCTGAAATATGCTTCAAAGTCAAACTCAAATCTTCTCCATTAAATTTTGGACCATTCCTTAAAACATATGCATCCTTGCGTAAAGGATTTGGGAAACCGTAAATTCCTGAAAAATCCACACATGAATACCTTGAAACAAGAATGGAAACATATGAGTTCTTCATATGTCCAGTGGAATCACCATGAATCTATGAAATTTTGAATTCTTCAACAAAGGATTCGCCAAGGTAGTTCTGTAGCCTCGAACAGCTTTCTGAGCTCTTGCTACCTTCAAGAGTTCAGCTTCAAATTTTCGGGAGATGTATATCTTCAGGCTCTCGGCAGATGCACCAAAATGTTATCACAAAATTTATTCTAATAGGTTGCTAATTAGACAATATTATGTAACTGTTTCAAACCAATCTTGTGACTTAGGCTTAGCCTCCTCAGTCTGAGAGGGATCTCTCAAGGGTTAATGATATTGAATAAGGATGTAGATGGCTAACTCTATTTAGGAACTAACTTGCTTATGATGAGTGTAGGTTGAAAATAATATCAGTAAGAAAACATTGGGCTTATGGATTCAACATATTTAGTGATTCAGTGATTTCACTTGACATGGAAGCTGAGGCAGGTAAGAGTTTTTAGTAGTAGGACACACACACATGAAACAGGTAAATACACAGTCAATTCATCTATAAAGGAAGTCAGAGCATTGCATGAAGGAATTCTAAGTATTATAAATGAAAACCAATGCAAATGAGATACATAAAAGGTATAGATAAGATAGGTAAGCACTAAAAACTCATTCAAAATCTTAGGTTGGTCAAGTAACAAATCTTTGTATTGTTGAAGCGGTCAATTTAAAATAAGTTGCAATTTTTCCAAAATCTCCAACCCTTGAAAAATTCGAGCCAATGGCCTTTAATAGACTTATTACATCATGAGATGATCTACCTCCTGGCTAGATTCATCGAATTTTTTCCTAATGACACCTTTCATAACCATAAAACATCAACTTAATGACAAACAGACACCTATTCAACTTGACAATCCTTTTCCTAATATGACTCAAACTACTCATTATTTCCTTTAGCAACCTTATCTAATAAAGAAATTACATTCTTTGACAAGTATGCTTTCACATGTTCGAATTGAGATGGTGGGATTCATCACTTCATGACCACTTAACTGACCTCCTCAAAACTAGGAAACAAAACCCTGTTTTTAGGCAAATGGTTTTCTTCTTCCATGAATACTTTGGCTGTCAGTTTTTCTTCAATTTGTGGCCCTTGAGTGCTGAATAATTGATTTTCATGGTCTTTAACCCTTCAATAATCTCCAGATGTCCAAATATGCTCCAAAACTTGATAAAAAGGCTGAAATACAGTACACTACGAAAGTAAGGCAGTTTCGTAGCGTACTTTCATAGCGCTACAAAACATGCCATTTATCCTCAATTTTTTTATTATTTCCTTTTGCATAGTCATCGTCACCATTAGACACATCTCCCACACCAATTTCTCCTTTTTTTAGCAGTCAAAACTGGTTCAAAAATTAAAAAGAACAGCTACAGTAGTTTCATAGCGTTTTGCTACCCTTCAAGCCCAGGCACACTACGAAACTACTAAAAAGTGCTGAAAAACCATTTTTTTGTGAAATTTTGAAAACTAAACCCTGTAAGTGCCAAAATAATGTCTCTAACATATCATTAACCTTTAAAAACCATAAACCAACTCACCTTATGATCCTTGAGGTATTTCTTCCTCATTTACAATTGGTTGAGCTATTGGCTCTTCAAGCACTGTGATTTTAAGATCCTTTTTCTCTAACTCTTCATGAATTAGTTCAAGTTGCTCCTGAAGGTCTTTAACCTGGTATTTCAATCTTCTATTGGTGGCTTTCAACTGTGTCTTCATATTTCTGACATGTTTGGCCTCTTTCCTTGTTGGAATGGTCCATTTGATGAGTTGTTTTGTGTCATCCAAAGTCTTGGAGACAGTCTCAACTTGTTCTTCCTAAATTGACTTCATTTTTTCAAATTGAGTCTTCTCTACACTGTGTTTCCTTGCTTCCCTTTTAATAACAAAAATTCAATGATTAGCCACTTTAAATTTTTCTTCAAGGAGCTTCAAATCTATTTCTTGCATCACCTTCTCTTTTCCCTCTTTTTATTTGCTGACTGTATCCTTCTCTGGAGGTGATGAAAGGTCAATAACCTCTTGAGGTGGTTGAGTTGTGTCAGTGGGTGGTTGAACTTATTTACTACTCTCTAATAGCTTCCTGGCATGCCTTGTCATAGGATTTCTTGCTTGGAACATGAAACCTACATCTTCTCCCTCAAACTCTAATTTATTTGCAGATTTAGCCTTCTTTAACTTCTACCCACCTTCCTCTATAAACTCAGCTTGGACAATAGGAGTTTCCTCTATGTCAATGGCATGTAAAATATCCTCTAGATTTCCCTTAGCTTCTGCTCTGTCTTCTACAGCCACTGTTTTCTCTTTTAACACCACTGTTTGGCTCCTTCTCATCCTTTTGGTTCCTTGTTTACTAACATTTTGTTTTTGTTTTGCAGGTTTGACCACTTTTGACTTCTGTTTTGCAGGTGGGACACTTGGTGTATCAAGACTCTGCATTTGCTCTAGCTCCTTCATAATTTGTTCACTTTTTTCTGCTCTTGTAGGTTCACTTAGCTCTGCTACCAATGATTCCCTTTGTTCTACTTCTCATGGTGATGGAATTCTCCTAGGCTTAAGAGTTCTTGAAGGAGTAAGAGCATCCATCTCAAAACCACTAACAAACAAGAATGAAGACCAATCTCTACCTAACCTTTAAATTTCATGTAAGACCAATAATTTCATTAAACCATGATGAAATAAATAAGCCTCACTCCCCTCAAAATTTTCTTGGACCTTATCTTCCATTTTTGACAAACTTCTATGCAAATAAAAAGGCAGATCAAGGGAAATCTCACAGGAAAGTGCAAAAGTAATTTGAAATGATATGAGTACACTTTGTGGTATCTCCCTTCATAGGTAAAGTACTTTTGGATGATGAGCAGCAATTTTGAATAGTTGTATTTTATATAGCTTCTTGGAATGGCATTAGTGAGATGCATTTCAGTATGCTCAGGCTTCATGAACTCTTTGCACTGCTCCATGTTAAACTTGAAACCTTTGAACCAGCTCTCCTGGCCTCTTGGAATCTCTGTAGCAGTAGCAATAACATCTGGTGTGATGGATAAATTAAGCATTCCCACTTTAGTGGTTGTCCCATTAAAATTCATAGCAAACTCCTTGGACACTTGTGTATGAGAGCCCTGTAATTTCTCACAAAACTTTAGGCAACCTAATCCTCTAAAAGCTTCTACTATTGTTGGGTCTTCATTGATCAAATTCATGTCTGCAGGTTCATATCTCAGGAATTGGCCACCCTTGTTAGTCCTAATTTTCTCTGCTATGGTTTCTTCAATGTCTTCATAGCCTCGCTTGATGATTTTATGCCTCACTTGATTAATTGCAGCCTTGCTTGATGATGCTCACTGTAATCCTTTGAAAACACCAGCCACAGCTTTGGCTTAGTGCACTAGCTCTCCAGAGCCCAATATCACGCAAGAAGGAATGTCAAATAAGAAATTATTGAATTAGGAAAGGATTTTAATTTTTGATGTCTCTTCATGACCTTATGATGACTCATACATACCTAAACTAATCATGATGAATGCAGACTTGAGCATGTACCTTGGATTTATCCCTCCATGACTCGAATGGCATCTAACCTACTCATTCCCAACGAATTTCTGACACCTAACATCTAGACTAACAAGACAGATAGAAAATCATGCTTTCGTAGCGTTTTTAGTGTAATTCAATTGTTTTTTCTACGAAACTATCAGTAGTTTCGTAGCAAAATTTGACTTTTCACAGTGTATTTCGCGACGAAACTATGGTTTCTTGGCTAATTTGACACTTTCAGTACAAAAAACCTTGGAAATTGAAATAAGTCAGAAAATGATGAATGATGTGACATGAGGGAGTTTAAAATGAGTGGGTTTAGACCTTAGGGTAAACTTAAACAACAAAAATTTAATGTTTCCCTTGACCAAACTTAAAAATGAATCTTACAACCCTATTTTGGACACATGAACCTATTTAAGCTTGTCAAAATGAGGTTTCATTTTTTTTAGTGATAATAGGTAGGTTCAATTTTGAGCACTCTTCCTCCTTTATGTGGCCTCCTCACGTATGTTTCCTCTCCTTCACTAAATGATGTGTTTTCTTCCTCTTGTGACATGGTGTTTTTTCCAAAACCATAGGGATTAGGAATGGGGAATGGGAAAAGGAAAACAAGGGACATGTTTGCTAGGGATGTGTGAAATGGAGGAGGGGATAGGGAGTAGTAATATGATGAGGTTTAGGATAGGGATTTGGGGATTGGGAGCCTAGGTAAATGTAACACTTAGGGCTTCGGTTTTTGGGAGAAAATTTTAGGAAAAGGGGATTTTACAAAACAAGGGTTTGGGAATGGGTTTTTATAATTGTGGGAAGGATGCAAAGGGTAAGGGAGTGAAATTTGGGCGTTTTCACAAGTGTAATGGGATACTAGGTTTTTTACCAATTAAAACATCAAATTACAACCTCAATTTTGACAACACTTCAACACATAAACTTTGTGAAAATGGTTTTAAATGGCATGAGCTCTTACTAATTTACTTGGAGGTTGATGAGTAGAATGAGGGAGTTTTTAAGATGATGTTTTTGCCACTGAAACACATTTCTAGGGCTTGCTAGTCATTTGCACCATCCACAGAGCATTTGTGCCATCAATTGAACATTTTCACCCTCAATTGAATATTTGTGCCCTCAACTCTGCATTTGTGCCCTCAACTGAGTATTTATGCCCTCGCTTCAACGTTTGCACCCTTTGTTCAATTTTTCTTAGCAATTTCGCCCAAAAACTCAAAATTTTGAGCTTTTTGAGTGCTTTCTTGGTGTTTGAATGAGACAAATGAATTTGAAATGAAGTCAAGGAGGCATAAATACTTAAGTGAATTTAAATTTGGATTTAAAAACCCACTTTTCTAATATTCATTTGCCTTTTTTTTTAACTTTGCTGATTACCCTTTTCCTTTGATTTTTTCTTCTTTGCAGGATGATATTGCTAGAGTTTGGCACTTTTCACTTGATTTTCTTCTCTTCAGTTTGGCATGTGAAGTTTGAGTTGGAAGCTTGGGAGAGATCTTATTACATATTATGAGCATAAAATTACATTAAAATTTTAAAAATAAATTACATCTCTGTTTTGAAATAAATTACATCTTGGTATGAAAATCATACTTTAAAACCAAAATTAGAACTTTAAAAATGATATTTACATGTTGATAAATCCTTTGCAGATGATTGAGAAAGTTTTATTTGAGTCACTCTCACACCTTTTCTGACCTTATTGAGATGAAATGGCATTTTTATGAACCTTGGAAAATGAAACCTAATTGACCTAATGGGACCTTGGATGACTTGACTCCATGGTTGACTTTGACTGACATAATTTCATAATGAAATGAGCTTTCAAGATTGTTTTATTCTTAGTAAGACATGAAGGTGGGTCAGCAAATGTGAAATTTTGAGGGAGAGTGAGCTTTTATGACTAGGGCTACCATCAGTGAATCATTTTTTTGCATGGCCTAACGGAATGATAAAAAAAATTGTGTGGGACCCCTAAAATGAATATGAAAAGAGTGATTTTGATCACTAATGGAAGAATCCATATTTTGACACTAACAGGTTCCATTCCAGAGTCTTCAAGATTAGTTGCAGCTCATCAAGCATAAAGAGGATTTCCTCCTTGTATTTGTGTCTATCCAACAATATTCTACCTAAAAGAGTTTTCATGTGCCAATAAGTGTCCATTGTATGTATGTATTGGCTAAATATTCCTCTAGTACATCATATATCAAGTACCCAATATGAAATCTATATTGATTTTTCCATCATTCTTCAGCTACAGGTTTATGTCTAACATCATGACCACAAACACATTGAAATACCACAAGACTAGCACTTGTGTAGTGGAAAATGTACAACAATGAATCAGCTAGTGCAAAAGAAAAATTTTAACCCAAAACTTGTTATATTGAAAACTCAGTACAACAAACGTAGGGCTCCCATACCAAGGCTCATGGCCCTTACAATCAACCTCGTACAAGAATGACTAGGGCTTGGACTCAACAAACTATGACTACCGATTTTTCCCTTCAAAAAGTACACTTGAATTACTTGTTGAAGGAGCACTCCACTCATCCCTTTCGGTCCATGTACCTTGAATACATCTAGCAATTCCTTTTCCACCTCTTCTACTATTCATAAGACTTCTACAACTTCATAATGATTACATCTTTAGTTGTTGACCTACCTTTATCAATCACTCTTGTTGCTCCAAGGATGACTAATATTAAACCTTCATCAAACTGCCCTCTAAAAACCCTCTTACTCCACCAAGATGCATACTTATAGGGTTTTTCACATCTGCCCTCTTATCAATGGTTTGCACCACCAAATCCCTGAACTACTGCAAGTTCAAAATATGTCTTCTATCAATAGTTTGACTCTTCAAACATACTAAACATAAGTATTTTATGAACTGTCGTACACATCAAGGATATGCCTCCTACACACGTTGATCTTAGGTCTCCAAAGAATTCACTCTTAACAATGACAAGTTTTCACCTTAATCACTATACTAGGGCACATAATTTCTCCCTCGCAAAGTCCAACAAACTAACTAATCTAGGGCTCATGGAACGACCCACATACAACCTCCTTATCACAAAAAATATAGTTTATATAGGGAATCATACATAACCCTCGTTGGTCCTCAAATATGACTGATCTAGGGAACTTTAGACAACCCACACAACAATAACAAAACTTCCCTCTATCACTGTACTTGGGGAATTAAATGAACAATTGTTCAAACCCTATGAATAGTCCTACATTACCCTTCTTCTTCGATTTTAAAAATCCACTTATACCATGCCTTCTTAGTTCTCTTCTTATCCACTTGATCACATAATTCAACCCTTTTTACTAAGGAGAGTTGCAACCTAAACATAGAGATCTTCAGGCAGTTGATCCTATCCATGGGACATAAACTTAAGAAAGAAAATATAGACTTACTAGGGAAGATTCATATGACTATTAGGCATAAGAATAAGCCCTCACTAGGGCATTCAATTTTTTTTTCCTAAACCCTTTAGGATAAACCTCCTTCCCATCCACTTCAACACTTCTCTACCTTTTAATATGTTATGTGCTAGCCCTCCTTTCCGCATAGTGCATCAGCCATATTTTTTGTCAAACTATGGCACTTTTTTTTCCTCGTTAGATAGATCTTGGCCTTATTAAAGTTCAGGATATGCATAATCCCTAATCACAGACATGTATTATGTTACAACCTCCACTTTTAGGGTCTCATCCCTTCACTTCAACACAAAAACAAGTCGCACTTAACACCGAGTTCAAGACAAAGATACTTTGGTTGATTCTACATTAAAATATCCCTCAACTAGGACACAGACCTTGACACAAAATATCACCTAAAACCAATGTAGCAGAAATCCTTAAGGAATACATATATCAAAGAGAAATGTATCCACTTCTCCTGGGAAAACTTAGAGTGCTAACCACAGAAAATCCACCCATGCACCAACTTTTCCTTCATGAGATCTACGACCTATCCTCTTAAGCTAACTCACACTTTCTCTAGGGCATAAACACTTGAGAGATATGCTTCAAAGGATGCCTCCAACAAACTAATCTTCATCCTTCTTATAGTGTTGAAGGTGGGTTACCATCTCACCAATGGTCATGTCATTTCAAACAAGCTGACCTAAGAAAAAATTCTTAAACACCATTTACTTAAGGAGAAACATTCATTTCGTTTGAGTTTCACCATGCCAATGAAGCCATAGTTTCCCCTTATCCCTTTAAGGGTGCCCCACATGTTGTTAATGAATAAAATATTATTTTCACAACTTTGGGTACAAAACCCACAACTTAGGTACACTGCCCACAAATTACTTGGGTAAAATTCTCCCAAACCCAATACCCTAAGGTTGTGGGAGTAGCTACCAAGCTACACAAATAAACACTCCTTCTTATCGAGGGAGGAACTGCCACCATTTGGAAGTATCTTGTCATCATCGGCGAAACTAACCCAACATATGACATTCACCACTACAACATACCATGTAGAATAAACCACACTCATATCGTTAGTGCCTCTACCTTAATCTTGTTGGAACTTGAAGATTTAAAATTCCATAGGGCATATCCCTCTCTAGAAAGACTCCCTTTGGGTCTACAAAACCTCCACTGGCTAACACTACTACTAAACTTATGTCCTTCCAAGGTCATTTTGAGTTGTGTTTGAAAAATGGGCCTCATCACCAACGCAACCCATATCTGCAAGCGATATCATCCTCCTACATCAAACACCACATGTGCACATGACTCAACTATCAGATGTTCAACATCACAACTCGATGAATATACTAGCCTGCCATCATCTAGTTCTTCACAAGGAGCCAACTTTTCCATGCTAAAGCATCCAATGAGCAATCCCAATGATCCAGAACAAGTCATTGAATTTCCATGATCTGCAAGCTTCCACACAACAAACTATTGTTCACTAGGTTCTCCACCGATCCATTAGAACTCCTATCCCATCTCGCCACCTAGCTAGTCTAGACCACACTTACATGCCGTCATCTAAGCCTTTTTCTCCATTTTCTAGAAAATTCCACAACTCCCTCTGATTTGCTTCATTGTGTGCACTCTGATCCACTATCCCTTCAAATTAGCTATGATACCATGCTAATTTTTCCATAGCACTTCATCTACAGGTTTATGTCTATGATCACGATCACAAATACACTGAAATACCACAACACTAGCACTTTGCACAGCATAAAACATACATGAGTGAATCAACTAGTGCACAAGACAATTTTTAACCCAAAACTTGTTATATTACAAGCTTAATACAACAAACATAGGGCTCCCATATTAGGGATCATGGCCCTTACAATCAACCCTAATAGAAGAATGACAAAGGCTTGGAGTCAAGAACCTATGACTAACAATTTGTCCTTGAATAAATTAAACTTAACTTACTTGCTGAAGGAGTTCTCTACTTAGCCCTTTTGATCAACGTACCTTTAACCCCTCTCGCGGGTCCTTTGCTACCTATTTTGCTACTCAAAATACTTTTGAAACTTCAGAATGCTTGCATATTTAGTTGTTGATTTGCCTCTATCAATCACTCTTGTTGATCCAAGGATGACTGATCTTAGGTCTTCATAAAACTACCCTCTAGCAACCCTATTTCTCCACCAAGATGCATGTTCATAGGGTCTTTCACATCTTCTCTCTTATCAGTGATTTTCACCAACAAATCCCTGAACTAGGGAAACTCCAAAATCTTCCTTATATCAATATTTTGACTCTTCGAACATAAAAAACATAGGGAGTTCATTAACCAACCCACACATCAATGGTATGCCTCTTGCACACACTCATCTTAGGGCTCCAAAGACTTCCCTCTTAACAATGACAATTTTTCACCTTAATCATTGTACCAGGGCACATAATTATGCCCTCACACATTTCAACAAGCTAACTGATCTAGGGCTCATGAAACAACCTGAATACAACTACTTTATCACCTAAAAGATAGGTGATATAGGGAATAATTTACAACCCACACACATTCCTATTTTCTCTTCAAAGGCGACTAATATAGGGTAGTTTAAACATCCCACACAACAATGACAAAACTAGACTCTATCATTGTACTCAGGGTATTAAACGAACATTTTTTCAAACCCTATGAACAACCCTCCAATACCCTTATTCTTCCACCACAAAAATCCACATCTACCCTACCTTGTTTGTGCTTTTCTTTTCCACTTGATCATGGACTTAAACCCCTTTTACTCATGATTTCTATGACCTAAAAAGAAAGATATTCCAACACTTCGTCCTCTCCACAGGACATAAACTTGATCAATAAAATACAAACTTACTAGGGTAGATTCAAATGTATGTTAGGCACAAGAAGAATCCCTCAATAGGGAATACAGAACTATTGTCCTAAACCTTTAGGAAAAATCACCTTCTCATCCACTTCAAAACTTATTTACCCTTGAATCTGCTCCATGCTAACCCTCCTTTCCACACAATGCATCAACCCTCTTCTTTGTCTAACTATACACACTTTTGTTTCCTCATGAGGAAAATCTCAACCTCACTAAATTTTAGGACATGCACAAGACCTAATCACATATATGTATTATGCTACAACCTCCTCTTTTAGGGTCTTGACCCTTCACTTCAACAAAAAACCAAGGCACACTTAACATCGAGTTCAAGACCTAGATACATGGTTTGATTCTACATGGTAATAACCCTCAACTAGGGCATGGACCTTGACATATAAAGTGACCTCAAACCAACGCGACAAACCTCCTTAAGGAATATAAATATCACAGAGATATGTATCCTCTTCTCTTGGGAAAACTCAACCTACTAACCATGGATAACCCACACATGCACCAACTCTTCCTTCATGAGATCTATAACCTATCCTCCTAAGGTAACTTGCACTTTCTTTAGGGAATAAATACTTTAGAGATATACTTCTTAGGATGCCTCCAATAAGATAATATTCATCCTTCTTATAGTTTTCAAGGTGGGTTGACATATCACTAAGGGTCATGTCATTTCACACAATTTGACCTAAGAAAACTTGCACAAACACCATTTACTTAAGGAAAAAAATTATTCGGTTTGACTTTGTCCATGCCATTGAATCCCTAGTTTCCCCTTAGCCCTTAAAATTTTCCCCACATGCTCTTAATGAATAAAATTCCATTTACTTCACTTGGTTTCATGCCCACAACTTTGGGTAAAAATCCACTGCTTGGGTACACTTTCCACAAACCAATTGTGGGTCAACTTTTCCCAAACCCAATACCCTAGGGTTGTGGGAATACCTCCCAAGATACACAAACCAACAATCTCATCAACCACTTATGAATTATTAAAATACCCACATTCACCTACTATATCATGTTCAACTATTGTAATTTAATCGTGAATAGACTGGTGAGTTTCAATCATGTATAAGCGCATAGAGGATTTAACTCATTGTTGGAATCACAAACCTTCACATTTTCTGTAATACCTTGCCTCGCCCTTGCTTTGATCTCCTTTCCAAGGCACGGAAAACAAAAGAAATGGAAATCATGAGCTTCGATGAGAGGAGGAAGATTTGGCCAGGTGATAAAGGGAATGGATGAGGAGGTCATTGTCTTAAGGGTTAGTTGGAGAGGAGATAACCTTAAGTTGCTAAATCAAGAGATGAGTTTTTGCAAGCTATAGAGATACCTAGGATTCACAAGAGTTCAGGAGACATCATAAAAATGAAAGGGAGACAAGCCCAAAGAAATTTGGTGATAATAGGTCGAAAAGGGAACTTTACAAGAGAATACTCCAAAAGCATATACAAGACTAAAAATGTTTGGAGGACGAGCAAAGGAGTTGTACCAAGACTGGACTAAATAGAAAGGAGACATAGGTTTACCAAAATAAAGGCACGTTGAATGAGTCCTGGAGATTTCCACAGGCTACATATATACAAGCGAAGTTTGTCTACCTAAAATGAATAATAATTTTCAGACCTCCAATGCCTTGTACTCTAACAGAACATGAATGTTAAGCTATGATTATCCATTTTTCGTAATGAGAAGTCACTTATGTGATCCATAATTATCCTTCGTGGGATGATAGGTTGTTCATACTTCAAACAATTGCCCTAGGTCAATCCATCTTAATGTTATTTCATCCGAAGATCCCCCCTGTATTTGAGTATTCAATATGTTGTGTTTCCCAAGTTAATTAGTCATAATGGTGAAGGAATGTTGCATAAGGTGTCGTATAGAAGTATTGGTAATTGTAATGTTCATTGGGGAGGAAGTGTGGGTGTGTCCTCATCCATTATTGCTTGGTTCGATGACGATCATGTGCTCCCCCACTTGGTGCATTTCTATCACCCCATTCGGGGAGCTAAGATGTGTATCTGATTCGTCTTTACTTTTTATCTTAGAGTAGCATTGTTGCCACACATAGGATAAATATATTTCAATTTTTTAATGTCATCACAAGATGTTATCATATTTTTTTTTAGTTTAGAGAACACAATATCACACACTCTCAAAATTTGGACAAAAGTTATTTTCCTATGCTACTGGTTTGGGTTCCACAATGGCATGCTAATAACAATAGAAATAAAATAAAAATAAATAATAATAATAATAATAATTTTTCTTAACCTCACCCCAAAAAAATTCTTAAAATATTATTGAAAATTATTTTTAATTAAATAAAATTATGTGTAAACATAATATAATCATCCAGTACCTAAAAATATTTAATTCTAATGAGAATTCACACTTACAAAAACAAATTATTTTAAACAACTAAATTTTACATAAATCATTACCCTTTAATATGAGGTATTAAATTTGGAGTTTTGAAATTGATCAACGCATTTAATTAAATAACGATGTGTAAAAATATAATATAATCGTCCCAAACCTACAGATATTTAGTATGAATGGGAGTTCACACTCACAAAGACCAATTATTTCAAACAGTTAAGTTTTAAATAAATTATTACCCTTTAATATGATGTTATTATCTAGGCAGAGGGTAATTCATTGGATTTGTCCTTTCACCATGAATTAGTTTTGTTATTGGATTTGTCCTTTCACCATGAATTAGTTTTGTTATTTTACTAAAATTATACTGCATTTTATAAAATTTATAAAAATAACATTAGATATTCAATTTTATTGTTTTTTAATAATATTTTAATTTATTTATTTTGAATTTGATTGGTTGGATTCTTATTCTGCAATGATTTCAAGTGGGTACTGAAGAAAACTGTCAAGTCAAATCAAATATGGTACTATCAAATCAAATCAAATATGGTTGTTACGCCGAAAGGCGTTCTCTTCGCTGGCTTGGGGTGAGTAAACACTATTCACCACAGCCAATGAGAAGCCTTTCTTATCGCCCTTCCAGCCAATAAAATTTAGACATGTGGCAACTCCTCTAACCAATGAAAATATTCCATTTGGCCTTATAACCAGCTGTAAGTGGTGATTTAAAGTCAATTATGTTTGTCAGCCGTCCACCAGGAGGTAAGATGTCCAAGGGTTCGTAATCAAGCCACTTTATTGGAAGGTTATGTATTAGGGCAGGAGAGGCGCCGAGAGGGTTTGGAGAAGAGGGTTTTTAGTTCTGTGTTGGTTGTTCTTTGAGAGATTCGAACCATGTCTGAGGTGGTGGTCGCGAAGGAGGTAAAGCACAGTTCTTTTGGAATTTTACATGGGTTTTGAACTTCTCACCTAAGACTTCGCAGATGTAGGGTTCCTGTGGCTGTATTATGCCCCTCGCCTCCAGTATATTGAGGGTTTTTCTTTGTTGCCTCTCAATTCGAACCCATGGCGGGACAAATTTGAAGGCATGTTACGCTAAAAATTGTCACCTTGACTTTCTGCTAACTGTATGAGCTCATTAATGCTCATACTTCCCCCTCTGCAAGTCTAACATATCAGTTCCTCATGTCAAGCCTTGAAAATCAGAGAAATGTTCCTAAAAATCTCCTAAACTTTGGTGTCGCACTTTCTCTCTATCTTTCCTGCGGTCCCGCACCCAATGTTCAGCTTTCCTACGTACCTGAACGCACTTTATCTGTGTTAAAGGTGCGGACCCCTGTAAGATCAAAAAGGCGCAAGTAAATTCCAAAAAGCTCAATAAAAGTGAATTCTGGAAGCTTCTAGAATGGATCTTGGGGTGGTAGAACCGCTCTTGTGAGGTGCATGAATCCCTTACCTTATGGAGCTAACCCCTTGATGTGAGGAGCTTATCCCTTTGAAGGTGGATTCTATCCCTTCATAGTTGGAACAGAAAACCTCCTCTTTTCTACTATAAAAAGAGGCATTGGGTAGCCTCAAAGGGAGTTCAAGCTTTAGGATATTTGAGGTTAAGTGCTATTGAGATTCAGACTCAGTTAACTAAGACTTTTGTGAGGAGAGATTACATACCTCTATTCGTCTTGGTTGGAGGAGTGCAGAGCTTATCAAAGTAGAGGAGACTCCTGCTTCGGACCCCGGGAAGGCCTGTGCAACATCAAGGCTCAGGTTGTAAGGTTTTCCTTCTTTTGAGATTAATACAAATATACTCCATTTTCTCAATAAGTTGTATGTTCATGGTTTATTTCATAGATTCCTTGATCACTATGATAAGCATGGTTTATGATGATGTCTATACAGGTGCTATGTAATATTTTTCTTGTTTGTGACGGCAGGTTTACGAGGAAAACTCCTTCAAGTGGACGAGGGACAACAATGACTTCAAACAAGCGCTGGACATACGGTAAGTCTTTTACACCTCTATAGAGATTTTTGTAAACCTTACATGCTTAGAGAAAGATTAGTCTATTTGGTTGTTTCTTGCTAGATACTTTTAGTACTAGGGAGATCGGTCTTGTTCGCAAGAACGATTTATCCGGCCAAAAAATTGGCGACTCCACTGGGGAAAGAACTTGTTGTTTTTTGGTTCTCTTTTATTTTGATTTGAGGAAAAGTTTTTCCTGGTTTTTGATTGATGGATATCTGCCTGGGTAGCTTAGGTTTTCTCTATTTTTGAAAATTTTGAAATCTTTTACGTTTTTCTTGAACTTTTTTGGGGACCGCACTTTGTTCTTTTGCACAGTGTGGGCAGTTTCGCACTTTCCTTAAGTAAACAATGCGGGACCGCACCTGTTACTTCTGGAAGCCTGCGGACCCTGTTAAATTTTTTGAAAAACTTTAGATTTCTTTTTTCCAGTTTAGTTTAGATTTAATTTAGGATTCTTAGCATCTACCTAGATCTGTATTTTTCTGTCAAAAATCTCTTGTTAATGAATTTCTTTTAGCAAATTCTTCATCTCATCAATCTCCATTAAGTTAATTGGGTGTTCTGAATCTCTTTTTTGAGAAATTCTTAATTTGATTTCCTTTGGTCATTACTTGGAGGTTTGTCTCAGTCTTTTCACAATTTTGCATCTTTTTGCTTTTGTTTTGAGAAATTGTGTATGAGTGTTAATCGCCTTTGAGTGCTTTTTGATCTTTGGAAATATCGCATGATTTTCTTGACTTGCACTTGATTATGTTTGAGAATTCTCTTGCATAGATCACATTTGCATAATTAGAATTCTCATTTTCAGAATATGAATGAAAATGTGCATAGATTACATTTGCATACTTTTCAAGTGAATTGTGCATAGATTACAATTGCATAGTTTACATTCTGAAAAATCAATCGTAGATTTAGATCATTTTTTCTTTGATTTGAATTTAGATGTTTTTATGCTTGTTTTAAAAACACAAAAATAAAAAAAATTGTTTTGGGATTGATTTGCATTAGTTTTTCTTGATGAAATTAGTGCATTAGAGAATTTGTTATATTTTCTCTTATTTATCAATCTTTGCATTGTTGGAAGTGAATGGAAACTCTCTCCTTACTTTAGTTAGGATTCATCAAATTGAAAAGATTACATTATCATATTCGATTGCATTCAGTTTTGGGTCGGGTCATAACACCATTGGTTTCATATCCATTTACCCTTTTGAGTAATAACAACCTAAATAACACAACACTTAATTAAAATTCATCTAGTAATTTTTACATTTTTAGGGCTCTTTCCACCAATCTAGCTTAGGCTAGTATCTTGGAGTAGGGAGTAATTAACTCTCCAAGATAGTAAAAACAAACAAGTAGATAAATCTTGCGGTAGGAAATAAATCCAATTGTAATTGGTACAATTTGGGAAGCTTCTCTTAAGGGAGTTAATCACGAGATCATATCCGAACCTTTGAGACAATCAATTATGTTTCATTGGGAAAGATAGAAGATCTGCGAGCATTACAAACAGTAAACCTAGGATTAACCATTGTCGAGGAGCCTGGGGTCACTTGTCGGTAAACCTCGGATTAACCATGTCGAGGAGCCTTCAAGGGGATTGAGCTTTGTTACTCTGCCCTTGTGCGTGGGATCGGATCGTAGACTGTTCCCCCAGTTGTATTTGTTACTGTTGGTAACCTTAGTGTCCATAAGCTTAAGATTATTTCCTAAGGTGACAGTGAAGGAAAGATCTCACTGTACCTGGAGCAGACGTCGACTAGACTCACTTGGACTCTCTAGGGGGTTCTCTTCACACGAGATGGTTTTGTGAGGAAACTTGTGCCAGTCTGTTTCATTAAGCAGGTTGTCGGGGTAACTGTTCCAACCGCCCTTTCTGTATTAAATTTCTACTAAGTTGGATTTCATCACCAACTAGTGTTTTTAGTACGGGAAGTTATTGTTTGTGTGTGGTTTGACTCCTAGATTTGATAGCACGTGTTAATTTGTTTGTTTTTACTTTTAGAGACCATAGGTGTGAATTGTGAATTTTAATTGTTAGGTGTGAATTGTGAATTGTTAATTTTAGTTTTAAATTATTAATAAAATTCACTGAAGTTGAATATAATGGCAACTGTTCCGGAATTTACCAACCAAGGAACCCCTCTTAACGAGAATCCTAGTAATTTTCCTTGCTTTGGAAATGTTGGTCCTCCTTATATGGCTACTTTTTCATTACCTGGATTTACAATAGGTTTACCGATATGGTTATTTTCAACTTCGTTGGCCCCGAATACTCCATTTGTTCCACCTCAACCGGATGCTTCATTTCAACAGAGTTCACCATCTCAACATCACCAACCTTCTGTTGACCCTTTACCTTCTTCGCCTAATATTTCTTCCTCCATTTCTTCCTCTTCGCTTGGTAAAAGCCTTGATGCTAGTAACCAGGTGGCTAAGAAGAAGAAGAAAGGGAAGAAGAAGAAGAATAAGAAGCAAGATAAGAAAGAAGTCAACCAACCAACCATGGTTGTACGTTTTAGTTGTGTTGAGGAAACCTCCAACATGCATCGTAAACCCAAATACCCTTGCAGGCTTTGTAAGGGTGACCACTTCCTTGTCAATTGTCCTGGTATTCCTAAGGTCTTGGAAGCATGGTTAGAAAAATCTCATCAACTTTCCGTTGATCCATCAACCAGTGATAGTCAGGTTCCTAGGAAAAAGGGTAAAGTTAGGTTTCCTTGTAAGTTATGCAAAGGGAGTCATCAAACTCACATTTTCCCTCACATGGATGAAGCCTCAAAATTATTGGAAAACCTTACTGTTCCACAGCAAGAATTTCCAATTGGTTACCGTAAAATTTCTCCCAACCTACCATCAACTGACGGAGTGATTGATCTAATTTCAAGTACAGTCGATCCCACTCTTCCATTGGAGAGTGAAACTCATATCACTCAGGTTGATGATCCATTAGTTTATCAAGTGGTCGATTCGGTCGATCCCATTCTCCCTATAGAGAGTGAACTTCATACCGCTCAGGTTCTTCTTGTTACATCAGATTCTTCTACGCTAGGGGGCATTTCACCTGTTTCTATAGAACCCCCTCCAAGTAATGAGGTCTTTTCCTTTGATTGGAATAGACTGAAAGAACCTCGTCTTCCTTCCTCCATCCCTTTCCAAATCATTGTGAAGTTGGGTGGTAGGGACATACACCGCACACAGGTAGATGAAGGTGCTTCTGTTAGTATTTTATCCTCAACTGCTTGGAAAGCTTTGGGTTCCCCTCAGCTTGTGCCTATTACGTAGAATCTGAAAGCTTTTAACAGAACCATTAGTGAACCTTTAGGGATCCTTCCTAAGTTTTCTATTACTTTGGAAGGTAAAACTATCTGTATTGATCTTATGGTAGTTCGAGGTCCCTTGGATTTCAATTTACTCCTTGGGCGAGACTATGTCTATGTAATCAAAGTTGTCGTATCGACACTCTTACGTGTGATGTCTTTCCCTCACAATGGAAATATTGTGACTATAGACCAGCTCTCGTTCCCTAGTCTTGATTCGACTACCAATAATCCGACACCCCTAAATGTTCCTGATTATAAAGTGGTATCTACCCTGCCACGGGTTAATTATGTGGCAACTGGTCCCATGTTTTCAGTTACCGATGTAAGTGAGCCTCTCACTATTTGCTCGTCTTCCTTTGACTTAGATCTAGTAATTGACATGGAAAACTCTATGGGATTAATTGAACGCGATGTTCTTATACCTTTTGAGTCCCTTGACATGCGTTCCTTCCAAGGAAATGTTCTTCCATCTGATGAAGACCTCTTGGAAGCCATGATCAAGGTGTGTCCATTGACATGTGTTTCTTCTAGTTGGAAGCCATGATCAAGTGTCCGTGAGGATAGTTCCTTTTACTGTGTCAACCTCAATAAAAAATGAATCAGTGAGTCTGAGGATAGTTCCTTTTACTGTGTCAACCTCGTTAAAAAATGAATCAGTTGGTCTGAGGATGGTTCCTGTTACTGAGTCAACCTCGTTAAAAAAATGAATCAGGTATGAGGACAGTTATTTTCCTGTGTCAACCTCGTTAAAAAATGAATCAGGTATTAGGATAGTTCTTTTCCTGTGTCAACCTCATAAAAAAATGAATCAATAGGTTATATAGGTAGATTGTAGAGAGTATTTTATGAGGAAAGTTCCTTTTACTGTGTCAACCTCGTTAAAAATGAATCAGTGTATCACGAGGAAAGTTCCTTTTACTGTGTCAACCTCGTTAAAAAATGAAACACGTTGCCATGATCATAGTTCTTTTGTTGTGTCAAGCTAGTTAAAAAATGAAACAAATCCTCCCCTAATTGAGTCGAGTCTTTGACTAGATCTCGTAAATGTCAAGTCATATATTTAGGTCAGTTTTTTGCGTAATTTTCTTCCAATTTTAGGTTGGGTCTTTCATATGATCTCATAAATGAACCTTCATTCCATCCACCTATTAATTACCAGCAGTGTATTTAGTTTAATGAAATGAAGCTGGGGGGGCATGCACTCTAGCAGTTACGCTTAGGGGGCATCAAGCACAGTTTTCTCTCTGTTTCAAGCTTGTGTAAAAATGAAACCACTCTCAAGCATAGTTTTTCATTGTTTCAAGCTTTTGTAAAAATGAAACCTATCTTGAGTCAATTTCAGTTATTTTCAAGACTCCCGAGATTATTTTGCTATCTTTCATTCTCGTAAAACACATGAAAATGCCGAGTTCTTTTCGTCTTTTCCTGCTCGTAAATTAAATTGAAAGTCGGCCACATGAATACATTTTTATCCCTTATTCGAACTCGTTAAAATTTACAGAAAAATTGAAACTACTGAGTATACTTTTATCACTTTTTCAGACTCTTGAAAATTACGAAAAAGTGAAACCGTGGAGTCCTCTTTTAAGCCCTTTTCAGACTCTCTAAATATGAAAAGATTGTCGAGTACTTGATTATTCGAACTCGTTAAAGTAAATGAATGATCGTCCCTTCAGTATAAGTTTAACCCTTTCACGGACTGAAATGGACTATTTACGAAAAAGGTATACGTTGACTAATTACGGTCAATAGAGTTCTCTCCCGCATTATTTTATCCTTTTTCGGGCTCGAGAGACTAAATTTACGAAAAAGTACACCCATGGAGTTTTTTTAAGTTTTTTCTTCTGACTCCCTAAAATTGAAAAACACCGAGTTTCTCCTATACTGGACTCGTTAAAATTTAACAGTAAAGGACCTGTTCAATTTCAAAAAGGAACGGACCACTTCTTCTTAGGGTTCGAATATTAAACTAAGTTGGACTCATCCGAAGGATGAGCTTATAAACAAGCAAATGTTATCCTCCTCAAGCTTGTCAAAAATAAAGAGGTACTTGCCAGAAATGGTGGGGGAAAAGAGAGAAAAATGGACTTGTTTGTTGTATTTTGATTTTTCGAAAATCCAGTTAACCACTCTTGAACACGACACTTTTTGTCCACCTGGGTTGGGAAATCCTTTGCTTAACAGTTAATCAAACCACATTGAAAGTCTTCAGCCGGTTTCTGGGTATTAGCTTTGGGTCAATTGTCACCAAACCATCTGCAGTGTCTTTATGTGTTCAAGAGGACAGTTCTAATAAACCATTCATTTGCGAAATATTTGTCATCCATTTTGACCATCCCTGAGTCATTCCTTGCCAATATATTTCTTCAAAACTTGATCTATGATTTCGTGTTGTGGGCTTGCCTACGACAAGTCACTTCCTATCGACGACAACTCATTATCTAGGAAGTTGATCTAGAAATCGTCAGCACCTTGAAATCTGCATGCCTCAATGGAAGGTTTCTCGCCTTCGACGACAGGTTGCATCATTGACCTTCGATCGAATGATTCCGTGACATGTTCGACTTCAGCTCATTCATTCACATTTCATGGATTGTACTGAGTACTTTGAGAGCCATTGACATTACTGGTGGTTTCTCTCACACTTGTTAACATTTCACATCATTGACTGGTAATCAAGTGGTTTCTACCATGTTCGACTTCAACACATTTATTCACATGGATAGAATCGTACTAGTTCGAGATGCGGAAATCAAGACCCTGGATCTAGTTTCTACCATCCAGGCTACGAGGAATTTTGTTATCATTTATACAGTGGACTATTTATAAATAGATGGCTACGTCCATACTGTGTCTACACATGTCTATACTGTGATGTACTCAAAATCATTCCTTTATCAGAACAATTTGAATTAGTCTCTAGTTAGTTTTGATCTGAGTATGGGAATGCCTACCTCAGCGATGATATATATATATTTTGCATTGAATGTTTTTACAAGTTCCGACTGGGGTGTCCACGGGATTATCCTTGAAATGATAAAGTACTGCACTCTTCATATATGACAAACTTTAGCTTCATCTATTCCAGAATTTTCACTTTAGGGGGCAATCTATTACACTAAAAATTGTCACCTTGACTTTCTGCTAACTGTATGAGCTCATTAATACGCATACTTCCCCCTCTGCAAGTCTAACATATCAGTTCCTCATGTCAAGCCTTGAAAATCAGAGAAATGTTCCTAAAAATCTCCTAAACTTCAGTGTACGCGCGCCTCTATCTTGTGCTGCCGGTCCCGCGCAGTATTCGACTTTCTATAACGTGCTGAGCACTTTGTACGTGATAAAGGTGCGAACCTATGTAAAGATCAAAAAGGGCGCAATGCGATTCAACAAGCTCAGCAAAAGTGAATTAGGAACTAGAAGCTTCTAGAGATGGATCTTGTGTTGTGAAATAGCTCTTGTGAGGTGCATGAATTCCTTACCTTATGGAGCTAACCCCTTGATGTGAGGAGCTTATCCCTTTGAAGGAGGATTCTATCCCTTCATAGTTGGAACAGAAAACCTCCTCTTTTCTACTATAAAAAGAGGCATTGGGTAGCCTCAAAGGGAGTTCAAGCTTTAGGATATTTGAGGTTAAGTGTTGTTGAGATTCAGACTCAGTTAACTAAGACTTTTGTGAGGAGAGATTACATACCTCTATTCGTCTTGGTTGGAGGAGTGCAGAGCTTATCAAAGTAGAGGAGACTCCTGCTTCGGACCTCGGGAAGGCATGTGCAACATCAAGGCTCAGGTTGTAAGGTTTTCCTTCTTTTGAGATTAATACAAATATACTCATTTTTCTCAATAAGCTATCTGTTCATGGTTTATTTCATAGATTCCTTGATCACTATGATAAGCATGGTTTACGATGATGTCTATACAGGTGCTATGTAATATTTTTCTTGTTTGTGACGGCAGGTTTACAAGGAAAACTCCTTCAAGTGCACGAGGGACAACAACAACTTCAAACAAGCACTGGACATACGGTAAGTCTTTTACACCTCTATAGAGATTTTTTTAAACCTTACATGCTTAGAGAAAGATTAGTCTGTTTGGCTGTTTGTTGCTAGATACTTTTAGTACTAGGGAGATCGGTCTTGTCCGCAAGAACGATTTATCCGGCCAACAAGGCATGGCGGTTGTGGGCAACCATCTAAATGAAGAATCCAAAGGCTCTGTGGACGAACCTGAGCCTGAGAGCGGAATCGTAAAGGGGGATGTTGTTAGTGGGTTGTTTTCCAAGTCCCAAAAGATGGCTACGTTTCTACTGCCTTTGCTGGTATTTTAATTTAGGGTTTTCATCGACACAACAACAAGCAGGCACTGCATTTAGTGCAGGTTAGTGAATTATAAAAAGACACCATTGGTGCTTAATAATCAGTATGACCCATCCACATCTCCCTTGTAGCATACTGTGGCCAGTACTTTTCTTGTACCTGGTCGTCGAAGCTCGAACACATTTCCAATTTATAGTAAGAGAAAGTCTGCAACTCCTGAGAAGAAATTCTGCAGTTTCCAGAAAAAATGGTGTGAACAGTGGCGTGCTCTAAGTTCAAACCCTCGCTTCTTCTTGTTCTTCTATGCTTTTCCCTTAATTTGATTGCAGGAGCAACAACAAAGGAACAGAGACATGAATACCAGAAACAGTCGGCGGTATGCAACCCTCCATTATTTGTATTTGGAGCATCACTATTAGACGTAGGAGAGAATGCAGCAGCCATGCCCAAGCACTCTGTTTCAGAGTTCCCCCCCTATGGCATCCATTTCTTCGGTCGCGTCGCCGCCAGGTTCAGCAATGGCTGCCTGTTAATCGACTTTATATGTAAGACCAGATGGTTTATCATCCCTCTGGCTTTTTATTTAGCTTTAAATGAAATATGCAAGTAAGTTCTTCAGGGTTTGTTGGTGACCCTTTTTTTTTTTGGTTTCTTGATTTCCTTCCATCTATTAACAGCTCAGGGTTTTGGGTATGGGTTTATGGATCCATTTCTGAAGTCTTTAGGCTCTAATTTTAAGCACGGAGTCAACTTTGCCTCCTCAAGAGCCACTGCCAAGGATTCTACCATCTCCAGCAACGGGACAAGCAGCCTCAAATTGTTTTCTCTTAATGTTCAGATTGATAAATATATCGAGTTTAAACGTGCATCTTTGGGTTCCAAAGACACAGGTGGTTTCATTTAACGTTATATGTTTTTTTTTTTTTTTTCCACAGAAAAAATCGGTAACCTTTTATTTATAAAAATGAAAAGTTACACATAGCATATGCATTGAAGCATTTTCAGAAGTTGCCCATTGGGCTCGTGTACTTTGGCACACAATGCGACGTAGCGAGGCTACCGTGCATTCAGAAAGAATGAGAAAAAGAAAAAAGAGGGAAGGGACAGAAAAACTTGTTCCCGGGAGTGAGTAGAAACTCACACCTCATGTTTTTCTCCCCTTCTTCTTTTCGACCTTGCGCCACTCTCCTTGGGTGGGCTCAATCGTAGCTAGGACTAACTGTGTTTCTGCTTTCTGTGACCCTGTATCCTTGTCTGAGTCTGATGTATCTGAGGGGTGATGCCGTTTGATCCCTCCCATACTCAGATCCTCGCTTGTCTTCTCTGCCTGATTTGAATGGGGTTGTGAAACCTTGTTAGCTGATATGATTTCCTTTTGGGTCTCTTTTCCTTGGGTAGGCTCATTATTCTCTGTGGGAGTGTCTTCCTCCTCTGCTTCTGATTCGTCATCCTCTTAGTCTGGAGGGGGGTATTGCCACCCTTTTCTCTGCTTCCCTTTCTGCTTCTTTTTGTTGTTTGCTTTCTTGGCTTCTGGACATGTATTTTGAAGGTGTCCTGTCTGCCTACAGATTCTGCATCTGAAAGCAGTATTTTCATAGTCTAGTCCTTGCAGCCAGTTTTGTTGCTTATAAACCAGCCTTATACTTTCCGGCAGTCCTTTACTTAGATCGACTTCCACACAAATGCGTGCAAAGGTATAGATCCTCTCCTCAATCCTCTCCAGATCTGTTTTGATATATTTCCCTATGCTGTTCCCAATTCCTTCCAAAACTCGTTCACTCCAAAAGTGAAGAGGAAGGTTATATAGGCAGACCCAGATCGGCATTCTGGAGACAGTCATTTTGTTTGGGTCAAAATCTGGAAACCATGGGGTCATAAAAAGACCCGTTGTTCCCCAAAACCAAGGCCCTGCACTGATGATTGTATCTCTGGCTTCTGTGGATGCGAACTTGACAATGAAAAACCCCTTGGAGCATAGATGTATATCACATTCCATGGTCCAGTTAGTATAGATCCAGCGAAAGAGATCCATTGGCTTTGGCCAAAAACTGTTAAATCGACAGATTAGGGCCTGAGTTTCATATGACTTGACGTATTCTTCTAGTCCTGTAGAATCAATGTTGAGGGTTGGGGTTTTCCCAAGCTGATCTACTATATATGGCCTAGGTGTATGTCCACCTTGGTCTGGAGGAGACCCTAGATCTCTATTACCCTGTAAGATATTTTTGTAAGAGAAACCTCCCTTGGGTTGTTGCTGAGTTGTTGTCTTTTTCCCCTTGTCTCCTCCTGTGGTGCCTGGATGACCCTGAGGCACAGCACCTCCTCTCAGCCTAAGATTTAAGGCAATGGTTTTTTCTGGACTTATATCATAGTTCTTCAAGGTTCTGATATCCTGAAGGGACCTTCTACCACTGACCAGATGCTGGATCTGAACAGGGTATCCCATCAATGCCCAGATTTTCTGTTTCAACTGCATAATGGTGCTTTCTGCATGTACCCATACTAGTCTGGTTTTCCCCACAGGGGGTTTAATGAAAATCTGGAAAGAAAAAATTGATGTTACATGTTGCCTGGGTTCTAGCTGCTCTAGATGCCCATGACTTTGCGCTGCCTCAAGGTGCGAGAAAGGGGGCGCTGTCTCTGCCTCCCCTTTCTTCTGATGCGACCTAGGGTTCTTGCAGATCTGGCATTTCTGGGCGCTGCCGTTCTTTTTGTTGGGTTTTATTTCAGTCCTGACAGGCCCCATAGGCGAACAGGCCAAAAGAAACCCCCTTCCAAGCCCGGTCAGGAGACTTTCCATAGACGGAGATCCCGAGACAAAAGACGCCCTGCCTCCAAGCGCTCTGAGGAGCAGAAAACCTTTCGCTCCATAACCTTGTTCATCCGCCTGTTTAGGCCGTGACGGCCAGATCTCTCTGCCAGTCGTAGAGAAACCATGCAAGGGCCCTGTGGCGAGATCTGCCTTGAAAAAAGTAAAACGGAACCGGTAGAAAAAGTCGCAGGGCGTGCTTGATCGAGGAGGTTCGCACGCTGATTTCTTCAGATCTGGAGGCGTGGCTTTATATCTGAGATATATCTCCCCTGGAGCTCGGATCTGGCCTTCAGATCCATAAGACAGCAAAAGAGCTACTTGTCTCTTCCCATTTGGGTCTGTTGCAAGCAGATCTGTGTCATCGCCGCAGAGGAAAATCTCTTGCTCTGTGCTACCTTCATCTACAAGCTGGGCGGCGGCGGCACTTAGCCAAAACTTTGCAGAAACCCTCACTGCAGCCATGACTCCATTTAACGTTATATGTTATATTAGTTTTTGCAGTATTTTGTTTTGGGAATTTGACATGAAATATAGTTCAAGATTGTGTCGTATTACTTTTTGCAATATTTTGTTTTGGAATTTGACATGAAATATAGTTCAAGGTTGACAGTATTTTAGTGAAAACACTGTCATATATGTAACTACTCCTTAAAAGTTATTTTGGGATAGTAATGCAAAACCGTCCAGATTCAAACTTTGTGGGTGTTGTGGTTCATTTTTAGTTTTTATTATTATTATTATTATTATTATTATTATTATTTTATTTATTTTTATTTTAAATTTATTTGTTATTTTGTTTTTAATTATTATTTTAAAAATAATTTTTCATCATTTTCTTTTTTAATATAGTAAATAAAATGATTTTTTTGACAAGTAATGTAAGGGAATTTGTGACTTTTTCTTGTTTAAAATGCATTTTTAAATTTATAAATAAATTCAGCATTATGATTAAATTCAACATCATAAAAAAAAACTATCAAATATTATAAATTAATCAATATACATACCCAAAAAATTCATTTTATCTATTAATTAAACTAATAAATTTTTAAATAAATAATTGATTTTTAAATAATAAATATCCATCCTATACAACATTTAATTCCAAAAGAAAAAATACAAATAATTTAAATCTTACAGCCAGACCCAGCTTTCAATAGTGTAAGTCTCACCTACATTTAGTACTAATAGGAAAGGTACCAAATTCAAATCTTACGGCCAATATATTTAATAGTGGGCATAAAGGTCGCCTTCATCTAGTGCAAATAGGAAAGACAGAGAGAACTTCCTAACCTTAACTTCTGAACTACTGAATGTGATGTGAATTTCATAGCTTTGTGTTGGAAGTGTCAAGTGAGGACATGATTGATTTTGTCTCTAGTAGAGATAACACTCCAAATTTCATATCTGTCTAAAAATATCACTGATGCAATAATAGTGTTTGTAACAAGTGTCAGTACATATAATAGTCTGGCAGTATAAGTAGGATCATGATGGCATCTTCTGTGAGTGGCTCAAATTAGATATGAAGTGATATTTATTTGTTTAGCAAAAGTGAAAGCTTGAAAAAGCTTCTTTATGATAGAGAATAATTACATAACTGACATTCAAAAGTTAATCTAGATTACATATTTACATAATTACATTTAATTTTTCCAAATGCCTTGGAATTTCACTTACCTTAATACCTTACCTTGATACTAGTACAATGTTAAGGTGTTGTCATACTATTGATGCCTTGGATTATCACTTTGCTTACCTTAACACCATCTGATCATGTGGTTTGAGCTAAATTCATCATCCTCATCTGAGAAATCCAATTGTGGGTAGTTGTAGGTATGGCCAAAACCAATTTAAAAGTTACCCTGTTTTCAATACTTACAATGTAATTTTCCTATGTAGACTCACTTCTAGTAATCAATACAAGGTGAAGGATGAAGTGGATAGTGCCAAGGAATTGGGTTTTGGGTCTTTGAATGGCTCGAGGAGGTTAGTGGATGGGATTATTCAAGAGTATTAGAATGAGTGGAGGAAGCCTTTGGAATGGAGGGATTTTACATACCGAGTTTCAAATCCCCTCGGGAGTCCTAAAGCAGCCTTATGTGCAGAGATTAGTGTTGGTTTATCAAAACTGAGCAATTGGTTTTTTTTATATTAACGATAATCCCCGATTTGAATTTGTAGCATTAATATTGGGTATCTTGGTTTATGATGCCTCAAACTTGAGTGACGTTAATCAGCACGAGCTTCAATTTGTGGCAACCAATATCAATTCGATTTCTAGAGGTTTGAGAGGGATTGACAACTATTTATGTATCCTTCTACAAGGTTTGAGAGGGATTGACAACCATTTATGTATCGTTCTACTCAAATAGGTCAATGAGCGTCACTAATGCGAGCTCAAGTAATGTTTTCTCAACAAAATATCAAGGCCATTTTTCTCTTATTGTTGAATTTGCTAACCCTTCCTCGAGCCCAACTCTTGCACCCATTCCAAAAAACATGTCTCAAGTAATTTTTTCTCAACAAATTATGTGATCAATAACATGTCCATTTCATATGTTTTCCTCTTCAATGTGAGATTGTTCACCCTTCATGGCATAACAACTATGTTTCATAGTTTAAAAGTCAACAATCCATGTAATAAATAACATGTCCATTTCATATGTTTTCCTCTTCAATGTGAGATTTTAAACCCCATAAGTTGACATTCATTATGTACCCTTACATATAGCACAACATAATTCACGCCTCCTCCTTTCGGCGTTCCCTTGCACTTCCTGGTGCAATTGTTAGTTTAACTTAGGATTGTATCTTCTTGTAGGTACATCACTTTAAGTGGTATTTCTCGCACTATCCATCTTTTTGGACTGGGTATGACTGATCGAATTTGAATGCATTCAACGTGAAATTTAGAAAGAAAACTGAATCTAAAATAAAATTTGATATGTACAAATTTTACATCTGAAATAAAATTTGATTTATATAACCATATTTTAATTACTTTAACATCTATATTAACAACATTACCTTGCTTTGGCATTCATACAAATTTCATTTGTGTAAGAGAATTGTGGTGGCAAGATCTCTTTAGTATACATGGATAAGTAAATTAAAAGGCACTCCCACAGAAGTATTAAAGATGAGGACTTAATTACTAGTAGTATATATGATATATTTTTTTGGCATGGGTATAAACAATAAATTTAAAATATATATTTAAAAAATATTAACAATTTTTTTTATGAAAGTTTGGTTGTTTATTACTTCAAAGGACATTACATAAGATATAGTTTTGTACTATCAATGTGCCTGAAGGAAGACCACACTAGTAGTACAAGTTTAAAACCTTGAGATTACATTGACCTCTTTTGATCATAGCATCTGACATAACAAAAAAGTTACAAAAATTGGGAGATGGACAACAGGCACGTAGGCCTATCTCTTCAGAGCAACACTACCAAAATAGAGAGTATCCACAATATCAAAGAGAGACAGTCCTAGAGTACATTAGGATTGATGAACCACCACTGTGGACCTCTATGGGGTCAAGCCACATATAATAAAAATAGGGATTGGTCGAGAGGCCGCAGGTTACGTGAAGTCATGCATGTTGGATAACCTTAATTGACCAACCCTACCATGAACCAAGAGACTGTGAGCAACAAATATTGGTGTGGAACCCAGGTTTCATAATCCAAGATCCATAACTACTAGGCCCAAGAACCTCTGCAGCACGGTCACAAGATGCCATCAACCACCATGCGACTCAACGCAACTCAAAGCAAGCACTGAGGCGAGGTGGAGGAGGAACCGTAACCACCTCACCCCACATTTACCCACTTTTATAAGCTCTCCAAGGTAAACATGATATGATTTCTACCATGACATGACCCGACCTCCAAGTTCCAGTTATGGAAGTGATGCCTACAAACCAGTTCACATTCTACCACCCCTGAGGGACACTAGATGACTCAGTAGTCTGATAACCACCCCTGGTGATTGATCCCCAAGTTGGAACTCATTTTCACAAGCTTGACACCCCAACCACACCCATGACACATTGTGCATGCGGTTATGAGGCTCCAACCGCACCCATAAGCCTTCCTACATGTGGTTATGACCGATATCTCCATGTTATGTACCAACGGTTTCGATATTTGTGCCACTTTTTTAGGGATGGACTTCAAGGCACTACCCAGAAGTGCCAAAAAATTTTGAGGAACGTGACTGAGATCATAACAAGTCCAAACACTCAATATTCAATCAAGATCTTGACTAATATATTCCTAGTAACTGATGGACATTTCGTAAAACATATAGAAAAACATATAAGTTACAGTTCATGAATGCATACTTGATCATAAAACTTATGAACTTCATTTGAGAAACACCAAGAAGGATGTATGCCTTCTCAAGCTAGTTGCAATGACACTTGTTAGCCCATGCATTCATTAATCATTCAATAACTTTTCAAATCATAAACAAGATTCAGTGTAGGAGCACATCATATAACCATAATAGAATCCATGAAAAAAAAACCATAATATAAACATATTAACTAGTACATGTGCTCATTATTCTCAATAGGAATCAATACATAAATACATAAGAAAAATTTAGCCAAGTCAAGGACTTCCACGTACCACCCGATCATAGATTAGGTTGAACCAATTCTTTCTTTCAACCAATCACCCACATTCCATATTCCAAGCATGAATGTGGGATCTCATGGGATAAACGAAGACATAACCAAATAGGGAATCCAAAGGTTAAACCACCTCCACCCTCAAGCTACAGCGATCTCACCTAAACTTGTCCAGAGATCACAAAACCAAAACAATTTTCGATGCCTCATAATTCCTTCATCATATCGAGTGGAATTTTCTTGTCTCCACCCACTTGTAGAGGGATTCCCGAAGAAAACCATCTCCACCCACTTGTATAGGGATTCCCGAAGAAAACCATCTCCACCCCCAACCCTTGGGATTTTCCTGAGACCACCTCACTCGGATCCAAAATATTTTAGCAATCCAAATCTCTACTAAGAATGAATCCCATCAAACCATGGCTATCATGGAAAGGCAATACTGAAAACCATTATCAATCTAGGAAAAACCCATGCTATTGACAACAAATGAACCAAATAATCAAATGCATGTACCATGCATTCACATCCTCGCAAGGAAATTACACATGCAACCTATTACCTACAAAATATTCCTATTGTAGTTGCTTATCCAAAATTCTCCTTTCAATCCCTTGCTTTTCTTTGCTTGTCCTTTGCTTTCCTTTGCTTGCTTGCTTTCTCTCTCCTCTTGGAGCTCTCTCTCTCTCTGAAATTATTCCAAGCCAAAACTGACAAAAGTTATGAATTATTTCTATGATTCCTTTTTATCATTGATATATAGTCTCTTCTTTTCTTTTTTCCTTCATTTTCCTCTATTTTCTCTCTAATTTCCCTTGCATGCATATTTGTGTCTCTTCGCCTTCATTTTCTCTTATTTTACTTTATTTCCTATATTAAATGTCATTTATTTCCTCTTTGCATTTACCAATTCCTTTAATTTCCATAGCATTAATAAAACAAAAGTGATGCCCACTATAATGTTTGCCCACCATTAAACTTGGAATACGTGTCCCATGACCTTCGTCTTATTTTATTTACATGGAAAATCAAACAAGGGTTGTTAAAGGAACCATAAAATGACTAATCTTAATTGAATTACATTGTGACTGATGAGCCATGGCATTCAAGCCAGAGCCAAACACAAAGGTGAATGACCAACATGACACCTTAATCCACCAACCAACCAAATGAAGGATTGAACTAAATGCAAAGGTGTTCATGAGAGGGGAGCCAATCAAAGAAAACTTCAAACCAAAATTAAGAAGGAGAGCCAGTGTGATAGGTGAATTAATGACATCAGATATATAAGCCAACATGATCCTAGGGAAACCATGAAGAATCATTTGGATAAAAGGTGCTTGGTGATAAATCGAGAGCCACATAAATTGTCCATACCTGAGGGTGCCAATGAAATCCTATGGCTATTCCAACAAGTGAATGCATGAACGTTGAGATAATAACTGACGTGATTACCTACAATCCACATACCTAAGCTTGAAATAATGGTGGCAGTGTTGTTCTTGGCTTGCAGAGGCATATATATGGGAGGGATACACCATCGAATAATGATGGGCTCTGTCACACACGTGAGAAGGCATTCCTTGCCATAATACCTAACCATTATGAGATTGCACGCCCAAGAGTACTCATACCCAAAGACTGTAAATACTCATTTCACCTAGGAATTTAATGGCTTGTACTATTGCTTGGATGGAGGTGCATGGCAGGCCAGATGGCCTGCAGATTGAGAATGTTCTCTATCATTTCTATGATGTCGGGTTGGAATCATCGCCCATGGTGAGGGAAAATTATTAACAACTTAAGTACTATCATATTTTGACTTTTTTGACAAGTATCTTAATTTTATTTCAATTTTTTTGGAATTTATATTAATTTATTTGTGCAAGGTAATGGTAATGGTAGCTCACTACATATCTCACATAGAAGGATTTCACTTCAACCCACCTCTGCAGTCAAAGACACTAGAAAATTACTAAAACTTCAATGGATCCATGGAATATAAGACTATGGATTTATTATCTTCAATTAACGCATCAATAGATATACTAATAAGAGCACTAGGAACAAGGTAATCATATCTAACCAAGGGTAGTAGTAGAATACCATATCCATGCATATCATACCTTTACTTAGTGTTACGTGGATTAATCCCTCTTGCGGACAAGATCGATATCCCTAGTACTCCAACAAGTAACTAGAATAAAGATCCATTGAATATCTCTTTCTCTAGATTATTTATATTTAAGATTATTACAACCTTGAAATAAGGAGGTTATGCTCCGACCCTTCAACCGAGACGTTCGATGTAGCCTTTTTTCTTTCGCTCTGAAGTAATTCTTCAAAGTTGAGAAGAACCTGCAATCACAAACAATACAAAAGATCAAAGAACCTGCAGTATATAATAATCATAAATACTAATCCAATTAGTGATCAAGGAATCTAAGTATTGACATCAATTCCATGAATTCAGAAACAAGACAATGAGAAAAAGAGATCCATATGTATTATCAGAAAATTAAAAGAGAAATATTACAACTTGTGCCTTGATGTTGTACAAATTTCTCCCGTGTGTTTGTGCAATCATTTCCTTCAATCTAATAAGCCTTCCTCTCTAGAATGACTAGCATGAAATCATATGCACAAAGGTGTAATCTTCAATGTGCCAACAACAACTTACTAGTTCAAAAACTATGAACTCTACGAACTCTCTCCAGCTTTAGAATCTATACCAATCAGTATCTCCCCATATCAGTATCTACCCTTCAACCTCAAACTTCAGCTCAATTTATAGAGATATTGAGGTATTTTCAGATCAATTAAGAGAGGGATGAGTTCCTCCCATGAAGGGATTTGGGTTTCTTTAGCCAAGGGATAAGCTCCATGAGTAGAGGGATAAAGCTCAAATTGGCGCAACTCTAGAGGCTTCCAGTTGGGAGAATATTCGACCAACTAGGCTTCTATAAGTTACTTTTTATATTTACTTGCTTTTTACGAGGGTACGTAGGTTTTAGTGGCAAACAAAGTGGTGATCGCCGCGGATAATGGAAAAAGCATCAACGCATGCGCAGGAAAAGTTTATAAAAAGCGTGCAGGTAATCACTTAAAGGTTTTAAAGAGATTTTCTCCAATTTCCAAGACTTGGTTCAGGAACATGAGTGTTTTTTACTTCCCATATGGACAATCAAATGTCATGGTGAAAAAATGACGTGTAACATATTTTCCCCTAAAGTGTGAAGTCTAAGAATTTTTTTCTAAAGAGTGAAGCGCTTTATCATTCTAAGGATTGGAATGGAGACACTGGTCGAAAACCTGTAAAAACATTTAATGCAAATATATATCATCACTGAGGTAGGCATTCCCATACTCAAAGAAAAACTAACTAAATGTTCTGGTACAGATATTATTTTAGCATTACATCAAGAGTAGACACAATATGGATGCATCCATTTGTCATAAGTCTTCTATTGTATCATGAATACATAACTCCTCGTAGCTTGGATGGTGGAAACTAGATCCAGGGTCTTGATTTCCACTTCTCAAACTAGTACAAATCTATCCATGTGATTGATTGTGTCGAAGTCAAACATGGTAGAAACCACTTGATTACTGATCAATGATGAGAACCGTTAACAAGCGTGAGAGAAACCACCAATAATGACAATGGCTCTCAAAGTAATTCAGCACAATCTATGAAGTGTGAATGAATGTTTGCAGTCGAACACTCATAAAATCATTTGATCGAAGGTCAATGATGAGAACCTATCATCAAAGGCGAGAAATCTTCCATTAGGGCATGCAGATTCCAGGGTACTGATAGGATTCTAAATCAACTTTCTAGATAATGAGCTAGTGTTGATAGAAAGTGAGTTATCGCAGGAAAGCCTACGACATGAAACCATTAGATCAAGTTTTTAAGATATGCTTTGTGAGGACTGACTCGAGGATGGTCAACACGAATGGAGACAAATGTTTGCAATGAATGGTAAATTGAACTTTCTCTTGAACACATAATGACAGTGTAAATAGTTTGGCAGCATTTGACTCAACGATAATACCCAGAAACCGGCTAAATACTTTCAATGTGTTTTGATTAACTATAATACAAAGGATTAACCAACCTAGGTACAAGTGCGACAAAGTGTTGTGTTCAAGAGTGACATGTTGCTTACTAAAACAAAGACAATGAATGGATTATTTTTCTCACTTTTTCCCCCACCATTACTGGAAAGTACCTCTTTATTTTTTTCAAGCTTGAGGAGGATAACATTTTCTTGTTGTGTAAGATCATCCTTCAGATGAGTCCATCTTAGTATTTTTTAAAAGAACCCTAAGAAGGAGTGGTTCGATCCTGTTATGATTGACAGGTCATGTACTGTTTAATTTTAACGAGTCCAACATAGAATTAACTCGGTGTTTTTCAGTTTTAAGGAGTTAGAAGAAACACATAATAAAACTTCGTAGTGTTCTTTGTCATAATTTAGTCTCTCAAACCCGACAAAGGATAAAATAATGTAAGAGAGAACTCTAGTGACCATGCTTAGTCAATTTATACTTTTTTCATAAATAGTCTTGTTATCACAAAATTTCACTTGATTGGCTGCTAATCAGACATCTTCATGTAACTGTTTCAAACCAACTTGTAACTGAAGCTTAGCCTCTTCAGTCTGAGAGGGCTCTCTCAAAACGGGTTAATGATATTTGATTATGATGAAACTAGATGGCTAACTCTACTTGGAAAATAACTTGCTTGTGATGTGTGTAGGTTGAAAGAGTATAGGTATGCAATCATTAGGCTTATGGAGTCAACAAATTAAGTATTTCAGTGGTAAGTTCACTTGACATGAAAGCTGAGGTAGGTTAGAGTTTCTAGCAAAGGTAAATCACACATGAAACATGAAATAACACAGCCAATTCATCAATAAAGGAATTCATAGCATACACCTATGAATTCTGAGTATTAAATATGAAAACCATTGCAAATGGTACACATAGAAAGTAAATATCAAGTAAATACTATAAACTCCATGAGAATCTCAAGTTGGTCAAGTGAAAGTCCTCTGTATTACTAAAAACATTCAATTTACATAAAGCTGCAGTCTTGCTAAAGAATCTCCAACCCTTTACCAATTCGAATATCTACCCTTTAATAGACTTGTTACATGAGAGATGATCTGCCTCTTGGATAGATTCATCGAACTATTCCTAATGACACATTGCATAAAAATAAAACATGTGCTTTAATGATAAAATTACAGCTACACTATGAAACAATCCTTTTCCTAATAGGACTCAATCTGTTACTTATTACATCAACTACCCTATCTCCTAAAAAAAGTTACATATTTGACAACTAATCCTTCACATGTTCGAATAGGCTATGATAGAACTCATCACTACATGACATCGTAATTAGCCTCCTCCAAATCTGGAAACAAACCCTATTTTTAAGGAAAACTGGTCCTTATCTTCAACGAATGGTTTGGCTGATGAGTTGTCTTCATCTCATGGCATTCAAGTCTTGGATACCTGCTAGCATAGTCCTTTGACCCTTTGAAGGTATCCTCCTGTCCAAAACTGCCCAAAAACCTGCTCATTAACCTTCAACATAGCACGCTATGAAAGTATGATAGTTTCATAGCGTACTTTCGTAGCATACAAAAAATGACCTCTGCATCAAAAAATTTTCTTCTTTTCTCTTGCATGGTCCTCATCATGCCTTGACACATCTTCCATATCATTTTTACCCCTTGGAAGCTTCCCAAAATGGTTTTAAATGCAAAAATAAACCTACAGGTGGTTTCGTAGCGTTTTCCTAGCTTCAAGCCTAGGAAACACTACGAAATTGCTGAAAACAGTGTAAATTCCATATTTTTACCTAACTTCAAAAATGAACCTTCTAGCTATGCTAATTTGGTTTTCAACATGCCATTTACCTTTCAAAACATAGACCAGCTCAAATTATGAGTCTTCAGGTGTTTCTTCCTCATTGATGATGAGTTGAGCTATTGGCTCCTCAACTACTATCGTTTTTAGGCCTTTCTTCTCCATCTCCTCATGGATTAGTTCTAGCTATTCTTAGAGGTATTTGACTTGGTATTAAAAATTCCATGAACCCCTCTGCATTTTATGGACCTCATAAAACTAATGAGGAACACAATCACCATCACCTTACATATTTAAAACATCTTTGCATATTTTTCCTGTTTTTTCTGAAAAATAGGTCTTAAAACAAAGCTTATTTCTTCGAATCCATGATGTAATTTGAAAAACTAGGGGAGGTTTTTGTCAATAAGAATTTTCTAAAGAAAAGTATCTCTTTTTTTTTGAAAAATATCTCCAGCTTTCCGGAACCTGCATTTGAAAAACATGTGTAAAACAAGAAAACTTTGTTTTATGAAAATAGGGCTCAAAGAAATGCTTGTATCTCCCAATTGATAGCACCTGTGAGAAAAGTGAGAGAGGTTATTTTTTCCTGTCCTGTTCTTGAAAATAACCTCTCTCCGTATTTCCAAATTCATCTATTTTAATCCATAATCTTTTCCTTAAACTTACTGCTCAAGCAGTCCAAAAACACAACAATTTCCTTGTTAACTCCAGCAGAAATTCAAACAACTTGAATATGATGCATGCTTCAGCAAAGCTAGCGTCCTCCAAGAATAGCTTAAGATCCATGAGCTTCTTGTATTATCCACACATCCTCCTTATTGTGCTTTATTATACATGATCATCGCCTTTTCTAGCCAAGTTGCCCTCTTAAAAAGGTGACACTTGTAAAGTCAAATTGGACAGCAAACTGCTTGGTGTGATGTGGCAGCTCTCAAACAGTGATACTGAGATGTTTCACATGCAAGAATGAATTTTGAGTGAAAAATAGAAACTTAGGATAAATTTTTATGTTTTAGATGACATCTCATGCTTAAATCATGCCACATACATGCCAAAAGGGTAATGATGACCTCATACATGGTTAAAATGGTGATAATGACTTCAGCCATGACCATTTTACCTTGATATTTACCCTAACTGACTAAAATGGAATCTAACTTATCCTTTTCAAATCATATTCTGACAACTAATAGCTAATTTGACATGACAGACAGGAAACCTCACTTTCGTAGCATTCCTAGTGTATTTCTGGGTGTTTTCACTACGAAAGTATCAACATTTTCGTAGCGAAAAATGAAATTTCTCAGTGTATTTCGCTACGAAACTATGGTTTCTTGGCTAAAATGACCATTTTGGTGCTAAAGCCTTAGGAAATGAAAATTTTCAAAAAAATATGATTGATGTGACATGAGGGGATTTGAAAGAGGGTGGGTTTAGATCTTAGGATAGGCTAAATAAGAAAAATTTAAAAATTCCCTTGACCAAGTAATGAAAAATGAATTCTATGACCCTACCTTTGACACATGAACCTTTAGAACTTTGTCAAATGATGCTTCATTTTTATGAGTGATAACAGGTCTAATTTGGTCCAGAAAAGGGGCAAACTTATACTAAATAGATGATTGTTCATTCACTTTAACAAGTTCTAATAGTCAAGTACTCGGAAATATTTTCATATTTAGAGAGTCGAAAAGGGGTTCAAAAGAGGACTCCAGGGTTTCGCTTTTTTATATTTTTATAGAGCCAGAAAAAGTGATAAAAGTCTACTCAATGTCAAAATGATTATTTCCAAACATAACCTGTTTCCTACACAAAAACTCAAAAAGATTACAAATATCTGCTCTCAAAATATGAAAAACATTTTGATTTTGACTTCTAAAGTGAAAATAAACAAAATAATATTATTTTATTCATTTAAAATTGTAAAAAGAAGTTAAAACAAATCATTTTCACCTTTTAATTTTCAGAGCGGAGTAGAAAGAGTTTTTTTCCCTAAACCTTCCAGAGCAAATATCAGGAGAACCGACCAACCATTTTGAGAACCGCCTGCGCCAGGTATTGCACATCATCACTATCTTTCTTTTCATCAATTTAGTTTTTTATTTTAAGTTTTTAGTGCATTTTTTAGGGTGAAAAAAGGTTTTAAAATCTGCCCTCGGGGGTGCGCAGGTTTTCGTGGTGAAACCCGTGCACCCCGATGATTTTTTAATAGAAAAAAATCATCGAGCCACTGCATTTTTTATTTGTAGCTCGTGCGCAAAAACGCACTGTGTACAGATAAAACCTGCATAAGCATCATGGGGTTTTGAAAAACATGTTTTCATCCATAAAAAATGGCTCAAATTATCCCAACTGATTTCTAATGATCTTAATTGATGGTTTATAGGTTATCAATCATGTTGGAATGGCGAGAAAAAGAACATGAACTTATAGATAACGCAACCATGGATGATCCGTCAACAATTCACACATTGAAAAATTGTGGCTTGTATAAAATCTCGGCAATTCAAGGTATGAAAGCACAAGTTGAGCTGATGACATGGTTAGTGAATGCTTGGGATGTTAGAGATCAATGTTTCATCATTGGATACCATAGGCTTGTGATTGAGCCGGAGGATATCTATTTCCTCACTAGATTACCTCGCAGAGGGAGAGACATTTCCTTGTTTGGGACAAGACCAGATGATCTGCCCATTTCATCTTACATGGCTCAATATTGTAGCCAAGATTCAGAGTTGAAGGATCGTCCCATTGATATCAAACTATTGTGCGACTAGACCTAAATATCGTTGCATTCACAGTTACCAGATTGTGTGGGAGTGCAGCTCCGCTTGTGGCTACCAAAGCACAAATGCAGACTGCATTTGAATGTTCTGAGGGAACAGTTTTCAACTGGTGTGAAGGACTTTTGTTTAACATGAAGGGAAAACTTACGAGAGCTAAGAATGGGAAGTTGAAAAACTTAGGGAATGGATCCATTATTGTGTCTTTCGCTTTGGAGAGGATCCCACTCCTCGCACCTCAGCAGTCTCCAATGGATCCCACGGGACCTAGGGAACCACGTATGTTTAGATGGGTAGCATTGATGGCTCGCCATGCTGGCAATGGTGGTGCAGTGGTTCGCTATACTCCTCAGTTATTTATATGGCTTAGGAACTAGATCTTCATGATTGAAGATTTTCATTACGTAGGGATGGATTTCAGAGGTGACCCTGACACATCACTTCCACCAGGGGTATAGTGAGATGTATCAGGTAAAGCAAAACATTTTGAATTTTTATGTTATCTAATTTTTATTTGGTTTTATATCATCCAATATTGATAAAAAAATTAAACGCAGATGTCATCCCATCACGACCACCAGTGCTTCATTGCTTTGATAGGCGACGCAGCCTATAGTAGGCCCACCACAGACCGATGCAGCAAAGATCCTTATAGATCTGGAGCACAACCTAGATAGGTTGACTATTGATGTCCCAGAGATAGGTACAAATGATATACCTCTCAGGCTCCAGAGACATGTGACTGGTGTTCCAATCCCATTCAGGAGATATCTGCGCAGGGTGGCACGTGCCATAGTCTGCTATCATGATCATCATCATGGATAGCTGATGGTCGATTTAGATTGACATTTTTTATTTGTATCAGTATCTTTTAGATCATAAGGTTTTTGAAACCTATGATCACAGATGATGTAATATTTTTTGGCACACAACTATCTTTAACCTAATGATATTAATACTTCTGATCTCTGAGTATCTTGTTCAATATGGATCAAATATTGTTTTGTTGTACTTTTAATGTTGCAGATGTCTATTTAAAAATTTATTAGCTAATGCATTAGCCGATGTGTTTAAATTTCTTGAAATGTGTTGATATTCAATATAATCAAACTGTCTTTCCAAGAGATGAACCCTCAAAAACATTCTTAACAAAGTTGGATTTCTGATAGCGTAAACACCATTTAAATGTAATACAATGAGTTTCAAATCTAACCTAAATATCAAACATCAAACGCAAAATATGATGGCATCAAATAATAGCTCAATGACTGCGCTATATTCTGCAATATTGTTTGTTGTTTGACCAAGGCATATCCCATGAATAGAGACTAAATCATCGGTGGGTGAATAGATGACCCATGCCGCGGAAGAGATGTTCAGTGTACTACGACAGGAACCATCAGGAAAACCAATGTAAGTTTGAAGGAATTTTGAAATTTTCAATATCAATAGTAATCAAGATAAGCATAGAAAGCAGCGAAAATTCGTCAAGCAAAAATAACTAATCCTAAGGCACAATTTTCTAATCTAAGGCACATTGTTCTAAACTGTAACTAATGTACAAAGAGGATCTTCACACAAAGAATCATGCATAATATCTCTTGCGATAAAGGCCATTCCTGGGTTTATATAAAGAGACGTTTTCATAATTGATTAACTCATAGGCTCCTTTTGCAAGCATGTGCTTAACAATATAAGGAACATGCCACATTGGTTCGAATTTACCAAAGCCTAGTTTTTCGTGAGCTTAATCGTATACTAGAACTAGGTCACCTTCTGAATATATGTGAGGATTAACACTTTGATCATATTGAGCTTTAACACTTTTTTTATGAGCCTCGACATCTAATGCAGCAGTGCGACAAGTTTCGTATAATTGTGCTAGGTATAGGAAGCTTTTCTCCTCTTCAGAGGTAGCAGGTAATAATTCAATGGCTAACTGAGTGACGGGGTTTCACATTCAATGGGTAACACAGCTTCCAAACCATAAACAAGCTGAAAAGGAGTGAGCACTGTGGATGTTTTTGCAGAGGTGTGGTATGCTCATAATGCGAAAAAAAATCACGGTATGCCAATTTGTTTTATGACTTCCGACAATCTGTTTAATTATGTTGGTTAAGACCTTGTTGATGCCTTCAACTTGAACATTAGCTTGTGGGTAATATAGTGTCGAATTATCGTGGTGTAGGCCAAGTTGATTAGAAAGTTCAGTCATCATAATGTTTCGAAAATGTCTTCCATGGTCCGTAACCATTTCTTGAGGGACACCAAACCGAGCAATCACGTGATTGAATATGAATTTTTTTGCAGTTTTTCCATCAATCACAAATGTAGGCATCGCCTTGGCCCATTTGGTAAAGTAATCTATAGTGGTAATAATATACCCATGCCCCCCGGTCGAGTGAGGGTTACATGTGAAGAAATTGATGCCCCATTTGGTAAATGGACTGACAACAATGATTGGGTGAAGATGAGTTGGAGGTGCACGCGGTCTTTGAACAGTGACGGCCATAAATAGCCAGCGTGCAATATCTTTTGGGCTGCGAAAAAACCAAACATATGACCACCACATGCTCTAGAGTGGAAATCATTCAAAACCCTTTCGGTTTCTTCATGAGTTATACAACGTCATAAAACAGAATCGGCACAACAATGAACAAGAGTATCGCCAACAATATTATATTGTTGATATTAGTGTCGAATTCTCCGTCGATCTGATCGTGAAATATTTGGTTGAAAGGATTGGCTCTAGAGATATATAATGATATCCCCAAACCAAGGATCTAATGTGCTGATTAGAAACAGATATTCATTAGCGATATGGTTTTCTGCCACAGTTTCAATTTCAGTATTGGGAAAATCACACATAAGTTCAGCAAATACCAATGATTTCTTAGACTTGGATTTCTCGAACTCCAAATCAAACTCTTGCAGGATAACGATATGTTTAGAGTATTTTCCCCAATTTTCCCTAGAGAAATTGTTTCATCAAAATATACATCATCGGGTTGCAATTAGATGTCACTGTGGTTTTGCGTAACAATATGTAATGACGAAAATGTTGGACAGCTTGAACAGATGCCAAGGCCAATTTCTTCACATGTGAATACTTGATTTTCGTCGGGATGAGATTCCGACTTAGGTAATAACTCACATGTTCATTGTTATAATCATCCTCTTGAACTAGAACCATTCCAATTGTGGAATCAGACACAGCTAAATATAAAAATTAATCTCAATGATAATCAGGCAGATGCAACAATGGTGCATGGGTCAACACGTGTTTAAGCGCATCAAAATATTTATCGGCAAGCTCATCCCAAATGAATGGAACATCCTATTTTAACAACCAGGTAAAACCTTTAGTTAACTCCGCATAGTTCAAGATAAAATGATGCATAAATTTTTCTTTCCCTTGCAAACTTTCAAGTTGGAAAAAAGTAGAAGGAAGAGGTACATTAACAATAGCCTCAACCTTCGATGTATCGACACGAATGCCTTCTTTTGAAATAATGAATCCAAGTAAACATCTTAATTGTACACAAAATACACATTTGTGAGGATTCAAATGAATGTTGTAATTTCTACATCTCATAAAGATAGCACGTAAGTGTGTAGGATGATCTTGTCTGCATAAAGAATGAGCAGGTAAGTCAGCGAGGTAAGGTTGTACAATATGTTTAATGTTGTGAAATGCATAAGACATAGCTCGTTGAAAAGTTGCGCCAGCATTTTTTAGTCCAAAGGGTAATTTATAGTATGCAAACGTGCCCCATAGACATATAAATGTTTTTTTAGGCTGATCAACAAAGAGTATTTTGATTTCATTATAACCAGAAAAACCATCCATAAATGAGAATATTTTGTTTCCAACACAATCATCAATAATTTGGTCAATATAAGGGGTAGGATAATTTTCCTTAGGACAGGCCTTGTTAATATCTTGATAATCAACACATAATCTGATAGTCCCTTGTTTCTTAGTTACAGGAACTACGTTAGATACCCAATCTGTCAAAGGAATAAGATAAATAAAACTTGCACGTAATAATTTTTCAACTTCAGCTCTAATTGTAGCAGCTTTTCGTGAATGTATCGGACATAATCTCTATCTAATAGGCTTAGCATACGAGTATGTCTTAATTTCATTTATAACAATCTTAGGATCAATACCTGGCATTTCTTCATAAGACTAGGCAAAAATGTCTTGGAATTCTTGAAATAGTGCTTTGTAGATTTTGATCTTTTCAGTCGAACAAGAAGCACCTATATGAATGTTCTCAATTATTCTGGGTTTAATTGATATGTCAATAGGAATTGTGGTGGAAATATTTCCCAAATTTTTCTCAGAATCTGAATTAAGGATGGACATAGGATTTTAACACTGTTACCGATGAAATAGGTAACCGCACTATTACCTACTTTTTTTTGGTAGCATAAAAAGCACCCGATTTTGAAAAGTGGTGATGCAGAATCACCACTTTTTTTTTTGTGCACATTTTTGACACTTTAATATTTTTATTTATGAAGTATGAATATTTGTTTTAAAATGTTAGTGATTTTCATGCTAATTTTGAAACGTATTGATGCAGCATCAACCTTTTTTTTTTTAGAGCGGTGATTTTCATGCTAATTTTGAAACATATTGATGCAGCATCAACCTTTTTTTTTAGAGTGGTGATTTTCATGTTGGTAATAAAACATAAAACTTAGATATATATATATATATATATATATATATATAAACAATAAAAAAACCAATAAAAATGTAAAAAAAACAAAATTAACTCGTAAAAATAAAAAATTTAAACAAAAATAAATTTAAAAAAAAACAAAAAAATAAAAATAAAAATATTCGAAAATTATATCAAAAGAAATGACAAAATTTGAAACAAAAACACATAATTTAAAGAAAAAAAACAAAAATTAACCAAAAAAAAAACATCAAAAACATTTTTTTCTAAGTTATTAAAAAAAACCATATAATTAAAAAATAAAAAATAAAAAATAAAATAAAAAAATAAAAAATTACAAAATTAAAATTTAGACAAAAAAAAATAAAATACAAAAAAAGAAAAAATAAAATTAAAATAATAATAATAATAAGAAGAAAAAAAATACAATTTTAAAATTAACAAAAATAAATAAATAAATAAATAAATAAAATTAAAATTAAAATTAAAATTGAAAAAAGAAATTAAAATAAAAGAAACTATTATTAAAAAATGAAAAAAACCACGTGCAAATAATTAAAAAACATATATCCATAAATTTACTGTTTTTTTTTAAATAAAACAATTTATAAATTTTAAAAATGAAAAGCTAAATAAACTAAAAGATTAAAAAATAAAAATAAAAAATAAAATTTAATAAATTTAACAAATAAATTTTAAATTTTAAAAAATAATTAATCTAAAATATTAAATTTAAAAACAAAATTAAAAAATAATAATAATAATAATAATTAAAATAAAAAATTTGAATCAAAAAAATAATAATTTTAAATTTTTTGAAAAAAAATTAAAAAATATATATATTAAAAAATTAAAAACAAAAAAAAAAAAATCAAATTAAAAAAAAAAAAAAAAAAAAAAAAGTTACAAATAAAAAAATATTAAAAAATAAAACTTAAACAAAAAACAAAAAACAAAAAACAAAAAAAAGAAGAAGAAGAAGAAGAAGAATTTTTTGATGGGTGGACCGCCATTATTTGTTGAGGAACAGTTGGAGGCCGATTCCGGGAATCAGCCTCTCGCCTAGGTGGCGGCGGAGGCTAGCCGCTGGGCGGGAGGCCGATTCCCGGAATCAGCCTCCAACTGTTCCTCAACAAATATCACAGACATTCTCTGAAATGGTTTGATATTGATTCCTTGCCTTTATCTGCCGGCGGCGGCACGGGCAGCGTAGGCGACGATGCGGGCTTCTGCAAGGGGGTCGTTCAAGGGCTAGCTCAGGTCTGCGCGGGCCTCGGCTTCGAGGCACTGTGCCTCGGCCTCGAAGCGCTGGGCTTCGACAGCGATGGGCTGGGAAGGGGCGTCGATGAGAACGACTCAAGCAAGGGGAGTGCCCTCGACGCTGTAGCGGAGAACCAGTTCCAGGTTCTGCAGTTCCTCCCAAATTCTGTGAGTGATGTAATAACACATTTTGTGGTCGATAAAAAACATGTTACTATTCTCTCCCTTTCTCTCGAGGAGGTAATCTCTGTGCAAGTAGTGAAAATTCATCATATTCACTTCAGGTCTCCAGCTACCGGTCCTATCAGAGGGAATATCTGCTTGGAGCACAAAGCAATTCGTTCTCTTGAAAACTCGACCCTCACAAGGCCGCAAGCGAGAATAAACCGGGGACAGTCCCAACGGTTGAACCAGCCACCCGATTATCCCTTGTATAAGTGCTCCCACCGGGGTGAGCTTACAGAATTGCCACAACCCCAGGCACAGTTGGCACGCTAATAATACATTATTTAAAAGTAATTTCATGTCGTCCCTTGACATACTTGCTCCAATTGATTAAGGATAGCACGCTCAGTGCAGTGTTCTAATGGTTCTCCTCCGCCTCCTTCGATTTCCCGCTCTGCTAATCTTCCTCGCCCTCCTCATCTTAACAATCTTCTTTCAGTTTTTTAGAAAAGAATGGCCGGATTGCGGCGATATTCAACTGTCTGGGCAAAGTTTAACGTCTCGGTAGACAACGTCCTTTTATTTTTTTCTTTAATCGATGCAGGGATTTCCTTGTTGCATATTCTTCTTTTATCTTTGGATGTTGATATACACACAAACTCTCACCAGTTACAAGCCATGGATGGAATTCCTGAAGATGAATGGCATCATTTACTTTTTTTGTAGGTCCCACATGATGTTCTCATCCATGTACTGGTTGTGTTGTGCCTGTCAATTGAGGTTTTATATTGATTCCTTGCGTTTATCTTGGACTTTCACTTTTAGAAGAAAAGTGAAAGATGAAATTCCCGTGGGAAGCACGAAATCCTTTAAAGATGAATACATTGCACTCTTTTCTGTATCATTTGACATTTACTGCCTTGCATGCGAATGAAGCTTTAATCTTTAATGATGGTCTGAGGTTTTGGCTTTTGCCTTTCCAGTAGAAAAACGAAAGATGAAATCTACAGGCAAAAACATCTGAGAAAGTGAATTCCTTTTCAACATATTACCCAACAGCATCATTCTAAAAATAGGAGTTTCTTAAGATTTAGACATGATTAAAAATGTCAATGTTGCCAGTTTGCGTCTGAACGAAGGAAGCATTTTCTTTTCTTTGGCATCTTGTTTTCCTTCACATTTTCACAATCAGCCATCCATCACTGGGCATCATGTTTTCCTCCACAATTTCATAATAGCCATCCATCACTGGGCAGCAGGGATGAAATTGCTGGTCATGGGGTGATTTGCCAGTTAAACGCTGTTAAAAATTTTACAAACCCCATTTGCTTATGTGAAACACAATTAAAATTTTTAGAGAACTATTTTACAAAAGCGATTTCCATAGGATTTTACAAAATCGATTTGCTTATGTCAAACACAACTAAAATTTTTAGAGAACTATTTTACAAAAGCGATTTCCATAGGTCAAACATAGTTAAATTTTTTAGAGAACTATCAAAAATAATTTTTTAATATATATATTTTTAAATTTAATATTTTTATTGTATTATATTTTTCATTTTTTTACTTTTAATTTAAATAATGTTTTTTTTTTTTTTTTTAAGTTTTAAATTTATTAAAATTTAATATATTTCTTTATTATTATTATTATTATTATTATTTTTAATAATTTAATAAAAATTTTCTTTTTCTTTTTTAAATTTAATTTCTATATTTTATTTTCTATAATTTCTTTCTTTTTTTAACTTCTTCTTTTTTTTCTTTTTTTTTTTAAATTTAATATTTTTATTTTTATTTATTTTTATTTCTATATATTTTGAAATTTTAATCTTTAAATTTTTTTGAATTTTTTTTTTTGGTTTTTTTCTTAAATTTTAGGTTTTTTTTATGTTTGAATTAAAATTTTTATTTTGTTTCTATTTTTATTTTTTTATTCCTATATATTTTTAAATTTTAAGCTTTAAAATGTTTTTATTTTTTAAATTTATTTTTTTTCTTAAATTTTAGGTTTTTTTTAATGTTTGAATTTTAAAAATTAAAAAATGTTATTTCTATTTTTAAAAATGTCAAAAATATGACACAATTATATTTTATTTTGTTATTCCAGCATCAACTGCTTTTGTTTTGAAGGTGTTTTTTCAATCCTTTTTTCAAGAAACAATTTTGTTTTTAGCATAATTTTATAAAATTTTGAGATTTGACCTTAAAAAAAAATCGAGTGCGTTCTGGAATACACTTTTTTTGTTTTTGGGGTGTTTTTTCATGTTTTTTGAGTCTTTTTGGGCTAGAGTTCCCGTTTTGAGGTTAGGTTACCTATTTCATCAGTAACAGCGTTTTTTGAGGTTCCTTGACATAATCAATTGAAAATATGGATGAAAAATCATTCTTGAGTTTATCAAGGTCAGGTAGAAATGAAGATCGATGATGTAGATCGTCCCATGGTAATTCGTCTGATGACAAGATTTCTCAGATATTTTCATCAGTTGAAAACATTTGCTGAAAAGGATCCGAAAATTATGTCAAAGTTGATCTTGATAAAGGAGAAGACTCTTCACTGACCACATCCATTTAATCAATATAATTTGATGGAGTGTCAGACCATGATTGTATTGCTACATATGCCAATTCAAAAGGACTTAAAGGCATCTCGCCACTATAGGAGTCCAATTCTGATTCTAAAGGCACATTCCATGTGTCATCAAATGGCATTGTGCTTGATGTAATCATATTGATATTGGAAATAGTTTGTAGTACGATGGAAGAAGGTATAGTGAAATATCCCATGAGAGCGGAATCCTTGACTAGTCCTACCCCAACATCTTCGTAAGGGATAATCGTTTTTCCAACATGCTGGATACTATCTGTAGAAGTAGGGTCTGAAGTGAAGTAAGACAACTGATCGATTATAACAATATTTCCTTTATGAGGAAATATTATCATTCGAAAGACTGATGAAACAACAAGAGTCATAGCATAAGACCAACTTCAACCCAGAAGAAGGTTGTAATCAAGAGGGGCATCAACAGCTTCCACCTCGAGTGTTAATATTTTTCCTTCTACTTCTATAGGCAGATCCTAGAGTATTTTGAATGGGAGAAAACCTCTTCCATAAAAGGCTTTAAGAATGGTGGTTGACGGTTTGATTGTCGGAGAACCAAGAGTTTTCCAACAAGCTAAGGACATAATGCACGTATATGCCCCCTCATCAATTACTATCGAAAAACTCGCCTTGTTTGACTAGTATCGAAATTTGAAAAGCCATTTGATGTGGGAGTCTAGGTACAAAGTTTTTGAGATCAAAGACAATAAGATTTGAGTCTTTGGGATTAATCGCTCCTATAGCTTATAGTAGTAATTTCCTCTGAGCTAGACAAGATTGGAGCACTTCAAGGGCCAACATTGTTGAAGGGGATATGGCCAAATCTTCAACAATATTGTAATATTGAGCGTCTCTCACATGTGGATTGAAAGCCAATTTACGAAGTAAACCTTTGGCAGTCGATTTAATCACTAAATCAGTATTAGGTTTCTTGATTTGAAATGGTTTAGAAACCGAAGGAATTAATACTGGTCGTTGACTGGATGATTAAGTTTCTTTACCAGTTACAGGACTCTTAGATCCATAGTCTTGAGATCGTGTTGCAACCATGACCTGGGACATCATCAGGGTATCTGCCGATGAATTGGAAGAAGATCCAATCATTTTTCTATCTTGAGATGGAAAAGGATCTTTCAAGACACGAGGTGTGGGTGAACCTTTGAAAAAATTGGATACCTTGGCCCGATGTGGGCACTCTTTGGTGTAGTGATCCTCATCACAGATAAGACAAGGATAATGAGCTTTCCATTTTTCATCTAACGGTTCAGTTTTTTCATCTTTCTCTTTGGGAGAAGTGTTTTGATTATGTTTACCCTTCCCCTTCTTCTTATTTCCAGATGATTTAGCTTTGGTTGTAGATGAGTCTATGACGTGAATCTCGGCAGAAGTTTCTAGGGAAGGGTCTCCTTTAGGTGAGTCTAGTAGAGTTATGATTGGAGAAGTAGATTTAGATGATTTCTTCTTACTCTTTGTCATAATAACTGTACCAATTACACCGTCTACAGAATGAGAACCAGAAGGAGTTGCAGTAAGTTGGCTTGGGTGTGCTAAATCAGGAATTTTTCATACATAGTACTAGAATGTGTGTAAACGAGTTCCGGGTACTTTTCTTGAGCTATGACCTACTCTTCTATTACAATGCCTCCTTTAGTTACATCTTTAGTAATCTTAGGAAGCAATGATTTAATGAACCATTCTGCAAAAATTTGATCTGGAATGAAAACTTTCATTAAACGTCATCTACGTCACCATTCGTGTATGTGATTTGAAATGTAAGTAGATGTTCTCTGTTTTAATGAAGTCAAAATTTTCATGTCATTGTCATTACGTACTGGCAACTGAAAATGAGTTAGGAAGGTTGTTGCTAAGGCATTGAAATTATTGAAAGAGCCACATGGTAACTCAATGTACCACTTTGCAGCTAAGCCAATCAAAGTTCTTTGAAAAAGTCTCAAACAAATGGAATCAACGATTAAGGATTTGGAAGCACACCACTAATGATAAGTCATCACATGATTTGAGGGGTTTTCTTTTAATTTTCCTTCAAACTTTGGAATATCACTAGGAAACTTAGTGGGAATTGTCGGCCAAAAGGGAGATAATAAATCGGATCATTCGTTATCCGAGACAAGTCCAATAAATCTAAAGTTGCAATGAATAGTAACCGTCGGCTAGGGTCTTGTGGTGCAAACTGTTAACCTTGAGGAACAATACAAGTACCCAGAGGAGGATATCCAGCAAAACCTGGAATATCCTGAGCAGTTGGGATTGGAATACCTCCAGGGTATCCAAGGTTAGCCATACTAAACTGAGGTTGAGTTGGTATTTGATATGTATAACCAAGGTATGGTTGGCCCTGGTAAACTATATTTTGTCCCATTTGTCCATATTGAAATTTCCCTTGAAACGGTTAGCTCTGAACAAACTAAAATTGAAAGTTTTGACCCGTAAAAGGTAAACTTGTTTGAACCATAGTCGCACCAGGTTGTCCTACAGAGGTTTAAGGAATAGAATTAACTATAGGTCCTGTTTGATTAGTAGTAATCTAAGGGATTTCCTGTATAACAGTTGGTGTTATTGTTTGAAGGGTGGTAACAACAAGGGTTTGAGAAACTCTAGGGATAGGTGTCACTCGGTTGTTGAATAGAAATTTACGCAGCAGATTGGATAGGAGTACTCGAAGTACTCGAACCAGCCTGCTGACTACTCGGTACAGATACTTGTTGGGTAATTTGAATTGCACTTTGAACAGGTTGTTGGACTTAGGTAAAACAAAATTGTACAGTTGATTGATCAGGATGATTATAAGGTACTTGTAAAGTAGGTTGAAAATATTGTTGATTCAACAAGGGATTCCACACAGTATCAATTCCTAGGTAAGGAGCTCTTATCAAAGGTTGTGATGCATAGGGTTGACCATAGTCAGTTTGAGGCATTGGAAAATAAGTTTGATAATTTCCAGGAATATTTGGTCCTACAAATGAGAGATAAGTTCCAGCAAAAGGTTTTCCTCCTTGAAAGGATCATTTCTCTTGATAAGGTTGTTGCCCTTGGAAAGGTAGTTGCCCTTGGAGAAGTTGCTGCCCCTGGAGAGGTTGTTTCCCTTGGAGAGGTTGCTTCCCTTGGAAGGATTGTTGCCCCTAAAAGTTTGTTGCCCTTGGAGAGGTTGTTGCCCTTGGAAGGATTGTTACCCTTGAAAAGGTTGTTGCCCCCCAGGCGCTATATAGCCACCTTGAGAGCTATCTTGAGGAATGTTTTCGGAAAACATAGAGATACGTTTCATTGTCAAAGGTTCGGTGGTAGATTCAAAGAGATCAGTTGATTTTGTGAAAATTTCAGAAGATGGAGATGCTCCTGAGAAAGTGTCAGAGAGTGACTGGTATCCATCAGGAACATATGGACTGTCGTACAAAAATGTTTCTGGTGTTGAAGAAAACATAGATGACTCAGTAGACATGTTTGGTGAAGCCATGTAACTACCTCTAGGTATAGAGTAAAAAGGTATGCGGCATGGTGAATAATTATAACCAAAGTTATGCATAAAGTCGGTAATTTAATTATACCAAGGATCTAGTCTAAAAGGAACGGAAGGTTAAATTTTTTCACTAAACCTTAGATGTAAAGATTCTTGACGTGAAGGAATTGTGATCTCTTCTTCCACGTCGGAAATCTCTTCAATACTAATTAGGCTAGGAGGAAGATTCTCAGTAAGAAGAATTTTCACCCGAGGTGAACGAGGATGAACAGGATCCGAGGCTATGAAATCCGAAGGTGACTCAGACGAAGTAGATTCAGATTCAAGCTCAAATGTTTCGGGTTCAGTGAATTGGGTATCTGAAAATTCACTAGTAACATATTCAAGTGTAATTATTTTGAAAATTTCTGGTTTTTCTTTATCTTTTTCAATTATCTAAGGTTTAGTAACTTCGAAATCGGGATGTATTACAATCGATGTTTCTCCTTTTTCAGTAGACCCGGTTCTTGATTCTTGAACTCTTTTGGTTTTTTTTTTCCAATTGACTGGGTGTATACTCAGGGGGTTTCCCTTGCATTCTACATGAATGTCTCAGTAATTCAACCACGGTTAATATTTTAACACACGAAATCAAAAAAAAAAAATCAAATAATACACCTAAGGTCGCTAAAAAATAAAATAAAATGAACACGCACCTAAAAAATCTAAGAGACAAGCCACACACAAACAATATGTTTCCACAATAAATTCACTAGTTGGTGATGAAATCTAACGTATCGGAAATAAATGTGGAAAACTGGCAGTTGAAATAGTTACCCTGACAACCTGCTTAATGAAACAGTCTGGTGCAATTAACTCCACTATGTTATCTCGAAGTGAATAGTATCCTCCAAAAATTCCAAGTGAGTCTAGTCAATGTCTACTCTAGGTACAGTGGGACCTTCCCTCCACCGTCACTTTGGGAAAAATCCTAAATATTATGGCCACTAAGTTCACCAATTGAAACAAATGCACCTGAGGGAATAGTCTACGATCCGAGATACACGCAAGGGCAGAGTATCAAGCTCAACCTCCTTGAAATCTCCTTGACATGGTAAATCTGAGGTTTGCTAACAAGTCACCCTAGGCTCCTCGACAATGGTTAATCAGAGGTTTACCGTTTGTATTACGTGCACGTCTTCTATCTTCACCAATGAAGTAGGTATGATTACCTCACTGGGTCCAACATGACCTCGTGCTTGACTCTTTTAAGAAGAGCTTCCCAGAGTAGAAATGCAACAATTGGATTTCCCTACAGCAAGATGCTACTTGTTTGTTTTAATTTCTTTGGAACGTTTATTACAACCTATTTCAAAGCACTAGCCTAAGCTAAATTGGTGGAGTGAGCCCTAGAAAATGTAAAAAATATCTAGATTGATTTTATTAAGCGTTGTATTGATTTGGTTGTTATTAACGCAAAGGGGTGTGGAGATGAAACTTGATGATATTGTGACCTGACTTAAAAATACTCTAAATGCATCCATATGAAAAATGAAACTATTTTATTTCGATGAATTCTATTTAACAGAAAGTTGAAGGACTTTTGAACTCAAAAGTACAAGTTTCCTAAAACCTCAAATAAAATTCATTTTCGACCAGAAAGCAATTTCATTAAGAAAACAATTTCCAAGCATGATCAATGTCTCTTTTGCGAAGAAAAAACTGTTGAATACAAAGTCAAAAAACTACAATTTTGATAAACAAACAAATCTCAAAATAAGGCAACTTCTAAAACCCTAAAAAGTATAAAAACTTCAAAGAAAATACGGGTTATAATTATCAATCCTAACTAAGATACCTATGAGTGTCTTTCTAATGATTTCTCTTATTTGTAATGAGACTAAAAATGTTTCCACTTGACCTAGCATAAATGAAATCATGAAAGACTAGCTTGAGATAAATCAGACTTCGATGATCTAGAAGCTTTTCTGTTTTGCAATCGAATATGGAACAAATATTCAGAAAAGGTAAGGTTGGCAATAATTCCAATGGCTCGAGGAGACAAAATCATAAAACTAGTGATCTTAGGCAAATGAATGTATCTTCCAAAAGGAGCAACAACAAACCAAGGAAAACCCTAACGGTATAATGCAAAAAGATGATTTATCAGACAAGACTCTAAGGTGTTAAAGAGGATTTCATACACAAATTCTGACAACTGGTATAGATCAGGTTAAACCTCAAGAATTTGGTTATCTTACTCTGGAAGAGAACATTTCATTTTTTTCAAAATTTCCTAGGGGGTTCACAGCTTCTCAATTCACACCAGTGTGCATGTGCACTGAACTAAGCTGACAAGTCGCGCAGGTTACCGCTCTATTTTCCACATAAAACCGCTCAAGGTAGAGAAAATTTGGAAAAAATAATTTTTAGGTTTTCTATCTCAGAGAACCTAAAAGGTTGTGTACCCAACCACACTCAGAGAAATCAAAATAAGCAAGCTAGAATTTCAAACTGAACAGAACCAAAGAAAACTAAACTTGTCTTCCCAGTGGAGTCGCCAATTTGTTACTTGGATTAATCCCTCTTGCGGACAAGATAAATCTCCCTAGTACTCCAACAAGTAACTAGAAACAAATATCCATTGAATATCTCTTTCTCTAGATTATTTATATTTAAGATTATTACAACCTTGAAATAAGGAGGTTATGCTCCTACCTTTCAACCGAGACATTCGATGTAGCCTTTTGTCTTTCACTCCGAAGCAATTCTTCAATGCTGAGAAGAACCTATAATATAAAACAATACAAAATATCAAAGCATCTACAGTATATAATAATCATAAATACTAATGCAACTTAGTGATCAAGGAATCTAAGTATTGACATCATTTCCATGAATTCAGAAACAAGACAATGAGAAAAAGAGATCCATATGTATTATCATAAATTTAAAAGAGAAATCCTACAACATGTGCCTTGATGTTGTACATATTTCTCCCATGTGTATGCGCAATTGTTTCCTTCAGTCTAATAAGCCTTCCTCTCTAGAATGACCAGCATGAAGTCATATGCACAAAGGTGTAATATTCAATGTGTCAAAAACAACTTACTAGTTCATAAACTATGAACTTTATGAACTCTCTCTAGCTTTAGAATCTATACTAATCAATATCTCCCCATATCAGTATCTACCCTTCAACCTGAAACTTCAGCTCAATTTATAGAGAGATTGAGGTAGTTTCAGATCCATTAAGAGACGGATGAGTTCCTCCCATGAAGGGATTTGGGTTCCTTTAGCCAAGGGATAAGCTCCATGAGTAGAGAGATAAAGCTCGAACTGTCACGACTCTAGAGGCTTCTAGTTGGGAGAATATTCGACCAACTAGGCTTGTAGAAGTTAAATTTTATATTTAATTTCTTTTTACAGGGGTGTGCAGGTTTTAGTGGCAAACAGAGTGGCGATTGTTTTGGCTAATGGAAAAATCATTAGCGCATGCGCAAAAAAAAGGCTATAAAAAGTGCACATGTAATCACTTAAAGGTTTTAAAGATATTTTCTCCAATTTCCAAGACTTGGTTCAAGAACAAGAGTTTTTTTAACTTGTAAGGGAACATGATATGGATGGTGATAGACCCATATGGACATTCAAATGTCATGGTGACAAAATGACGTGTAACACTTAGTGTCATACGCATTTCTAATGCTAAGAATAAGGGAAGCACATGTAGTAGATATAATCTAGACCCTCGAATTCACATGCTCATGGTTTAGAATCTAATGTAAATTCTTGGCTATTTTGAATATAAACTAGTGACACCCATGGTAAAGATCCCATAAATTCAATTAGAAAGCAAGATGTATAACCTCCTAGTCGATTTAATCAACTTTGTAACCATAATTTTGATTTTCACCACCAATAGATAGAGCTCGTTATTTATCCAGTGTACCAATATCCAATGCAAGCAATAGAAGTAGACCACATAGCTACTAACAACACCAATATCATCATGAATAAATATGGTAGGTTGTATAGTGGTTGAAGTAGTAAGAAAATCACATGTAACAATGTTCTTGATCATGATCCAATTCTTGTGTAATTCCTACTAAAGTAGAATAAACTAAATATAAAGACATATAAGTAAAGGCAAGCACAAGGGAAAAGGTAAGATTCTAGATCCAAATGGAGATATTGTGGTTTTGTTAATTCAATTGAAGAGCCAATATAAGCGACAACATCAGTAGCAAAACAAGCAAACATATAATGGTATGCATGCCAATGGCAACGAGGGTCATAAACATCAATTTTCAATAGGCTTCCTCTCTTGATTTTTTTTTTTAGGTTAGAGTTTTTTTTCATAATATTTTTCTTGAATCGTATTGGATAGCTTAGAGGAAACATCACCCTTACAATTTGAGCCCTACATTTCGTGATGGGTGATGTAGCTATTTGTGTCACCAAGTACAAGGATTATATTATCAATGTTTTATTGTATAAAATTGTGTTGTCCTCGCCGCTTAAGGAGTTCGGGATAAGGTTTTTAATGCATATTAATAAAGCTACTTATGATTACAAGTTGATATGAGATGCTTATAGTCTTCCAAAATGTTTTTTAAGTGGTTATATTAATTAATTATTCTTTAAGATTAACACCATAATGCCAATGTGGAGTTGCATGTCACTAGTCACGTGAACATCATTAGGATTTTACCCTGAGTTGTACATATACCCAACCTATGTGTTCACTGATTCATTTTTTAATCATATGAGTGAAATATTTTGGGTTTTTCCAAGTGCTTGACGTAGCTAGCGATATTGGAGTTATGAGTGGTAATTTCGTGGAATTAATGCATGGCATGCATTCAAGAATATCGCTGACCTACTAGCCCCCACTATGAAGTTTTCCTAGATGCTTCCTCCATTTCTCCTTGGAAAATTTTTCTTGGGTTGGAGAACTATAACATTTAAGAGACGTAGGCAAGAAAACTTCAACCAGGGATTTGGAATCACTCATAACCGAAAATGCGGTGCATAAAGTCGCTTAAGAAACGAGGTAGTGGAGAGATGTCTAATGTTGTGTTGGGACTAGTAATTTTTATAGTACTGGTCCCACCAACCCACCAGAAATTGAGATATGTGCAACCAATAATTAAATATAAAAAAATAACTTTAAGTCCAAATATCTTTTAAATTATGTCCAAATTTTCCCAAAACATTGATTGGGCCCACAACTTTCCATAAATAGTTTGTTAAGTATTAAGAGTACAAATCCTATTGTCTCAACTAGAAAATTCATAAAACCATTAATCCTTACAAAATGGTCTATTCCAGAAGTACAAAGTAGCAGTCACTTCAACCCCATTGATCAGAACTGATGGTGTATATCCCAACTGCATATCTGTACTTGCACATAATAAAAGTTAATGTATGTCAGTCATAATTGTTGTGTTATTCAACATTTAAACCCATTGTGTTCAATAAATGACACCCACACAATAACAACATTTAAACCCAATGTGTACAATAAATGACACCCACCCAATAATTTCAATAAATGACATTCAACCTATTCTATTTCCCGTTAAAACAAATCAAAGCACATGGATCAAAAAAATCAAATTCCCAGCCATTGGATCACATCAAATTCAATCCTGATCACACATGCAAAATGAAGCCATTGCAATCCATGCCCATATTGTCACCAATTAAATTAAACTGCAAAAAAACTATAAAAGAATTTCAACCACTGCTGAAGTTGCATGTTTCACATTCAAACTATTCACCAGCCCTGGAGACAAACCAGCAAGAACACACCCCAAAACATTTCACACTATATTCAAGTTAGTTTTTTCAATTACAGCACAATTTTCTTACAGTTTTATTTTAATTTATGAGTCTTTATTTCATTTTTCTTACACTTTTATTTTCATTTATGAGTCTTTATTTCAATTTTCTTACAATTTAATTTTCATGAAAATATATATATATATATATTTTTCTATTTTCCTATGTTCTGAATGAAATACAACACAACCATAATGTAGAGTATTAGCTAGTATGGCTAGCTATAGATGAAAAAGAACATTACTCATTTATAGTTGAAAACCAATTTATCCCAAAGCCAAAACAATGTTATAACAACTAGTTCCTCTGATTCAGAATTAATTGGAAAATGAACCAGCTCCCAGCTACAATTTAAGAACAACTAGATGACCAATTGAATTAACAAGGAGACTCCACACAATTATTTGAAAAGGTTTTCTAGGCTTCATTATCTACAAGACTGAAGAGAATATATGCATATGTTGTGTGTTGATTAAGGAATTATTTGTGTAAGTTACGCACAAAGTAGGGCCCTTGAATTATATGCACATTCACAGCTCTGTTTGTGACTAGGTTTCCAGTATTAATGTATTGTTGCCCCAACATGCTCATACTACAGTGCTCCTACTACATTGGATTATTTGTTCCATTTTAAAACTTCCTCTAGGCCAAGTATTATTCCAATTGTCTATTTTCTCATCAACATATTCAAACCACTTTTCAATACATTTTATGCAGTTTATTAACACCTTTTTGCTTAATGGTTTATGCATTTGGGAGGCAAAGGATGATTCCATTGTGAGTCTTCGACTATTATGTTCCAAAGTCCTTATCATGAGATCCCAATTATCCATACGAAGGATAACACCCATATAAATCACTGAAAACTCTTTCATTAGTGTATTCTCTCCTTTGATTTGAGTTGAGGAGAAGAATGTTATCAATAGTTCTAGGCAGTGCACTTTACAACCAGGTCCGAGAACTAGGTCTAAGAACAAAGCTAAGGCTACCCTCAGCAGCCAAACAACTTTCAAAATTTAAGGCTACCCTCGGCAACCAAACAAATTTCAAAATTTAAGGCTACCCTTAGCAACCAAATAACTTGCAAAATTACCGTGTCTTCCCATATATTTTTGGCTACCATGTATCATAGAGCATGTATAATTTATTGTACAATAATTTGTTCACTGTGATGCTATTCAAAAACATCAGCAACTCAATTCTTTGTAAGTTTGAACATATACAGCAACAAAATTAACAAAATGTATAACAAAATTTACATATACAGCAACAAAATGTATAACAAAATTAACTAGATTACAACAAAAAATTCTTTTTCTAGAAAATGCACTTTATAACTAGGTCCGAGAATAGAGCTAAGGCTACCCTCAACAGCCAAACAACTTGCAAAATTACCATGTCTTCCCAATCCAAACTTAGGATGTCTGTGAGTGTCTCCAACATTTTAAGACTTTGCAGTCATTGTATATCAAACCCATATACAGAGTGTACAACTATATGTGCACTATAAATTGTGTTAACAGTATCATCTAGAAGATCCTTGTCGCAAATTGTTACTCCGGCAAGCTCTTTAATCCCTTGAAGACAAGTCAAAAAAGACCTGTTGAAAGAACACTCTCAAGGAAAACTATCATTTCTAGATTTATTCTATATCCAGATTGACCCAAATATTATTAACCTTGTTTATTAGGGAAAATGTCCATTCTGGTGTAATTTGTTTTAGTCAAGTCTTCAAGGAATCCCTTGTATAGACCAAAGGAGGAAACAATACTAGCTTTTATAAAGAATATGCAGTGTACTATTTCCATGGGTAAGTTCTGTAAAGATTGTCCCCCCCTCCCTAGTGTTATTGATGTTATACTGAAGGATTGGTACTTCATACCATCATCATAGGTTTTTGGTAGCACTAGAACGGTCTAATAGCAGTACCTCACCCTTGTAAAAGTGGATAAATTCAGGAGCGAAGCGGTGACCTATGCAAGATAGTAAATTGGGAAGTGAAAAGAGCCTTGTACAAGTAGGTAAATTCATTGTTGAAAGATGGCCTTACCAACAACCCAAGATATGGGAAATTCAAGGGAAGAGCAATGGTATTGCCCATCCAACCATATGATGCCTTTCTATTGGGGAAATTCACTCTCCAACATTGTAAGACTTTACAGTTATTGTATTTTAAGTTTAAAAACAAGTTATCAAAATAGTCATTGTATTTTAAGTGTAGAAACAAGTTATCAAAATAATAATCACTGATATATTTTAATGCATACAACTAATTCCATCTGTATATTTGTTTTTTTAAGCAAAAATCCATATGTTGTTACTAACATACATGTTGATAATTCCTGTAATAAAGCAGAGATATGTTTGGCTTGTATGAAAGCATACTTTTCAATTATTCTTAACTAAATGCATGCAATAATTCTGCAAGTAGTTGCATTTATGGCAAGAGTTAGTTATGTAGCTCGTACAAGGAGAAGTGGCAGAATAGTGACTAGGGTGCCCAACTACGATGCACTTCATAAAATGAGGAAAGGACAGGTGATGTGAATGTCAATAATGCTCCAAGAAATTTTGTTGAGGATGACCATGTGGTTGAATCTGATGTTGTCACACCATCACTCACAAAGCCATCATCAACCACAGTCCAAGGGGCAAGTTCAACTAAAAATATCACCGCTATAAAAATATCACCGCTATAAGTGGTTGGAAAAAAGAAAAAAAAATTGTTAGCTGCAATTGATGACACAGAGTTTAATGGATATTCAGTTCAAGAATATGTAAATAAACATGGTATTCCTCCCTCAACAATACATTATTGGATAAATGGGCTCACTCATACCGAACGTAGAGGGCCTCTTACAGTTATGACTAAAGAGGAGGAGGCCAAGGTGGTTGAGTGGTATAAAGAAATGGCCCAGTTGGGACATGGGCTAGAGTTGATAAAACTCAAATCCGCAGTTGCTCAAATCTATCAAGGGAGGCCAAACCCATTCAAAGATGGTTTTCCTGGTAAATCATGGTGGTTTGGGTTTAAAAAAAAGGCATCCAGACCTTGTATTGTGTACAGTTGAGGGCCTTGACAGAGACAGAGCATTAAATTTGTGCCCTGCAGTTGTATGTAATTTCTATGACATTATTTCTCGTGTATACAATAAACATTCTTATGGTGCATACCATATATGGAACTGTGATGAAACAGGTTTACAGGCAGGAATGAATTGTGGAATGTCCATAATTTCCAAGAGAGGGAGCCGAAATGTGTCAAATATTTTTCCTAAGAGCGGGGAGTGGATAATCGTTTTATGTTGTGTCAATGAAATTGGTGCTTCAATCCCAGAATTTTATCTATTCAAAGGTAAAAATCAGTTGAAAAACAATATACAAAACTATGAATATCTAGTTTTATTTGTGCATAATATCTAGTTTTTCATGTCTTCTAGTTTCTTATAAGAGTGGCACTTTTTATATGAGCAGGTCAAAATAATAAACAAAATTGAAACATAACAAAACAAACTTGAAGATTGTTACACGGCTAAAACGCTTTCATTTAGCTCACTCTTTTAAATATCTTTGTGATAAGGTTCCAGTGGTGAGGGATTAAATGCCTCCTTCTAGTTTGTGAATTCAAGGTGTGTGAAAAGGTGAAGTGCTATATGTAGATGTATGCAATGCATTTTTTTTTGTTTGCGATTTTTTTTTGGTTAAAAGATGTGACCTAGTGGAATCTAAGCCATCAAATTAGCTGGGGATTGCACCTTCCTGGGTGACACAACCCTTAAAATGGCTGGATATTTTGCACCGATGGGGGTTTCAAAACAATGACCTTCAGGCAAAGAGTGCCTTAACAGAGCACCCATTCTACGTCCTGTGAGCTGAATGTATGTACTCTTATTAATTCCCATAGATGGCTTTTCTATGTGTAATGTATGATGATCTTCTTTCGTCAAACCATTTTTTTTAAGTTGGGATAATCACCAACAAATGGAAACTCCTTGATTTTAGACATAACAATGTGGTAGATGTGTCTCACAAACTACTAAATAAATTCCCTTGATTTAAGTAGCTACGATGTGGTATCTTTTTCTTTCAAAATCATCCAGGACATGCACTTAGCTCCATCCATATAAAATGCCCCCTGCAAATGCATGCTAACCCGGAGTGGGTGAAATAGCCTCCTGCTAACCAGGAAAGCCAGTTTGACAAGTTGCAGGAATGCTAAGCCGGAATGGGTGAAAAAACATCCTGCTAACCAGGCAAGCCAGATTGACAAGAAAACCAATATTTTCAGTAAAGCCAATAAGCATACTCAATTTGATACTAGGTCATATTCTAATTGTTTATCCTAATGCTTATTAGTAGATATATCTTTTCTTCAGTTGGAAATATGCATCTGAATTATCTAGATATTATCCTATCCATCAAGTGCAATTCAATCCAAAATTGAGGATAATGTAGATCACTAAACATGTTAAGTAGCTAGGAAACATTCTATCTTGCGCTTCTGCCCACGGTGTTGTAAATTTCCTTTCCAAAAAAAATGCAGGTATTATGGCGTAATAAATCAGAGTCTGTATTTTCTCAAATAGAATCAATTTAATCCTGCATTTTCTCAAGTGGAATCGGCCGAAAAAACAAATATCCATTACCAAATAAATTAAAAGATGCACATTCAGAGGTCAAATAACTAAAGGGAAAGGAGAGAGTGTATTTGTGCACCTTCGATGTCTTGCTGGCCTGTTTTCGGCAAAGCTTTCCTACTTTGAATATTTTTATATTGGTTTTTAGCCCTGTGAACTCTTGAGTGAACATGTGGGTTGGCTTGGTACCAGCAACTCACTTTACATAAACGTTGATTTCTTTCCTCCTTAAAAATAGGAAATGAAAAATAGTAATTTTTTTAAGATACATATATTATTTAATTCTTTATTATGGGATCTTGGATGAGCTCATAAATCTATATATATTTATGTTGCAGCAGTTATGTTTGGTTTTAACAACTAATGCATTTAACATGTTTAATATATATCTAGGCTAGTTATTCACTGACCAAGAAGAATAGCTCTCAAGACAAATTTAATATCTAATACTGGTGAATGGCCATGCGATCCACTACCTTGCTAGAAAACTTAATTATTGTTGAAGGTAGCTAATTTGAAAATGTAAACTTTACATACCTGAGATGTCACTGTAGTTGTAGTGCCCATAATGAAATAGATTATGGGAAAAAAATCAAATTAGCAAGCGAGTTGTAGACTCTGGATAGAAATTGTAATAGTTTGTTGTGGTAGTGTGTTGTACACTATATTGAATATTCAACCTAAATTAAAAAATGTGTTACACATAATATTTATATCTTGATTCTAATTTCTTACCTTTTATTACCTAAATTGTCCTAGAAAAATAGTTTTTCAAAAAATTTATGAATTGTGGACCTTACGGTTTGGAAAAATGTGGACCATTCAATATTTTTAGAAAAATGAAACCCATAATTTATGGTTAAAATGGCCAATGAAAAACATATATCTAAAGCCTATCAGATTCCAAACCTGACTATTCGTTTCATTGGAATTAGAAACTGGATGTTGCATATGTTTTATGGATGGCACTGTGAATGGAACCCTTCTAAGTTGTATGTGAACATTGGATTAGTACAGAGGTTCAAAAATGCATGATGTTTCTAATTTTTATTTTTTGAAATCACTACATTTTTTGAGGGATTTTGTAGGTTGTTGATATACAGTTAGTTTGCAGAAGGCCCACCCCTGTGTAGAGAACTCAATGCGCCAGAATTGTCCAATTTGTTTTGACGTTTGTGTCATTATACCTCTGATTCTTAGTTGTCATCATTCTACATATAAATATTGGAATTTGAAATTTGAATTTAGAATTACATTTAAATTTTATAATATGCTAGGTGTTGTACCTTAAGAGAAAATCCCTTAGCTGTGATAAGGAATCAGTGCTTAAGACATTATCTGATTATGTCACAAATGAATATATATATGTCTCTGTCTTATAAACCCTTAAACATTGATTATGTAACCCTTAAATATCAAATCCATGCATGTTCTGCAATGCTATATTCCACTTATGCTGAAATGAATGAACGGAAGAAAAAGAGAAGAGGATTTCAATCTGATATGTTGTTTCAAACAGAATATATCATTTTAAAACCCTGAAGAATTAAGTAAAGATAAAGTTAAAACAGAGGAGCGCACATTAAGGTTTGTTTAACTCTTAAATACATATGTATAAAGAGACCTGTTGCTCATTACTCTATTTTATTCACAGATAAGAAAACATTGTGTAAACTGGATAACTTTTCAGCATAAACAGAATGATAGAAACTTGCATACTCATCCATTAATTTTCCATTCTTGAGTACAAAAATTTGGCTTCAAGGTTCAAAACTCGAAACCTTTTCCTTTCTTGGAATCTTCTTTAAATACAAAATAACAAAACAGTTTCTAGCGATGAAACTAATTCTAACTGCTTTAACTACTTACAGTTACGGAGGTACATGCCTCAAAAAGGTCCTATTACAATTTACATGATTTTGAGAAAATAACATAACGTGAAATTGAAAATTCCTAATCTATAAGAACAGCCGCTTCTGATACGGTCGCTGAGTCAACGGCTACTTTTTGTTGAGATGTTGGGATTCCTTTTGTTGAGTCCATTGAGAATGTTTTGCACTTTTTCCATATCTCACTTTGGGTTGTTGATGAATTCTTGAAACTATGATATTCCAACCTGAATGCAACAATCTGACTGTGTGTAGGTATTTCTATGAAGAGAGTCTTCACCATCCATAACAAATTGAAATGCCTTTGCAAGAAATTAAACCTTGTTTCTCCTTTTAAAATCTGTGTCTTTTCATGCCTGTTATCCATCTTGCTTTTTGCCAGTATTAATGAATCTTCATAAAATTTCCATGACAGAATGTTTCCTTTCTCTGTCCAACATGAAGGTAAACCTATTCTTGTCAATTTATCAAATGATATATCAAACTTGTTCACTGTCTCTTTGATTCCCAGTAGTCTCTTTTTTGTAACTTTCCGGAGATCATTCGTAATACTGATTTGTCAATTGTAAGGTCATTATCTTTGCCCAGAAATTTTTCAATACAACTCAGAACTAGTCTATTCTCAGCATCAAAAATCTCCAAATTGAATTCTTCACCTTCTAATTGAAATTATTTTGAATTTGGTCTCAAATGGAACATACACTGATTAAATTCTTCTCCTGAAAGGTTTTCAAAATAACTTGCCAATGAGTCTTCTGAGAATTGAAGTGATGAATCGTCTTCAGAGAAACAAAACACTTGGCGAATCAACTGCGTCGACACCTGTAGAACATTCTCCCCCAGCGAATTCATTATAAAGCACTTACCGGGATACATTGAAGAAACCAGCCAACAGATAAATTCGGGAAAGAAATGAGCTTTTGGGATACATGCAAACAGGACAACGAATTTCTTCATGGCAAAAAAAACTAGGGAATTCTCGGCATTTAGGGTTACTTGATGATAAAAGAGGGGATGATTTACGGAAGACACGGTATCTTGGATGTCTCTCTCATTGTCCATGAGAGAAATGTGGCTAGTCGAACCAGGTAGTGAAAATCACTTGGCCATGGCTGTACAGACAACAGAAGCAATCCATAAAGTAGTGGAGAAGGAAAAGGTGGCGACGACACGACTCAAAGGGGAAAACAATTACAAATGATTTGAAAATGTGATAAAGATCAATTTAAAAGCCGCGCAAACCCGTAATAAATGCCTGAAATGACGTGTAAAAAGCCGTTGACAAGGTTTATCATGGATTACAGCTATCTTCCACTTTGCCTCATGACGTCATTGCGGAGGCTCCTGGAGTACGGCGGCAAACTTTGGCTAGTCCCCCCGCAATGAATCTACACCGTTGATCGTTGTTTACCCCGCGGTCAAACAAGTCAACTGCGGGGGCACTTGATTCAATAACTCACGAGCTCTTTGCGCCTCCGCACTTTATCATTCGGTTATAATCTTCAATACTTGCTACTTCTGCTCGGAGACTTGCTCGACGTTTAAACATGAAACTATAATATACATCCAAATAAAGTTTAACAATAAACTTAATTTGCATCGAGCTTTTAGAAACATTTATTTTTTATGTTACAGTATTAAAAAAATTATACTATAGCATATACTTTTTCTGAATTTCAGATTTTTTTTTCTTTTTTTTTATTTTCAAAATAAAATAGAAAAGGATATGCAGATGATCCACAACACTAGGCACCTTCTTATTTTCCTATTTTTACTGATTATAATCGAAAGTCTCATTAACCTTTCTTTGGTCACAAGTGGAAATTAATATAATTTCTTTTCGTTTATTTACCAAAACTTTTTGTTGGGTGTTGTAAATCCCGTGGATTTTCATTCTATGTTCGTAGTAAATATTGATTACTATGGACTCCCATTGACCTTTCCATGTTCATGAGTGGATATTAATATAATTTTATTTCATTTATTTCCTTATTTTATCTGGGTCTAGTTTTATGTTTGTAGCATATTTTTTATTCTTTAAAGGCAATTAATGTTTTGCGTTGTGGTCATAAAATGCATGGGGACTGTTTATCAAAAATGAAAATGCACTCTTAGTAATTGCATGTTGCATTATATATTCTTTTTCCAATTTTGTTTTGTATTAATACTGCCACATTACCATATACTTCTTGCAAACATATTTCTGATTCTTCTGAGATTTGATGACCTACATGCATTCATGTCCAATATGCTCCAAGTCAATCTGTGATATGTCCATAATATAGGAACAAATAGATCAAGAGGTATGATATAATTTACTTTGCTTTATGTTTCCTCAAAAGTCTCGTATCTTTCAATTGGTTTTTAACAAATTCCTTATCTTTCATATTGCAACAACACTTATGCCTTATGACTATCAAAATAAGATGGTATGATTGCTTCTTCATTGATTGCATTTATAAATATTTGAAAACAATAGTTTTTGTGTAATCACTATCTAATCTTCTTGCACAGAGATGGTTTTGTGCTTCAGCTCTATCATATGCATTTAGTTGTTAATGTGCTTTTGTCCTAAATGCAGGTCTGGATCCTATGCAATGATTGTGACATGTTATCTGAGTTCTAGTTTCATAGTGTTGCACAGATTTGTTTGAACTGCAAATCTTACAATACTCGCCAAATAAGGGGACTTCGTTAATAGTGGTACAGTCCTAAGAACCATGGAATATTTGTATTTATAATGACAAGTTCCAATCCTAAGTCATGATTGTCACATGCCCACTAATCTAGCAGTGATTAGCATAGGATTCAATTGTGGATTCCATCCATTGATGGTGTTATTAATTGGTTAGTGTATTGCTAGGTCTTGGTTTTGTGTTGCAATCTATGCATATTAGAACTCAGGGCACTTTTTCTGTGGACTTGTAAGCTGTAATTTACCTTAATATGGGATCAATTCTTAATATTATTTTTGAGCTACAGAACATTTCATTTATGTGATTTCACATTCAAGACCAAAGTAAACTCCTCTATTTAGATGTGCGTTACAAGGACCCTTTTGATTCCTTTATGATTTATGTCCCCATTTTCTCTTCTTGTAGTATGAGTTGCACGCTAATGGAAAATGTAAATGTCTTGTTCCTGTAGTATGAGTTGGGGGTTAATGCAAGTGTAATATGGTGTCTCTTTTTATTCAAGGGAAATTCGATGTTTTGCAAGTCCTCAAAAAAATTGCATCCGCGCTTGACAGTATATAGCTTCACCTGAGCTTCAGTATATCTTATTTTGTTTGAAACACATTAAAAGTGTGATAATTGTCTGCAAAAGATCATGCGGGTTTTTCTTTCACAAGTTTAAAATGAAAATTCTGTTTTGGAATCAAGCCATGAGTATTTTTTTACTCAAAACGAGTGTAATTACATTGGAGATATAGAAGGTATACTTAAAAGAGAAACTATTACTAGCTTTTTGTATGCTATCCGTTTGAACTCCCATTTAATGCAAAATATAGATGTTTTGTTCTTGTAGTATGAATTGGGGGTTAACGCAAAATGTAATGGTATCCCTTTCAACTGTAAAAAATAAATAAATTAATTAAATAAAATAAAAATTAATGCTATCCAAGTCATTATAAATATTGCGTCTACACCTACAAGCATAGAACTTCACCTGGTGCTTTATTTATGTTTTGTTTATTTTCTTGATCTTAGTATGTCTTATTTTGTTTGAAATAAGTAAACCATAATCTTCTGCAAAGTCCTGGTGTGGTTCATGACTAGTGACTTAGTCATGGTTCACATCAATCTACTACTTCACAGAAGATTGATATTGATGAGAATAATGAGCTAGGTCATTAGTTTGTAAATATTGTTGTAAATATTTGTAATTTAAACATTTTGTCTTACAATGTTTTCATAAAATCCTTCTTTACGATATAATTTCATTTGCTTACTCTGGTGGATTTTATTTTCTTTGGAATCACTATACCATTTCGGTGGTCATTATGCTATAACTATTCTTGCAGACTATCTTACATTATTAGAGATGTAAATTTCATGTTGAGAACATCAGAATCTCATAGTAAGTGTATCAAATGAGGTTGATATTTCCATTATTTTTCCATTTGGTTCATCATTTTGTGCAACTACCAGAACCATTGTTGTTGCATCTACTGCCTTTTTCCATTGCTCAGTTTGTATTCTCAATCTCTTCATTTCGGCTTCCACGGCCAAGTTAGCAGCCTGTGCAGCCTCAAGCTGCTCTAATAATATGTTTTCTCTTTGCCTACTTTTTTCCATCTTGAGAATAACAACTTTTAGCTTCTCTGTAGAATCCTCCTCCCTAGAATTAGCACCCTCAACTTTTGCAAGGGCCTTTATTTTTTCCTGTGCAGAAGATTCTCCCTCCTGAAGTTTTATATTTACTGAATTGTTACCTTCCAATGAAATTGAAGAGTCAGAATTTGGGGCAGTGGAAAATGAGTCGAAATTTGGGGAAGTGGAAAAAGGTTTATCCATTTGTTCCATTTTTTCTATAATGGCAAGCTCTTTGCATTTCAGTTTTTCATCTTCTTCCTTGATATATCATTCTCTCGATCCATTAGAGAGGACTTGAGATATGTCACTTCCATCTTGCTCTTTTCTAATTCTTCTTTTATGGCACTGGCCTTGGCTTCATTTCCCTCAATCCAACAATCTCCATAGACTCTCCAACCTTAATAGACCATGTCTCGACTCGTCCAGTAGAAACAATACCATGAATAGTGATATAAAAATCATCCTCTACAACCATTAGTAAAATAATCTTAGTTTTCCTCTATGGAATTGGAATATATTCATCCACTATATCCATGAGATCATAAATATTATCCACCCACCTATTCTCACCTCACTTGATGTTTTGATTTTTCATCAAAGACTCCAGAGCAAGGAGCGTTAACCCAGAAACAATTGGCACATCATCCCCTAGAAACTCATAAGAACTCAAGAGTTCCCTGACCTCAAGCTAAACCAACTGAAGCAACTCCTCATCATCAACCTGATCCTGTTTGTTCAAATACAGCACCACGTTCGACACACCCACTTGCTTGGCCAGTACGATGTGTTCCTTCGTTTTTGGCATAGGGTCGTTTGCTCCTGACACAACTTAGATTGCATCATCCATTTGACGATCCCCAATTATCATATTTTTAACATAATAAACATGACCAGGGAAATCCACATGGCATAATGTTTGTTCTCGGTCTCATATTCAACAGTAGCAGAGTATTGATTGTAATACCTCTTACCCTTTCTTTAGGCATCGTGTCAATTTCATCATATTTTTTTCGGGGCACGGGTGCCCATGGAGACCAAGGCCATGGTGAGGGTAGCGTTCAAGGTGGTTTTCCCATGAGCAACATTGCCAATGGTGCCAATATTCACGTGTTTTCTTTCGTAAATTTAGTCTCCCAAGCCCGAAAAAGGATAAAATAATGCAGAGGAGAACTCTATTGACCATGCTTAGTCAACATATACCTTTTTTCGTAAATAGTCTCATTCAGTCTGGAAAAAGAGTAAACTTATACTGAATAGACAACTATTCATTTACTTTAACGAGTTTGAATAGTCATGTACTCGACAATATTTTCATTTTTAGGGAGTCTGAAAAAGGCTTTAAAAATGACTCCAAGGTTTCGCTTTTTCATGTTTTTCGGGAGACCAAAAAAGTGATAAAAGTTTACTCTGTGTCAAAATGATTAATTCTTTAGCCACAGCTTATTCTCTGCACATAAAACTCAATAAATTACGATAATTATTCTTCATTATGGTAAAAATATCAAAAAATTGAACTTCTAAAAGGTCAAAGGAATAAAATAATAATATTTTATTCATAAAAGCTTACAAAAGTTGAAAAATGAAATTTATTTTCACAATTTCATTTTGAGAGAAGTAAAAAAGGTTTTTACCACGGAACTTTTTAAGCTGATATCGGGCGAATCGGTGAACCATTCAACAAACGGTCTCTTCCAGGTAACAAATCTCTTCAATATCTTGCATTTCAACCGTTTATATTTCATTTTTAAGCTTTAGGATGATTTTTAAGGAGAGTTTATGTTTTTTAAAATCTCTCGTAGGGGTGTGCGGGGTTTCCTCATCAGGGTCGCGATCCCCGATAATTTTCTAAAATGAAAATTATCATGGTTGTGTGGTTTTTCAGTATATAGGTTGCGCAAAAACGTATTGTATGTAAGGAAAAATTGTGCAAGCGTCGTGAGGTTTTCAAAACACGATAATATCACCTTTAAAAATCTCAAAAATTTCTCCCACAAGGTTCTAATGTTCCTAATTTGTCATTTGCAGGTCATTTGAACCAACCATGCTTGAGTGGAGAGAGTGTGAACATGAAACACACAATGCGGAAGCAATTGATAACCCAACAAAATTACGAGCTTATAAGTTTTGGTCTATACCAAGGATGAAAGCCCATGTAGAGTTGATGACTTGGCTGGTGAGGGCATGGGATATCCAGGAATAATGTTTTCTTATTAGCAATCACTAGCTTGTGATTGAATCAAAGGATTGTAGGGGACGTGATATTTCCTTGTTTGGTGCGTGGCCAGGTGGGAAATCTACCATGTCCTATTTGACACAATAATGTGCTCCAACTTCACAACTCAAAGATGGAAGGAGAGACATAAAAACTATCCAACGACTTGATTTAAAAATCATTGCTTTTATAGTTATAAAAATATGCAGTAGTGCAGCTCCCCACATGGCTACCAAAGCTCAGATGCAGACCGCGGTTGAGTTTTCTGAAGGAACAATATTTAACTGGTGTGAGGGAGTGGTTTTAAATGTGAAAATACAACGAACTCGAGCTAAGGAGGGGAAGTTGAAACTTCATCTATGGTGCCATATTGATATCATGTGCTCTTGATAAGATCACTCCTCATTCCATAACAGCATCTGGTGGATCCTACAGGACCTAGAGAGCCTCGTATGTTATGGTGGGTTTCATTGATGGCATGCCATGGTGGTGATGGTGGTCAAATAGTACGATATACACCTCAATTTTTCATATGGTTGGGAAGCCAGATATTCATGGTAGAGGACTTCCCATATGCAGGGATGGACTACAAGGGCGACCCAAATATGGCACTCCCAACTGGGGTATAGTGGGATGACAAAGGTAAAAAAGTCTCATTATGAAGTTTTGTGTTTTCTAGATTTTTCTTTGTTTTTTTTCATCCAATGCTAATTTTCAAAATGTTAATGCATATGCAGGTCCAGTCCGACCTGCAGGACTGCAATGGTTTGACTGGCGGGGAGGTTAGCCCACAATAGAAATGCCACCACAGAATGACGCAGCCAAGGCCTTGACCGAGCTGTATCACAACTTGGAGAGGCTCACTATAGATATCCCAAAGACTGGGACTGGTGACTTTCCTCTCCAGTACCAGAGGCACATGGTTAGAGTTATAGGTTCGCTCAGGCGGTACTTGCGTCAAGTGGCTCGCGCCATAGTTTGCTACCATGATTGTCATCATGTATAGCTGATAGTCGTTCTAGGCTACATTTTTTTTTTGTATCAGCATATTTGGATCATAAGGCTTTTGAATCCTATGTCTTCGGATGATGTATATTTTTGAAACAATTGAAATATTATTGTTTAACCTAATGATGATCACTATTTTTCATTATTTGAGTATCTTGTTTAATATGATGAAATATTGTTTTGATTTGATTTCAATGTCTCAAATGTCTATTTAACACACGACTAGCCAATGCATCAGCTAAAGTGTTTGAATTTGTTGAAATGTGTTGATATTCAATGTAATCAAATTATCTTTCCAAGAGACGAACCCTTGAAAACATTCTTAACATGGATGGACTTCTAACTACATAGTATAATGAGTTGCGAATCTAACCTAACAATCAAACGTCGAATGCCAAATGCAATAGCATCAGATAATAGCTCAATGACTGCACTATATTCTACTATGTTGTTTGTTGTTGGACCAAGGCAAATCCTATGAATATAAAATAACTCATCAGTGGGTGAATAGATGACCCAAGTTGCGAAACATAAATTTTGAGTACGACAACAAGCGTCGTTAGAAAAGCCAATGTAAACTTGATGGAACATCGACATCTGCAATATTAAGACTAATCAAGACAAGCAGGAAAAGTAGTGGAAATTCCTAAAGAAAAATAACTAATCTATAACACACACTCATAAAAAATGTAACTAATGTACAAGGAAGATCCCCACATGGTAAATCACGCATAATATCTCTTCAGATAAAGACCATTTATGGGTTTACCTAAAGGGACATTGTCATAATCAACTAATTCATAGGCACCTTTTGCAAGCACACATTTAACAATGTAAGGGTCATGGCACATAGGTTCAAACTTACTAGCGCATACCTTATCATGTGCTAGATCATAAACTAAGACTATATCACCTTCTGAATTGTTAGGATATTCTGACACATAGGAAATAGTTAAGTATAACTTGGTTCATCATAGAGTTAGGTAAAGTGTGTTTCTTTACTATGTACTTTTGTAACTTATAATATGATGGTCACGATATGTAGTGATCCATTGGTTCATTCTCTCCTCGATATTACCAACACTTGATCTATGGCTTACCACCTGATTGGTCCATGATATCCATTTAAAGAGCATGGAGGGTCATTTGTCCGGTGACCATTTATGAGAGAAGCTTATGTAAATTTTCTTTCTTTATATTAATAAATTTCCTAAAGTTGTCGCGTTGGCTCATCCTGTGGAATGTTTCCCTCTTTGAGGGTTTTAACCACGTCAAATACTAGTGCACTGATCTGTGATCTATTTGTGAGTGGTGACCTTTGGTGTTTGATCTAAGGAACTTACCCTATAAATTCGTACATGGTATCAGAGCTGTTTTGAGGGTCGCATCCATTATTGATCCAAATCCAAAGCCGGTTTGACTGCATGCGACTTCCATTTTCCAAATCTATTGTTTTTTACCACTTTCGGGCCGAGATAACTACTTTTTTGTGTCTGGGGCCTCTTTTCCAGTGAGGAACCCCTTTCGTTTCATGCGAAAAGGTTTCTGGTTGCTCAAGTTATGTCATTTTAGATCTGGAGGTATAAAGTGTTTTTTTGCAGTTATATTTATTAATCCCTCTATTTATTTCAATTTATAGTCTTTTTTTATTATCAGATCTATATCCTTTTCTCTGCATATTCTCTTTGCTTTGTGTTGTGTGCAACCTGGCAAACCAGAAACAGGAAGATGGGATTTTTCTGCTACGTATGCTCTTTCCCCGCGACTTTATGCAATCTCGGGAAATTAGAAATAGCAAGAAAAATATGTAGTTGTTGGACGGACTAACTGGAAATCTAATGTTCTACCTTAAGGCCCTTTCAAACAATTATTGAATCATTTTACTAGCTCACTTAGTGTAAAGTTACTTTATGAGAATAGAGGTCTTGGGTTCAAGTCTCTTTGTCCAAATACTTTTTCTAAAAAGTATTTTGTCAAGTTACTTTTTCTTTAAAAAAAAAATGGCAAAAGTTGTTTTTTTTTAAAGGGTTTCATTTAAAACTTTATGAGAATAGAAGTCTTGGGTTCAAGTATTTTTGTCAAACTTCTTTTTCTAAAAAGAAAATTGTCAAGTTACTTTTCCTTAAGAAAAAATTGGCATTTTTTTTTTAAAGGATTTTATTTAAAAAGCACATGTAAAAGTGACTCTCACTTATTTATAAAAGTGTATCACATAAAGTAGTTTTTTTTTAAAGTGAGTTTATTATATTAAGTTTGGAGGGGGAGGGGGAGGGGGCGAGGGAATTTTTTTATTTTTTTTTAAGTACAACTTCATCATCAAATTTCAACCTATCACGTAACTAATCGGCATCTACTCCAACTTTTCTTCAAAAAGACATAATTTCTTCATCCGGAAGCCGTTTTTTTTAACCGGCCTACTTTTTCGAGATCTTTCCATTGGAGTAGTTAGTTTCAAGCTTTTCAACTTCAGTTTTTAAAAATGGAAAGTGCATGCCTGATTATTCTTAACAACACCAATTATTTCCAGGTTATCCTACATGGTAGACTTACTTAGAAGTAAAGGGTTTTATAGAATAGCCTTAGGACAAGAATCTAAACCTATCGATGTAGATAAAACGGCTAAATGGGAAAATAAAAAAGATCAAGCATGAGGGTTGATATGAATGTCCATTGCTCAAGATATTAGATTTTATATCCAAGAAATTGACTCCCTTATTGAAGCTATGAAAAAAGCTAAATACTATTTTTGGCATTAAAAATGAAATCAGAGCCCACCAACTTGAAAATGAGTTGCTTACTTTGGACCCTAATCATTTCTCCTTTATTGAAGATTTTTTGTCCAAATTCAAGACCCTTAAACTTCTTTTAGATTGTTGTAAGGTAAAAAAGGAAGATGGTAGACTTATTTATTCCATTATTTCTAAGTTATGCCATGCATACTCTGTATTTGTTTCCACCTTCCATTCCACTAGATAAGCCCTCATTTATCAAGGAACGGCCTACAAGTCCCCCTCTTTTGATGCCTTTTGAGATTCTTTGATAAGAGAACAAGAAAAACTCTTACACCTTGGTCTTATTAATACTGGAAACTCTTCTAAGAAAGCCTTAGCAACCCAACAACAACCATATCCAAAGAATCCTAAGAAGCAGCATCCTAAAAAGAATGGTCCTAAACCAAACAAGGGTCTTAAGAAATTTCAACCGCAAACTGAAAAAGAAACTCAACAAACTAATAAGGCAAATAAAAAAAAAGGGAAGAAGACAGATAGACATTGTAACTTATGTAATCATGATGGCCACGTACAGTCAAAATGTTTAAAGAAGATGGAAGTCTTGGAAACAACAATGAAGAAGCACAACATCCATTTGGAGAACTCTTTAGTTTCATCTTCGAGAATGGCACTTTCTGCATGTGGTTGTCAACAATCGCGATCTGTTTATGCATTGAATTTATCTTCTTCTTCTCATTCTCATGAGTGGCTCATTGATTCTGGAGCCTCTTGCCACATGACCAAAAATAAAGCCATGTTTTCTTCTTTAAATGAATGTAACACCAAAAATATTTATGTTCGTAATGATAGATCTCTTAGTGTTGTAGGGTCTGGAACTATTCATCTAGATAAATGTCAGTTTAATGATGCATTATGTGTTCCTACCTTGTCCTGCAACCTTCTATCTTTTTATCAAATAACTCTTTCAGGTGAAAGGAAAATCGTAGAATTCTCACCTCATGATGTTGTAATTAAGGACCTAAGAGATCCTAGATATATTTTAGCTATTGGCATTGTTGATGATTCCACAAGGTTGTATAAGATTGAAAACTTTGGGTCATCATGTCTTCCCTCCGTTTTTGTTGCTCATAATGATGAAGTGAGAAAAATTTGGCATGAGCAATTTGGTCACTTAAACTATGACTCTCTTCAAACTCTATGTAAAGAAAATATGGTGACAGGTATTTTAATGGTATCTTGTCGAGATGTTGTTTGTTCCAGTTGTGTACTCGGAAAACATCATTGGGATAGTTTTGACAAACATGCCTCTTGGCACGCTTCAGCCCCTTTGCAGCTTGTGCACAGTGATTTATGTGGTCCACTTCCATTTCTTTCTTTCTCTGACTACAAGTACTTCTTAACTTTCCTTGATGATTTTTCCAAACGCACTTGGGTATAATTCTTAAAACTAAAAAGTGAAGTTTTTAACATGTTCTTGGCCTTTAAGGCCTTTGTTGAGAAACAATTTGGACATCAAATTCTTAAGTTAAGATCTCATAATGGAGGAGAAAATGTTAACAACAAATTTACCAACTTTTGCACTGAGCATGGCATTCAATTGCAACATATTGTTTCGCATACTCCACAACAAAATGGTGTAGCTGAAAGGTAGAATTGCACTCTAAAATAAATGGCTAATTGTATGCTTCAATCTGAAGGACTTAGTCTTAATTTTTGGGCAAAAGCAATTAACTGTGCAAATTACATAATAAATCGCACTCCTACTAAGGTTTTAAGGAATATCACTCCAGAAGAAGCCTGGAACTCAAACAAACCATATGTAAGTCACTTTCGTGTTTTTGGAAGTGAAGCTTGGGCCCATATTCCATATAAGAAACATAAAGCCTTAGAACCTAAGAGTGAAAAATGCATTTTTGTTGGATATTCTGAAGATGTCAAAGGATATAGACTTCTTCAACACAAATCAAAAAATGTATCCATTAGAAGAGATGTAAAATTTGATAAAAATATATCAGCCTGTGAGCCTAGTTTGGTAGGTGTGCCACCTTTGGAGTGTGAGTTTGATTCGGCATATGTGCCACCCCTCTCTATCTCTTCTACTTTTGACAGCATTCCTTCTAGTTCGGATGATGACAACGAGGATGACAATCCTCCTCCACCTCCTTAGGATCTTCCTTCGGCTCCACAACTTCCAAAATGGGTCTGATCTACTCGAGAAGTAGCAGGTTCTCTTGCAGGTGACCTTGCATATCAACGTTGTACACGTACTCAGTTTTATCAGAGACTCAGTATTTTAGCTCAAAAATGAAAGTGCTCAGAATTGAATGAAACTAGAACGAAAACGACCGGCCCGTCGCAAGGAATCCAACGCAACTCATTTCGTTGAAAACCGAGTTCGAATGAAGGAGTTATGGTCTGCTAATTGTCATTCAGAATAGGCAAATTTTTACGAAAAAAATTGCATAATAAGTACAGGCTGGTGACATGGCAGCGTAGTCAGAATTCATGGAATATTCTTCAGTTTTTCCCCAATGGGACTATGACAAGTGTCACTGCGAGATTCTCCAGTTTGGTTTGTGAAGGTAAAATTTGTCCAATGACCTCTTAAAGTTGAATTTGAGTTTATGTGCTGGAAAAAATTTATTTTTAAAATTTATTTTTTTAATTAATTAAGGTTATATATATATATATATATATATATAATTCCTTCTAAATCAAAGCTTAATTAATTTTAATAAACATATTCAAATCTGCACAATACGTGGAGGCATATATATATTTGATGGCGCATTTAAGAAACATATATTTTATAAACCCATAGTAACAATATCGTTGGCATTACATTTACAAGTCCGCATTTTAATTACATATGGTTCAAATGGAAACATATATTAAGTTGGAAAACACAAAATTAAGGTTCGTATCGCGGTGGCAACTTATTTAATATGTGGAGGCATATATATTTTCGATGGCACATTTAAAAAACGTTTCAAAACAATGTAACAGGGTCAAGGTTGGGGTTCGATCTAGTGACCTCCCCCAACTAATATGCACTTCCACCATTGGGACATGGGCCTTATACATTGAAACGTATTGTATTGAAATGGTATTTGAACGTGATTTTTGGATCTGACGGTGGGAAGGAGAGGGTCAGCCCTCCTCCACGTGACCGCACCCATGAAACCAAGAGCCAGTACCTTTCACTAAGCAGATTTTAAGCAAACTTATCCACTTAACAGCGGACTAGCCTTAATTAATTCAATTCCTTAATTAGCAACGGTTTTTGCGGATTGCTATTTTTAGAGATTCCACCAAATTTGTCAGAGTTAACTCCACTTTTCCAGATTTGGAGGAGAAATTAGGGGAAAGTTTGTTTTTTCCATAACTAAGTCAATTTTCAACCAAATTGAGCTTAGAAAGAGTCATTCTTGGCTAATTGGCATGATATGAACACATTGGAACAGGTTTTAGAGGCAGAGGAACTCATCTACATAGGTTTTTGTTGCCTTGAAGAATTTTGAAGCCTAAGGCCACCAAGAGGGAAGGCCATGTCTAGAGCATCTAGTAACCAAATTGAGTAAATAAATAGTTATTTCTGATAGATTTCGACATTTTGAACTCATTATAATATGTTCCAAGATAATTTGATGCATGTCAATAGAAATTTGAGCACAATTGAGCTAATGTAGAGGCCCAAGCTATGAAGCTGGACCAAAGAGATGAAGCCCAGGAGGGGTGAAATCCTTCATCAAAACTCGGTTTTAATGGATCAGTTGTTATTTTTTGTTGGTGTTTATGTTGATGTTGTTTAGGCATTTAAATTCATGCTTTAAGCTTTCAAATTCACTCATCAAATTTAGTTTTAATTCCTCTTTTGACACACGTAAGCAACAAGAGAACCTATACATAAAGCATAAGATCAGTGAATAAGTTTTATATCTGAAAATGAAATTAGCACAGCAAAACTAACATTAAGATTCAGATCACAGTTCGACAGAGCCTCTTCCTTATTGGCTCAAGTTCCAGAAATTCCTAATCCAGACACCTTTGAAGAAGCTTCAGTTCATCCAGATTGGGATGTAGCTATGAATGAAGAATATTGTTCCTTATTGGCAAACGATACTTGGGATCTTGTTCCTCTTCCAAAGGGAAGAAAACTTGTCAGATGCAAATGGGTTTACAAAACAAATTTTGGACCAGATGGAAAAGTGGATAAACATAAAGCTCGTCTTGTAGCTAAAGGATTTTCACAAGTTGAAGGCATTGAATATACTGAAACATTCTCCCCTATTTCCAAAATGAATTATATCCACCTTTCTCTTGATGCATCCTTTAAATGGGAATTCCATCAGATGGATGTTAAATCTACCTTCTTACATGGGGACTTGCATGAAGAAATCTACATAGAACAACCCCTTGGCTTTATCCAAAATGACTCTAGCCTTGTTTTTCACCTTAGGAAGTCTCTCTATGGTCTCAAACAAGCCCCTCAGGCTTGGTATGCCAAAATGGATAGCTTTCTCTTAAATAATGGCTTTTCTAGATGTCATTCTGACAACATTGTCTACACGAGGAAAGTGGGTAAGTCCTTAATCATCCTTGTTTTTTATGTTGATGATATTATCCTTACTGGTAGTGATCCCAACCATATAAACCATGTGAAGTCTAGCCTCAAAAATAAGTTTGAAATGACAGACCTAGAACACTTGCATTATTTCCTTGGTATTCAAGTCTTGCAATCCAAAGAAGGTATTACCCTTTCTCAGTCCAAGTATGCATGTGATCTTCTATGCCACTTTCACATGGAAGAATGTAAGTCGGCCCCTTCTCCCTTTTAGTCTCAATTCAAGCTTTCAGTCACTTGTACTTCCCCTGGAGTTGATGCTACCTTATACCATCAACTTGTTGGAAAATTTTTGTATCTAACCTATACCCGTCCTGAACTTTCCTTTGTCATTGGTCTTGTTTCTCGGTTTATGCACAAACCTCATGAAAGTCATTGGAAAGCAGCTAAAAGAATACTTCCATATATTTGAGGTACATTTCAGTTCGGGATTCATTACAGTGCAATAGCATATCCATTGTTGATTGGTTTCACTAATTATGATTGGGCTGGTGAAACTGATGATAAAAACTCTACTGTAGGTTATGTATTCACTCTTGGTTCAAGACCTATTACATGGTCTTGTAAGAAACAAAGTGCCATCTCTATTTCTTCAACAGAAGCGGAGTATCATGGCGTTGTTGAAGCCAACAAGGAAACCATGCGGCTTCGTCAGATTTTGTCTGAATTTGGTCTTCATCAGCAGCATCCAACTATACTTTGGTGTGATAATCAGAGTGCCATTCAGCTATGCAAAGATCCAATTCAGCATCAATGCATGAAACACATTGAGCTACACATACACTTCATCAGAAAGCTCATTCATGGTCATGTTCTTGAAATGCACTATTGTTCAACTGATGATCAAGTTATTGATATATTTACAAAGGCTCTCATAGAAATGAAGTTTATGAAACTTTGATCTATGCTTGGAGTTCAGGAAAGTTCTCATTAAGAGGGGATAGGCTCTAATGCCTCCTTCCTTCTCCTTTTGTGTCACCTCTGTAAATCCTTCAATCCTATCCCAAGTTGTTCTTAAGGGGGGGTGTTAGGATATTTGGACACGTAGGAAATAGCTAAGTATAACTTGGTATAGTGTAGAGTTACGTAAAGTGTGTTTATTTACTATGTACTTTTGTAACTTATAATCCGACAGTCATGATATGTAGTGATCCGATGGTTCATTCTCTCCTCGGTATTATCGATAATTGATTTGTGGCTTAACATCAGATTGGTCAATGATCTCTATTTCAAGAGCATGGAGGGTCATTTTTCCGGTAACAGTTTATGAGAGAAGCTTATGTAAATTTTCTTTCTTTATATTAATAAATTTTCTGAAGTGGCCACGTTGGCTTAGGCTGTGGAGTGTTTCCCTCTATGAGGGTTTTAACCACGTCAAATAATGGTGTATTGATCTTTGATGAATTTGTGAGTGGTGACCTTTTGTGTTTGATCTAAGGAACTTACCTTGTAAATTCCTACATGAATAGATATGAGGATTAATTCTTTGATCATATTGTGCCTTAACACATTTTTTATGACCCTTGGCAACTAATGCAGCGGTGCTACGAGTTTCATCTAACTGTGCTAAGTGTAAAAAACGTGCTTCCTCTTCAGAGGTGGCTGGTAATAACTCAATGGCTAGTTTTAATGACGGAATTTCATATTCAAATGGTAAAACAACTTCCAAACCGTAAACAAGTTGGAAAGGAGTAAAACCAGTAGATTTTTTCGCAAGGGTACAGTATGCCCACAAGGGGGGAAAAAACATGGTATTCCAGGTATTTTTATGAATGCCTACAATTCACTTGACCATATTGGTTAAGTCTTTGTTGAGAGCTTCGACTTGACTATTTTCCTATGGGTAATTAGGTGTATAATTATCATGGAGTAAGCCAAGGTGAGCAGAAAATTCAGTCATCATAATGTTTCGAAAGTGGCTATCATGGTCCGTAACGATAGCTTGTGGTACACCAAACCTAACAATTACATGGTTGAATATGAAAATAGTTGCAGTTTTTTCGTCGCTCTTGAATGTGGGCGTCGCCTCGTCCCATTCAGTAAAATAATATACAACGAAACTAATATACCCATGCCCCCCCTCCCCCCACCAAGTGACCGTTACATGTAACGAAATCGATGCCGCATTTCGAAAATGGACCGACAATTATGATTGGGTGAAGAGAAGCAGGAGGGGCACACATCTTTCGATCAAAAATTTGACAATTGTGACATTTTCTAACCGCAATGATACAATCTTTAGAAAGTGAGGGCCAAAAATAACCAGCATGCAGTATCTTTTGATCAATTGCAAACCTAGACATCAATGGTCATCATTTAAGGCCTTCTCGGCTTCTTTATGGGTTAAACAATGTCATAAAACATAATAGATACCACGACGATAAAGTGTATCGCCAACAATGTTATATTGCTTGGACTAGTATTGAATTATACAATAATCAGATCATGATATTTCGGGCCAAAAACTTTGGGTTTGAAGATATATGATGATGTAGAAATTTGCTGAATAATGATTAATTATCCACCGAGACTATCCTGATCACATATCAATTCGAATTCATATGCAACACATAATCTCTTCCACTCAGATCATCACACATGCGGAAATAAAATCAAGCGATAACACATCAATTCATCATACACATTAACACGGTATGTATGGGGAAAGCTTATAGCTGAAAACCCCGCAGCTATTGTGTATATTATAATGGAGAAATCATGTAACAAACTCAGTACAATACTCCTCACAAGTACTCAGTACTTTCTCATGAAGCTACACACAATCTAGCTCAGTTTTGAACAGGTTACTGGTTCAAAACTCACCGCCAATTGCCTTGCCTCTATTGCGCAATACTGGCCTGTCTATATAGAGATCCAAGGTTAGAATCTCCTTGGCTTGACAGCGCAATCATCATGGGCAATTCCTCCAAGTGTGGTGCAAATCTCATGCACAATTGATGTCGCCACTGATAGCTAACTCCACCCTTTCATCTACCTCTTTCACTGGTCTCCACTGAACTGATCATGCACTGTAGTGAACTGATGTGTTCTTGAGTTGAATAGTGAGTTACTAATTAATGAATTAAATAATATTTAATTCACTCCACTCATTACTAGTTGATTAGCTAGTTAAACTAATCTCAACTAGTTCAACTAAGTTAAACCGAACACAACTCCACCAACTGTCTCATCAACTCCACCAAACTTCTGCCACTGAAGTCCTAACTGAAGTCAACCATGCATGAGCTCACAAAACCCTTAGGAATAGCGTAATTCCTCTGTCAGATGCATGAGCCACTTCTGTAGCTCGAACTGAAGTGCTCCAAGAGAGTAAACTGAAGTTTAGAGTCCAAATATTATTAAGGGTAAATAATACTTTACTTCCCTATTTTTAGGATAGGCAGTCTAAAAATAGACTTCGACCTATAGGTCCAAAAATATAGGTCCATCTATTTTTACCAACATGACCAATACTCCAAGAATAACATACTGCAACCCCTGTACCATGCTCCATATGTCTAAAAATAGACTTTGTGCCAGAATTTTCCTGCGGGCCCACTTAGTGAAGGCGACTTCATTTCACTAAGCTCCATCATCTTGCTGCATTTTCAACACTCCCTCTCAGCAAGATATGTATTATCTGCAACCCCTATCCTGCCTTTGTGGAATTCGAACTTGCTCCTGGTGAGCGCCTTCGTCAAGATGTCGGCATCATGATCCTCTATGGGAACATATGAAAGCATCATGATTCTCCGTTGAACACAATCTATGATATGATGGTACCTGATTTCGATGTGTTTGGATCTATCATAAAATACTGGATTAGCCGAGAGTTTAATGCAACTCTGGTTATTACAGTAAATCACTGTAGGCTCCAAATGCAACCCGAACAATCCAACGAGGATCTTCCTCATCCAAATAGCCTCGCATGCAGCCAAGCTAGCTGCCATGTACTCGGCCTCTGCTGAACTGAGTGCCACGGATCTCTGCTTCTTGCTGTACCAGGAAACTGTTGTCGACCCAATGCTGAAAACTCCTCCAGATGTGCTCTTCCGGTCCGTTGGGCTCCCTGCCCAATCTGCATCAGTGAAGCCAGAAAGCTTCGCTCCATCCTCCTGTCTATACCATAGACCATATCCCGATGTGCCTCTAATATAACGCAATACATGCTTGCCTGCCTTCCAAAAGAGCTTGGTAGGCTTAACCATAGCTTGCGAAAGCTGGTTAACAGCATAGCATATATCGGGTCGTGTATTGACCAGATACATAAGCAACCCCACCAACTGTCGATAGACAGTGGCATCCACTACCTCCGCTGAAGTAGCATCCTCCTTCCTCCAACCACAAGGAAGAGGAGTGTCAACAGGCTTGCAGCCTTGCATGTTGAACCTCTCCAGAATCTCCCGGGCATACTTGCCCTGAGAAACAAACAGTCCTCCGCTGCGCTGCCAAATCTCCAATCCAAGGAAATAATGAAGGATGCCCAAGTCCTTCATCTCAAACTCTCGTGCAAGATCCTCCTTGCATGAAAGTATCAACTGCTCATCGCCAGTCAAAATCAGATCATCTACATACAGTACGATGATCAACAGCTTCCCCTCCACCACAATCTGGTACAGGTTAGGATGCGCCTCACTCTTGGAGAATCCAAGCCCGGTGAAGTAGCTGTCTATCCGAGTGTACCAAGCACGAGGTGCTTGCTTCAGCCCGTACAGTGCTCTCTTGAGTCGGCACACATGCGACTCAGTGCTGAAGATCTCAAAACCTTCAGGCTGCTCTATGTACACCTCTTCCTCAATAACTCCATTGAGGAACGCAGTCTTCACATCCATCTGATGAATGTGCCACCCCATCTGCGCTGAGAGAGCAAGGATCGTCCGTATGGAAGAGTACCTTGCGACAGGTGCAAAGGTCTCCTCATAATCGATCCCCTCGATCTGTGAGAAACCACGGGCGACAAATCTCGCCTTGTACTTCTCCACACTCCCGTCAGCCGCCTGCTTCACTTTGTAGATCCATCGCGAACCCACCACTGATTTCCCCTCCGGTCTTGGGACAATCTCCCATGCACTGTTCCCGACGATCGAATCATATTCTTCGATCATGGCATCAACCCATGCGGGTTCCTCCACAGCTTCCTCAAAAGAGGATGGCTCCGTCACAACACATTGACTCACAAGAGCCATGTATCCAGTGTACCGATCCGGTGACTGTCTCTGTCTGCGCTGTGCTGTAAGTGGTCCTACAACCTTCTCTGCATCCCGAGCCAGTCGCTCAGCTTCTGTAGTGCGCATGCGCCCTCTGATGGTTGGCGCTGCCTGGGTGGTTTCTTCCACCTCCTGAACCTCCTCTTGTGGCTGATCCACATCCGGAAGCTCCTCCTTAGGAACTAACAGCTCCTCATCTGCATGCAAGTGTAGCTCCCTCTCAAGCGAACATTGCATGGCTTTCTCCTCCTGAAATTTTATATCTCGTCGCACAACAGTCTTGCGACTGTCTGACAAATACACCCGATAGTTGTGAGGTGTATCAGTGTACCCCACAAATATTCCAACCTCAGCGGTTGGATCCAACTTCCTTCTTGCATCCTTCGTCACATGCATGTAGACAGGAGATCCGAAAATCCGCAAATGGGAAATATCAGGCCTCTTGCCAGAATAAGCCTCCTCTGGTGTACTCATGCCAAGAACCTTGTGAGGACAACGGTTCTGCACATACACAGTTGTATTGCATGCCTCAGCCCACAAGTGAAGGGGTAGGCCCTGATCATGCAACATCGCCCGTGCAGCACCCACGATCGTTCTGTTCTTCCGCTCAGCCACCCCGTTCTGCTGTGGGTTATGGGGTGCCATGAGCTCTCTCCGAATCCCTTCTGCGCTGCAGAACTCCTTGAATTCAGCCGAGATGAATTCACCACCGTTATCACTCCTTAGAGCAATCACCTTCTTCCCCGACTCCTTCTCGACCAGTGCTTTAAACTCACAGAACTTCGCGAATGTATCGCTCTTCTTCCGCATGAAGAAGATCCAGCACTTTCGAGAGAAATCATCAACAAAGATCACATAATACTTGTGCTTTGCTGTCGAAGCAACTGAGAAAGGACCTCACACGTCTGTGTGAACTCTCTCAAGGATCGTCGTGGCGCGACTATCCCTCTCGTGAAAGGTGGCTTTCACATACTTCCCTAAAGTACACCCCTTGCACTGATCTGACTGCGCAAGGGTGCCCTTAGGAAGTCCAGTAGAAATCTGCTGCAGAATCTTCAAAGCTCAATGGTGAAGATGGCCCAATCTCCTGTGCCATAGTTCGCCCTCATCATCCCGGCTCACCACTTCTCCCGCCTTGCATGCCATAGCTGCGCAGTCATCTACCTGCAACTGATAAAGGTTCTGAGTTCGAACCCCTATCTTCCGGGTCTCTCCAATAGTCTTACTGCGCAGGAAGGCTTTTCCTTCGCTGAAGACCACATCATACCCCTTATCCTCCAACATCGCTACTGAAATCAGGTTCTTCTTCAATCCAGGTACATGCATGACATCCTTTAAGACAAAGGGTTTACCAGACTCCCTCTGAAAGGATACGGTACCGATACCAGTCGCACTGTATCTACCGTCATCGCCCATCTCGATGTGCATACCCAAATCCTTGTCCTCCAGATCCGAGAACAACTCCCGATCTCCCGTCATATGAAATGACGCACCGCTGTCCAAGAACCACACCGATCCCATCACACTTGAAACCAAGCATGCAATCAGTGAAAAGTCAAGCTCGAACTGTGAAGCCAAAGCTTCTCCATCTGCATATCTTCCCGCTTGCTTGTTCTTCTTCTTCTTTGGACAATTGGTAGCATAATGTCCGTGATCATGGCAGTGAAAACACTTCACTTTCGCCATATCCTGCTTCTTGCCCTTTGCACCGGAATGAGAAGTTTTCTTACCCTTCCCCTTCTTTGCTTTGGAAACCAAAGCGCAATTTTCTTCATCAGCTCCCTTTGATGAAGATCCGTCCCTGGTAGTCCTCCTTATCTCCTCCTGCATGAGATCCGCCCAAAGGCGCTCCCATCCCGGCAACTTCTCCCGACCATTGACACTATCTTGATATGAATGCCAAGCCTTCGGAAGACCAAGGAGAGCCAGGTCCACCATGTCCTCATCTTCGACAGTCACCCCGACACTTCCCAGCTCATCTCTGCATTGAGTGAACTTCGTGAGGTATTTGGCGATACTGTCGCCTTTCTCCATCTTGATGTTTCTGAGCTTATCTTTGAGTGCCAGCTTCCTTTGGTCACTCTTACTCTAGAATAGATCCATCAAAGCTTTCCACATTAAATATAGAGTAGCTTTTCCATGCAGGCTGGATACAATATGATCCTTGACGCCCTCCAACAGGATCCTTCGACACTTCGCCATCTTCTTTTGCCATGCATCGACTTCAGCAGGATCAGTGGGCTTTTGGACATCCGTATCCACGAACTCCTTCAGACCATTATCTTCTAATACTGCCTCCATGCAATCCTTCCATGCAACATAATTCGAACCGCCTTCAAGAGCATATTCGAGTCGCAAACCGTTGAAAGACATTTTCAACTCCGGCACTAAGAAAACAAAACTGCTGCAAAATTCGAATTCCACCTCAAAGCTCAACCGCTCTAGATCTGTGAGAACAAATTATTTCTAGCACAGAGATTGAATGCAAGGGGCATTTACTGGATATATCACCTTTCAAAAGAAAGGATCGATCCAGAGGCTACCTGGCCCGCATGCAGACTCTGTCTACCGAAATAAGTTTGTAATCACTGTGATGATCAATATCTGCTTCAAAAGCTCCGATACCATGTAGAAATTTGCTGAATAATGATTAATTATCCATTGAGACTATCCTGATCACATATTAATTCGAATTCATATGCAACACATAATCTCTTCCACTCAGATCATCACACAAAGTGAAAATAAAACAAGCGATAGTACATCAAATCATCATACACATTAACACAAACATGTATGGGGAAAGCTTATAGCTAAAAACCCCGCAGATATTGTGTATATTATAATGGATAAAACATGTAACAAAATCAGTACAATACTCCTCACAAGTACTTAGTACTTTCTCATGAAGTTACACACAAACTAGCTTGGTTTTGAACAGGTTACTGGTTCAAAACTCACCACTAATTGCCTTGCCTCTATTGCGCAATCATGGCCTGTCTAAATAGAGATCCAAGGTTCGAATCTCCTTGGCTTGACAGCGCACTCATCATGGGAAATTGCCTCCAAGTGTGGTGCAAATCTCATGCACAACTGATGTCACAACTGACAGTTGTACTCACCCTTTCATCTACCTCTCCAATCGGTCTCCACTCGAACTCCCTTGCCCATGCACTGTAGTGAACTGATGTGTTCTTGAGTTGAATAATGAGTTACTAATTAATGAATTAAATAATATTTAATTTACTCCACTCATTACTAGTTGATTAGCTAGTTTGGATGAAATTGATGCGAGCTCCTTCGGATGGCGTTGGGCGGGAGACTGGAGATTTCAAATGGAGAAGGGCAATTCACTGTATTCAATGAACAGACCTGGTCAGCGAAGGAGAAAGCTCAGGGTTTACGTGACTATACAAGCGAAGAACAACCCATTACTGGTGTACAGTTTGGGACGTATTCTGCAGGTCATCTGGAGGCCTGTTCTCTCTCGGTCGGATGTCAATCGCCCTTGGCGTACTGATGGTTTTTAAAGGAAGGGAGGGAGGAGCCTGATAGGCGTTTGGGGCGCGGCACTGGAAAACAAACACATACAAGGGATTACAAGGGAAGGGCTTACATCAAAGTTTGAATGCGGAAGAGAAGGAAGGGTAGATTTCGAGACCAACCGAGAACATGTGACTTTGGGAACGATTTCAGTCAGGATCCCTCTGTGTACTTGTTGCGTAGGGTGGGGATTTCGGGATAGGGAAGATCAAACCCATTTCAGATGGGAAGGACAGAAAGGCATCATTTTTCGCAGGTTTTAAAGAGCGGATTTGAACAAGGTTAAGGAGGTCTGAGCTTTCAAGAAGGGGGAAGAAAAAGCATTGGATCAAGGCTAAAAGAGTCGATTACAACTATGTCTTGGGAGGACATAGGTTGTAATGGTGTTTCTCAAATGGCGACGTAACACCGGTCATGTGAGGGTTGTGGGGAGGTCTTTCATACTGAAAACCGTTGTTGCATGGGCTGATGTGCAATGGAAAGAGGCTCTTGGTTATGTGCCTGAGGTGGTGTCTCTCTCTAAGGGTTGGTTTGCCTTCAACTTTCTGCACTCTGATCATGTCCAGTGGGTGATGCATCAGTGTTGGGCTGTTGATCATTCTCCAATGATTCTAAAACCTTGGCATCCACTCTTTGATGCCAGCAGGGAGAGGGTGGATTCGGTCCCTGTGTGGGTTCGTTTGCCTGGCTTGCCTTTACATTATTGGACAAAGGAACATCTTCGTGGTATTGGCAATACGATTGGGGATTTTTTAGAGGCAGACCTCTTTTTTCTCAAGACAAATCACATGCGGGTAGCTAGAATTCGTGTTATGCTTAACATCAGAGAAGGCCTTGCTGAATCCCTGAATCTACGGTGGGGGAGATTTGACATTAAGCAGATTCTTGATTATGAGAATGTCCCATTTAGGTGCCGTCGGTGTCATGCTTATGGACACCCTGCAAAGGACTGTGGCCTTTCCTTTCGAAATGTCAAAAGCCGGGGCTCTAGTCGACCTGAGGAGGATCCTATATTGAAGGGGGCTGGCTCTGGCTTTTCGCAGACAAAGCCCTCTTCAGTTTCCATAAGCATTTTGCTCCATGATGAAAATACTTCAAACTCACAATGTGTGTTAGGTTTCCAGTCGTTGGGAGCGGAATCTGGTTTGGGTGCTGAGTCTGGTCTATTAACAGGGCAGAAGTTACTCTCTCAGAATTCTGATTGTGGACAGGCTGCCATAAAGTTCCACAGTCGTCACTATGGTGCGGATTTTCAGTTGAAGAATGATGGTATGTTGAAAGAAGTATTAATTCTGTTGAAATCTTCACTAATGGGTTCCTTCCCATTCTCCCCAAATATAAACATTTCACTAAATTTGGCATCGACTTCAGTTGAGGCTCGGTCAGAAGAATGGGGTATGTTAACTACGGTTGTTCCTGCACTTTCTTCTGTGCCAGCTCTCCATGAGAAGGCTATTGTTTTCGACCTAGGTGACGAGCTATTGGCCCCTTTGGAAATCACTGCCCCCTTGGTCACTGGCTACAACCTGAGATCTAGTGAAAAAAAAGGTGCAGGTGGGTTCGGGAGGGGAAAATCTCTTTCAGCCCGAGGCAGGGGCAGAATCTCTCTTCTGGCGAAAGCTCAGGATCGAGCTATGATTGAGGTACATGATGGGAGGCAGATTTCGATTGACAGGGCGCTTAGAGCAAGCAAATCCCTGAAGCCTGGTGTGTTATGAAGATTATGTCCTTCAACTGTAGGGGCTTGGCAGGTCCCCTTAAGAAATCTGCTTTCCAGAGAATTATTGCGCTGGAGTGCCTGGATATTATTCTGCTTCAAGAGACATTAGGTGAAGGAACTGTGGTCAAAGCTAGATTGGAAGGCTGGTTGCCAGGATGGAGATTTGAGTCACTGGATGTTAGAGGAAGGTTGGGTGGACTGGCTATTGGATGGAATGAAATAACAATCAAATCACTAAACTTCTGGGGTATGGAGTCGGTCTTGGGCTTTAATTTTCTATCGCTGGAGCTCGGTGATGCATTTAATATTTTTAATATTTATGGACCTTACCAAGACAGGATTCCTTTTTGGGACTCACTCCTGGGTAACTCTTTACTCAAGGAGGATTCGGTGATTTTGGGTGGGGACCTGAACTTTACTTTGGGACAGTCTGAGATCTGGGGTCCTCATGCACATATTAACTCCTTGACTGGATATTTCACTCAAAAATTGGAGGAGAATCATCTGCTAGATATAGAGCCCTTAAAGATGAAACCCACCTGGAGGAATAATCGATGTGCTGAAGAAAGAATAGCGAAGAGATTGGATCGGTTCCTGGTGGCTGAACAGCTTGTGGACAGGCCTTTTCAGATTAGGCAGTGGATTGGATGTGGGGGTGCATCTGATCATTTCCCTATTTTTCTTGAGTTCAAGATCGGGCCCAAGATGCCTCCTAGCCCTTTAAATTTCAACAAAATCTGGCTAAAGGACGAGTCCTTCAAAGCTCTTATTCTCGCTAGATGGGTCCCTTATAGGGCGGATAGTGCTCTTTCTGTAGCTTTTCACTTTGCTGAAAATTTAAAACGCATAAAGGAAGCTGTGAAAGTCTGGTCGACTGCTAAGAGACAGAGGGAGGATGTGGATTTGAAGGAGGTGGAGGAGGATCTTCGTTTGATATATGAAGGGAATGGAGGGGGTTTTCAATCACAAGTGGAAAAATACACTCTTGTTGCCCTTGAAAAAAGAAGGAACGCCCTACTTATGGATAAGGAGGAAACCTGGAGATTGAAAAGTAGGGCCACATGGCTGGAAAGTGGGGATGATAATACAAAAAATTTTCATGCCTATGCTCGTGGTCGAAAGGCGGCAAATACTATCTGGAGCTTAAGAGATGGTCAGGGCACTGAGCATGCCTCATTTGAGGCTAAAGCTAAGCTAGGGGTTGACCACTTTAAGGATCTCTTTAAAGCCCCAGCTCATGCATCACTTGCAGAAGTTATAAGAGTTGCACAGTTCTTTCAGAGATTTTTGGAGGAGGCTGATAACAGATCTCTGATGGCTGAGGTTTCTGAGAAGGAGCTAAAGGAGGTACTTCACAGTTTCCAAAAAGATAAAAGTCCTGGTCCTGACGGTTGGTCCATCGAGTTTTTCTTGGCTCTTTTTGAGGTTTTAGGGACAGATCTGCTGAAAGTTGTGGAGGATATCAGAATTTCAGGGCGGATTCCTGCTTGCTTTAACTCCACTTTCATAGCTCTAATCCCGAAAGTGGATAATCCCTCTTCTTTGGCTGATTTCCGCCCTATCTCTCTGTGCAATTGTATTTACAAAGTGATAGCCAAGGTGGCTGCGAGAAGACTCAAAAGCATTTTGTCTACTCATATCTCTGGAGAACAATTTGGGTTCCTGGAAGGTCATCAAATACATGAAGCAATCGGAACTGCACAAGAGGCTCTCCACAGCATGAAGACAAAGCACCTCAAAGGGACTGTGCTGAAAATAGATCTTTCCAAAGCGTATGATCGGGTAAGCTGGTTATATATTCGTATGCTTCTGACTCACCTTGGTTTTGGCATTGGCTTTATAAGATGGATTATGAGCTGTATTACTACTGTCTCTTTCTCAATTTTAATTAATGGGGCTGCCTCTCCTTTTTTTCATGCTGAAAGGGGACTGTGCCAAGGCTGCCCCCTTTCTCCCCTTTTGTTTTTATTGATTGCTGAGGGTTTGAGCAGAGCTCTTCAGGATGCTAAGAGACAGGGTTCCTTGAAGGGCATACAGGTTGCTACAAATTTTTTCATTACACATTTACTATTTGTAGATGACGTATTAATTTTTAGCTCTGGATCAGTGCGTGATGCAAACACTATAGCTGAGATTTTAGATCTGTTTAGCACGGCTACTGGTATGATTGTGAACGCTGATAAGTCCTCCATCACTACTCATCTTCTGAGGGATGAAGAGAGACGTGAGTTCAGGAGGATCTTTTCTTATAAACATGCTGATTTGGATGATGGGCTGAGCTATTTGGGGTTCCATTTAAAACCCAATGATTATAGAAAACTTGACTGGAGCTGGCTGCTGGAAAAGCTGGAAAAACGATTAAGAGTTTGGTCCCATAAATGGTTGTCCAGAGTTGGGCGGTTGACTTTAGTTAAGTCTGTTTTGGAGGCTATCCCGGTCTATTGGTTGTCTTTGTCTTGGATTGCAAAGGGTATTCTGGAGGCTGCCAGGAGGATTTTCTTTCGTTTCCTTTGGAGCGGGAAACAGGACTCTTTGGTGACCCCTTGGGTCCGGTGGGAGAAAATTGCTGTCCCGAAAGGGATGGGAGGATGGGGATTGAAAAATATTTTTCTCTTTGCTCAGGCCCTTGCAGTAAAGAGTGGATGGAGGCTTATCAATGTTGATAGTCTTTGGACTCAGGTGATCAGTCAGAAATATATTGCTCCATTCACTATTGTGGATTGGATAAGGAATCCTAGAAAATCCTTTGCTGGTGGCTCGGTGATTTGGAAGGCACTTGTTAAGTCATTTCATATTTTGGAAACAAGTCTGGCTTGGGATGTGGGTAGTGGCAGGAAACTTCAGGTTGGTGAGGACCCTTGGTTGGGCAGTGAAATACAACACCTCATTCCCAGGCGTACGGTTGAAGCTTTAAGGCTGAGGGGGATTACTTTTCTCTCCCAACTTGCTGATCTGGTTAGGAGAAGGTTGGGCATTCAGCCTTGGATTTTGGCCTCTTCCTTGGGGCTGGATGAACAAGACGAGAGGGCTTTGGCTGTTTATATCTGTGCTTTAAAACAGGCTCATATTTTGCTACAGGATAGGGAGGATATGATTGCTTGGGATTATGATTCTTCGGGGATCTATTCCCCCAGGGCTAGCTACACAAAACTTAGTTCTGGGGCTGTCTTGGGTGAGGAGCGGTGGTGGTGGAAAAAACTCTGGAAACTAAATTGCCCTCCTAAGACTCGCCTTTTTATGTGGTGTGTACTTGAAAATAAAGTCCCTACCCGGGATGTGCTACAACACATAGGTTTTCAGGGTCCTGGTTGGTGCAGTTTGTGTCACTCTGATGTGGAATCTGTTTACCATCTCTTCCTCAGCTATCCTTTCATTAGAGGTGTCTGGCTGGAATGTTCCAGATTACTGGGTATTCTTTGTAGATGGGAGGGAGTTTCACTGTCTCATGCTTGGGATTCGTGGTGGGGGTCTTATGCTGATCAGAATATAAAAGCTTTGCCTCTCCTTGTCATCTGGGGTTGTTGGCTGGCATGCAATCGGCTACTATTTGATGGGACGGGCAGCACTCCAGAGATCGTTGGGGAAATGACCATAAGACTACACTCTGCTTTTCCTATTCATATTCGGGCTGCCAATCAGAGGGAGGTCCTACTGTTGGATATTGATAGGAGGAATCCTTGGGGTTTCTTTGATGGGGCTATGCAGCAAAATGTCTGTGGTGGGGGGGCTCTGCTGTATCTATCAGACGCACATTGGTTTGAGATCTCGGCTGGGCTTGGCGAAGGTACAAACAATTATGCTGAATTGCTGAGCCTCAAGATCCTTCTGATGTTCGCGGTGGAGAATGGCTGCCGAGTGTTAAATTTCTATGGGGACTCCTTGAATGTGATTAATTGGATTAATGGTATTCAGCAGTGCAGAGTTCATCACCTTCAAAATCTGCTCTACTCCATTAAGGAGATCATCCGCTCACTTGATTCTTTCTCCTGCCTGCATATATATCGAGAGAATAATGGTTTTGTTGATCGTGCTTCAAAGAGGGGGCTTCTGCAAGATGAAGGTTTCTGGAGGATCCGAGAACATCAGGATGGAGGCACTACTGATTTTTTCCATCCTTCCTTATTTGACTGAGAGGCTATCGGTCTGCATCGTTGGCCTGAACAAAATCTGCATTCAGAGAGGCTAACACATGGTGGTTCCTTAACACAAATGTTTTTGTGAAGATTGAACGAGGTTGCTCACTTGGTTTAACTTGGTCTAAACTGCTCAATGGGCGGTCTGTTGTGGGATGGATTTTTCCACAGATACGATACCTATCAGATATGGACTTTTCTTGGTGTGTGTTTTTATACTACAAGCCTTAACACAAATGTTTTTGTGAAGATTGAACGAGGTTTCTCACTTGGTTTCACTTGGTCTAAACTACTCAATGGGCGGTCTGCTGTGGGATGGTTTTTTCCACAGATACGTTACCTATTATATATGGACTTTCCTTAGTGTGCGTTTTTATACTACAACTGGTACTGGTGGTTGCAATATACAGGTTTTGGTTTCTCTTGCCAGCGGGGCCGCTTCTGAGGACTGTACATAACAGAAAAGGACTCAAGAAGACAGTGTCATCTTTCTGGGCGGTGTTTCTTCACTGTATTAATACAGTGCTGTGGTTTTTCTCACTGTTTGGGTGCTTTTTTGAGGTATCTGATCGACTGGGCTATAACTACTATATGAGGATTTCTAGGAGCTGTAAATTCTAGGCAGCGCTAGTTTCTAAACGTGTTAGTGTTGTTCTGCTAGTGCATAGAAGTGTTTTGTTTTATCTATCTAATTTTTGAACATCATGTTTTAAATTAGGCTTGGGTTATCTGCCAGAACCTGTCTCTGTACAGGAATACTTTACAATTTGTAACTGGTACTTGTCCACAAACTATATATGTTTGTATATCTTTGATCACATATTCATGTGAATCATAATGTAATTTTGTACTCACCTGCAGTAATGAAATTACGCTTTTTTCTCGAGGAAAAAAAAAAGTTGATTAGCTAGTTAAACTAATCTCAACTAGTTCAACTAAGTTAAACCAAACACAACTCCACCAACTGTCTCATCAACTCCACCAAACTTCTGCCACTGAAGTCCTAACTGAAGTCAACCATGCATGAGCTCACCAAACCCTTACGAATAGCGTAATTCCTCTGTCAGATGCATGAGCCACTTCTGTAGCTCGAACTAAAGTGCTCCAAGAGAGTAAACTGAAGTTTAGAGTCCAAATATTATTAAGGGTAAATAATATTTGACTTCCCTATTTTTAGGATAGGCGGTCTAAAAATAGACTTCGACCTATAGGTCCAAAAATAGAGGTCCATCTATTTTTACCAACATGACCAATACTCCAAGAATAACATCACCTTCTGGAAAATAGACATAGTCTAAAAATAGACTTTGCGCCAGAATTTGCCTGCGGGCCCACTTAGTGAAGGCGACTTCATTTCACTAAGCTCCATCATCTTGCTGAATTTTCAACAGATGATATCTCCATACCAAGGATCAAGAGAATTGATCAGAAACAGAGATTCATTGGGGAGACGATCTTCTGCCATGGTTTCAGTTTCAGTATAGGGAAATTCACACTATATTTCAAAAAACACCAATGATTTCTTTGATTTATATTTTCCAAATTCCAAATCAAACTCCTGTAAAATAACTATCCACTTAGAGTATTTCCCCCCTAGCAGTTTCCTAGTCAAAATATACATCATAGGGTTGAAATCAGAGATCACAGTTTTTTTCGTAACGATATGTAGTGACAGAAATGTTGGACAACTTGCACAGCTGCCAAGGCAAATTTATCCACATGTGTGTATTTAATCTTGGTAGGTGTAAGGTTCCGACTCAAATAGTAAATCACATGTTTAGTGGTGGATTCATATTCTTGATTTAATACCATCCCTATGGTGGAATGGGATGTAGCTAAATACAAAAATTAGTCTCAGTGATAATCATGCGGATGCAACAACAGTGCATAGGTCAATGCGTGTTTAAGTGCCTCGAAAGCTTTGTCAACAATCTCATCCCAAAAGAATGGAATGTCATGTTTCAAAAATCGAGTAAAATCTTTAGTCAGCTCTGCATAGTTCGAGATAAATCAACATAAAAAGTCTGCTTTCCCTTGCAAACTTTGGAGTTGACAAAGAGTAGAAGGAGGAGGTAAATTGATGATTTCCTTGACCTTCAGAGGATCGACACGAATTCCTTCCTTAGAAACGATAAATCCCAAGAATTGTCCTCATTGTACACACAAAAAAACACATTTGTGTGGATTTAAACAGATATTGTAATGCCTACATCAGAGAAAAATAGTTCGTAAATGGGTAGGATGGTCTTGTTGTCGCATAGAATGGGTCGGTAAGTCATCCAGGTAAGGTTGCACAATATGTTTGATATCGTGAAATGTGTAATACATGGCCCTTTGAAAAGTAACGTCAACGTTATTTAAACCAAAAGGTATTTTGTGATATGAAAAAGTACCCCATGGAAAAATAAACATAGTTTTGGGCTGATCGGCAGGGAGTATGTTTATTTGATTATATCTAGAATATCCATCCACAAATGAAAATATTTCATTTTCGGCACAATCTTCAACAATCTGGTCATTCTAAGGGGTAGTATAATTGTCTTTAGGACAAGATTTATTGACATCCCTATAATCGACACATACTATGATAGTTCCCTGTTTTTTGTTCACTAGAACAATATTGGATACCCAATCAGTTAAGGGAACAGGATAAATAAAACCTGCTCAAAGTAATTTTTAAACCTCAGCCTTAATATCTGTTTCTTTTCGTGGATGGATTGGATGAAATCTTTTTCTAATGTGTTTATCATCCGGGTATATCTAGATTTCGTGAACTACAATACTAGGATCAGTTCCTGGAATTTCTTCGTAACCCCAAGAAAAAATGTCACAGAATTCCTAGAATAGGGCTTTGTACATGTTGATTTCATCAGTTGAGCATGAAGAACCTATATGAATGTTCTCAGTTATTCTTGTTTTGACCAAAATTTCAATGGGAATCATCGCATAAATGTTTTTCCTAAATTCATTTCTGAATCTGAATGAAGGATTGACATGGGATTTTGAGATTCATTGGGATATTCAGTCGAAAATATGGTTGAAAAGTCATTCTCAAGTTTATCGAGGTCAGGTAGAAAAGATGTGAAATGATGAAGATCATCTCAGGGTAATTCATCCAACGCCAAAATTTCCCTAATACCTTCATTAGTCGAAAATATTTGGTTGAAAGGATCAAAAAAATGAGTCGTTGTTAAACTTGATAAATGAGAAGACTCTTCACTGATCACATTCACTTGATCAGTTTCAGTTGATGGGGGGTCAGAAATCTATTGAACTAGAACATAATCCAATTCATATGGACCTAAGGGCATCTCACTGCCATATTATAAGTCCAACTCAGATTCTAAAGGCATAATCCAAGGGTCTTCTAACGACATTGTGCTTGATGTAATCATGTTTATATTGGAAATATTATGAGGAATATTTGAAGTAGGCATGGCAAAAGTTCCCATGAGAGATGAATCCTTAAGCAACCCTACTCCAACATCTTCATAAGGAGTATTTGTCTTTCCAACATAAGGGATACTACCCGTAGAGGCAAGATCTGAAGTATAGGAAGACAACTAATCAACTTTGATGATATTCCCTTTATGGGGGAACATTATCAATCGAAAGACCGATGAAACTACAATTGTCATAGCGTAAGACCAACTTTGTCCTAACAGAAGGTTGTAGTCAAGTGGGGTATCAATGACCTCCACCTCAATTGTAATAGTTTTTCCTTCTACCTCTATAGGTAAACCCTAAAGAATTCCAAAAAGTAGAAAATATCTTCCATCGAAGGCTTTCAAAATTGTGGGTGATTGATTGATTGCTAGAGAACCGAGGGCTTTACATCAAGCCAAATACATTATACACATAGATGCTCCCTCATCAATTATTATGCGAAAAACTCGCCCAGTTTTGACAAAGACTAGTATTTGAAAAGCCATTTGTTGTGGGAGTCTAGGTGCAAAATTGTCTAGATCAAAGATAATGATATTAGAGTCTTAAGGTTCAATAGCTCCAATAGTTGACAATAGTAATTTCCTTTTTTCTGGGCAAGTCTGTAGCACTTCAAGGGCCAACACTGTTGAAGGTGACAGCGAGATCTTCAACAGTGTTGTAATTCTAAGAAGCTCTCGCATGTGGATTGAAAGTTGATTTTCGAAGAACGCCTTTACGAGGTAGTTTAATTACCATGTTAGAACTAGGTTTCTCGATTTTTGATGGTTCGGAAGTAGGATTAGTTGACGTAGGAGGTTGACTGGATGACCCAGTTTCATTTCCAATTACAATATTCTTAGAGCCATAATCTTAAGATCGTGTTACAGCCATAATTTGAGAGGACATCATCATGATATCCACCAATGAGTTGGAAGAGGATCCATTATGAGAAATCATTTTACCTTCCTGTGAAGGAAATGGATCCTTAAGAATAGTGGGTGTGGGTGAACCTTTGACTAAATTAGCTAACTCGACCCGATGGGGGCATTCTTTTGTGAAATGATCTTCGTCACAAATCATACAAGGATAACGAGGTTTCCTTTTCTCGTCAGATGGTTCAATTTTATCTGTTTTCTCTTTTGAATAATTATTCTATTTTTTTTTACCCTTCCCTTTATTTTTACCTCCAGTTGACTTGGCTTTAGCGATAGATGAATCTACGACATTAATTTTGGAAGTATTTTCTAGAGAATATTCTCATTCAAGTGAATCAGGTAAAGTAATAATTAGAGTAGTAGATTTATATTGTTTCTTTCTACTCTTGGATGTGTTAATTGTACTGATTACACCATCTACGACATGAGAGTCGGAAGGAGTCGTAGTTACTTGACCAAGGCGAGGTAAATATGGAATATTTTCATACAAAGTTTTAGGTTGCATGTAAATGAGGTCTAGATATTTGGATTGAGAAATAACCTGCTCCTCTATGACAACACCTCCTTTGGCTACGTCTTCAGTAATCTTTGGTAGTAAAGACTTAATGAACCATTTTGCCAGAATTTGATCTGGGATAAAAAACTTTGACCAAACGACGTCTACTTCTCCATTCATGAACGTGATCTGAAATATAAGTAAACATACTTTGTTTGAGTCAGCTCAAAATTTTAGTACCATTATCATAACGGATTGGTAGTTGAAAATGAGTTAAGAAAGCAGTTGTCAAGGCATTGAAATTTTTAAAAGTAGCTCATGGTAACTCAATGTACAAATTTGCAGCTAAACCAATCAAGGTTCTTTGAAAAAATATTAACCAAATGGAATCATTGATTAGAGAGTTGGATGCGCACCAGAGATGATAGGCCATAACATGGTTTGAAGGGTCCTCTCTTGATTTTCCTTCAAACTTTGGAATGTCACTCGGTAACTTAGTAGGCATGACCGACCAAAAATGAAAATAATGGATAGGATCATTTGTCAGATGAGACAAGTCTGGAAAAATCTAAAGTTGCTATAAAAGGTAATCGCCGGTTAGGGTCTTGTTGTGCAAACCGATAACCCTAAGGGACAAGTCTAATACCTCGAGGAGGGTATCCAGGATATCTTAAAATAGCCTGAGTAGTTGGAATGTGCATACCTCCAGGGTAACCAGGGTTAGCTATACCAAATTGAGGCTGAGTTGGTATTTGAAATGTGTGACCAGGGTATGGTTCACTCTGGAAAGGTGGATTTGGTCTCGTTTGTTTGAATTTATATTGTCCCTGAAATGGTTGGCCTTGAAAACGTTGACCTATAAAAATTTTCCCTTGAAAAGGCTGACTTGTTTGCATATTTGTTGCACCAGGTTGTTCTAAAGATGTTTGAGGTATAGAATATACCATAGGTTCAACTTGAAAAACTATAGTCTGAGGGATAGCCTAAGTGGCAGTCGTCATTGACATTTGAGGGGTAGTAGCAATAGAGATTTGAGAAACTCCTTCGATGGGTGTTTAATGAGTACTAGTTTTATGAACAAAAATTTGCACAGTAGGTTGGATGGGAGTACGAGGAGTACTCGGGACAGCTCTCTGACTATCTGGCACAGATGCCCCTGGTGTAACTTGAGGTATTCCTTGAAAATTTTGTTGGAATTGAGTACAACCAAATTGTCCAATTGGCTGATCAGGTTGATTGGAAGGAATTTGCGAAGTAGATTGCAAAGTTTATTTAGTAAATGAAGGATTCCATATAGTGTTCATTCCCAGCTAAGGAGTTCCTAGTAAGGGTTGCGACACATAAGGGTGACCATAACCAGTTTTAGGAATTGTAACATAACTTGGATAATTACTGGGTAAAGGTTTCCCTACAACTGCGGGATATGTTCCAACGTAAGGTTTTCCTCCCGAAAGAGGTTGTTGCCCCCCAAGCGGAATGTAACCACCTGACGGGTTAACTCGAGGGGCATTCTCGGAAAGCATATAAATGTGGTTCGCAGTCAAATTTTGGGCAATAGACTCTGATAAGCCAATTGACATAGTAGAAGTGTGAGAGGAAGGAGATGCTTCTGAAAAATTTCCAGTAAGAGACTGGTACCCAGCAGGAACAGAAGAACCTCCATACAATAGATCTTCTGGAGAAAATGAAAATGTATATGAATCAGTGGACACGTTTCCAGAAGCCATGTTATATATACTATATATAGGTAAAGATTAAAATGGAATTCAACGACGTGGATGACCGTAACTAGATGAATGTGCAAAGTCAAGGGTCGTACGATACCAAGCGCCTAGTCGAAAATGAGAAAGAGGTAAATCTAATGGAAAATTTGTTTCATTAGGCCATAAATCTAATGGAACCTGACAAGTGGGGATTTCTTCTTCTTCTTCATCGTTAGTAATTTCTTCAATGTTAATAAGGCTAGGAGGAATATTCTCAATGATGATAAGTTTTACTCGGGATGAACGAGGACCAGGAGTAGGGGCTATAACGTTTGAAGGCTACTCAGGTTCTATAAAATCAGACTCAAGTTCAAAGATTTTTGGTTCAATTAATTGTGGATCTAAAACTTCACCAGTGACTGAATCTACTATAATGGCTTCAGAAATTTCTGTTGGATATTGTTCTAAGTCTATTTCAATTGCCTGAGTTCTATTTACTTCAAAATCGGGATGTATCACAATGGATGATTCTAGTTGTTCTGAAGACCCAGATCCTGTTGATTTTGTCCTTTTAGTTTTAAGTTTCTCCAATTGACTCGGTGTGTATTCAGGGGTTTCCCCTGCATTATACATGAATGTCTCGGTAATTTAGCCACGTTAATTTTAAAGCACAAAATCACAAAATTTCAATAAATCAAACCTAAGGCCTTTAAAAAATAAAAAAACAAACAAATGAACATGCGTTATAAAATCTAGGATTCAAACCACACACAAACAGTTTGCTTCCACAATAAAATCACTAGTTGGTGATGAAATCCAACCTCATAGAGATCAATGTGGAAAACTAACGGATGGAACCAGTTACCCTGACAACCTAATTAATGAAACAGTTTGGTGCAAGCAACTTCACTATGCCATCTCGAGTGAAGATTACCCTCCAAAAACTCCAAGTGAGTATAGTCAACGTATGTTTGAGGTACATGGGACCTTCCCTCCACCCTCACCTTGGGAAAAATCCTAATATTATAGCCACTAAGGTTACCAACTGATATAATCAAACTTGGGGGGCCAATCCATGGCCCGAATTATATGCAAGGGCAGAGTAACTAAGCTCAATCCTCTTGAAAGCTCCTCGACATGATAAATTTGAGGTTTACTTAACAAGCGACCCCAAGCTCCTCGACATGGTAAATATGAGGTTTATTATTTGTAATGCGTATAAATCTTCTATATTTACTAATTAATTAGGTACGATTACTCCACTGGGTCCAATATGAAGTCGTGGTTAACTCTTGTACAAGAGCTTCCTAGAGCAAAAAAACAACAATTGGATTTTCTCCCTACCGCAAGATACTATTCCTTGTTTATTTGCTTTGGAAAGTTAACTCACTTCCTTATTCCAAATCATTGACCTGATCTAAATTGGTGGAATGAGCCCTAGAAAATATAAAATTTCTAGATTGATTTTAATTAGTGTTGAGTTAATTTGGTTGTTACTTACGCAAAGGGGTATGAAAGTGAAACTTGATGATGTTGCGATCGACTCAAAATATTCTAATGCATTCAACAATGAATATGCAATCTTTTCCTTTGATGAAATCCTAGTTAAGGGAAAGTAAGAGGTTCTTTGAAGTTCAAAGTGCAAAACTTCTAAAAATCCCAAAACATTATTTTCATAAAGAAACCAATTCACTTTTAAGTTTATTCAATTTGCAAAAACTTTTAATGAAAAATTTTGTTCACTTTAAGCCAAAACATACGATTATTTTCGCAAACAATTGTCTTCAATTCCTCAAAATTAATGAAAAAATACAAAAACTCTAAAATTTATGAAAAAATTTCTAAAAACAAAATTTCTTGGTGAAAATTTTAATTAATGATGCCTACAAGTGTATTTTTATGATTTATTCACGCTGAAAACAAAATAAAAATCAATTTTCATTCAACAAACGGAATTATTTTCATAAAACACTACTTTTTTTAGACAAGCCCTAATTCACTAATCTTGGAAGGTTTCTTTAACAAATCAACCAAACAAATCACTCAAACGGGCAGGATTAACAACAAATCCGATACATCTGGAGGAAAAGGACAGAAAAACAGTGATATAGAGAGGCAACCTGCCTTTTCCAACAAAGCAACCAAACAAACCAGGGGAAATCGTACTCGAAAATGTAAAAGGGATGAACTCTCAAAAAATTGCATTAAGGAAAACAAAGCAAGCTCACAAACAAGTTCTGAAGGTTGACATATGCAAAAATGACCACTTAGAAATTATAAATTAGACTTTGACAAGAAGGAAATCTATTTTCTTTGTTTAATTTCCAGGGGGTGTGCAGGTAACCAATGTCATTCAGTGCACATGCACATTGTGTTACAATCCAGGCTGCTCAATATTGCGCTTTGTTGCTAAAAAATAACCGTGCAGGGGCGAGAAATTTCAGGACAAAAAAAAAAAAAAAAGGCATCCAACTCGGAGGATCTAAAAGGTAATCAATTACACAACATTCAAAGGTAGTCGAACCAATAAAAAGGGAAAGTTAAACCAAATAAAACTAAGAGAACTAAGATTATCCCTAGTGGAGTCTCCAATTTGTCACTCGGATAAATCCCTCTTGCGGACAAGAGAAATCTCCCTATAATCCTAATAGAGAACTAGAAACAAGCAAACATGAGAATATCTCTTTCACTAAGCTAACAATTTTTAGATTACTAAAACTAGGAGAAGAGGATGATGCTCTTACGTTTTCAACAAAATGTCTGATGAAGACCCTGCACTTTGTTCCGATGAAGCTCCTCAATTCTTAGAGGAAACCTGCAACCACAAACATGTAAAGGATCAAAGGCATCTGTAGCATAATAATAATCTAAAAACCAACTTAACCTAATGATCAAGGAGATTAGTAAATGAAATTGTTTTAATGAATATATGAACACAAATCATTCACAATTCCAAGAAAAAAAAACAATGAGAAAAAGTATCCAAATGTATTATCAGAGAGCAAAGAGAAATATTACAACCAAGCCTTGATGTCGTATAGATTCCTCCCAAACCAGCTTGTTTCTGAGACAACATCGCAGGATGTTGTTATTAGGAATTCTTATAATGCAATTGATAAAATGAATAAAAAAGGGTTTTTTTGTTTGCATTTAACACAAAATATTTACAAATCTTCCATTATTGCAGAAGAAGACGTTTGGAAACTGCATATTGCACAAACAGATCAAATGGTGTTGAGTATGCCTTTGCAACGGCAAGTATTCCTTGCACGTGTTAGAAATGAAAACTAGTCAACACATTTATGATGAAAAATAAGTAATTGTCATATGAAACATAAGTTGGTTACTCACTATGTACCTACCTGGATCTGTCTGTCAATTATTATTTTTAGGTTTTTTTATCTGAGTATTCAAATGCGTTATGAAAGTGGCTAGTGTTGTATTAAATGTTTTTTCCTTGGCATCTTTTCTTTTTGTTATGTTTTTGAAGAGCATGGTTGGCATATCTCCAATTCGCAAGCATTGTTCTATCTCATTGTAAATAGATGCAAATTTTTCGAATAGTTGTAGTTGTAGTATAAAGTAGGCCCAAAAAAAATTAATAAATAAAAGAACAATTGTTCAAATTGCATGATAACATAAAATTCAAAAGACTAATGGATGAGTGATGCAAGGTTGAGCATGTTACCGATGCCTTGCCATCTTCAAAGCTTTCGTCTTTAATTTTTAGTATATATTGCATTCCAACTTTTTGAGTTGTTGCTACAAGCGCTGCAACCATTGCAATTGGGAATGTTTTTTTGCTTTCTTCCATCTATTTTATTGTTGCATTGGGAACAAATTTGTATTATGCACAAACTGTGTCAATGTTTTCTACAGTGGTCATGTTGTCTAACAACAGAGTACAGTCGCAATCACCATGGTCATAGTTTGTTTTTGGTGCAATCTAGAAATTTGTGACTACAATTCCTTCTCCTCGAAAGATCTTTTGATTGTGTTTTTTAATGTTGTCACTTGGAAAAACCATTGTCATTGTCATCAATCCTTATTTATTAGTCAAATAAACACACAATATTTGACAATTTTTTGTTGCTTTGTCAAGAAATGTGGTGTAGATTACCATGACATCACCGTGAAACAATTTCTGATATTTGCGAATGTTCTACTCTTCAATTGATATCGAAATGACTAGAAATGCATTTGTGTTGTGCACAGATCGTGGAAGAGTCAATTATATTGAGAGAAAGTTGATCTATATATGGAATATATGACATATGCACACAAACAATATGCATAGGTTGACTTTCCTTTCTGCTTCTTTTTGAAATTGTTATTCTTGTTTTGTTATTGCATTGCTTTTTTGTTCAAACCTACAAGTTTTTTGTTGCAATGCAAGCAACAATGGGAAGGAAAAATGCAATTAATAACAATGGATACATGTTAACTTGTCTATATAAAAAAATAAAAATAAATAATGAACAAAAGGTAGGTAGATATGGTATTTGTAAATACTAACCATTTATGTTTTTTCTCGCTGCAACTTTGATCCATTTTGCTTCTATAGCATAAAGGAAATTGCATTAGAAGGTTTCATTGCATAAAGGATTGTTATGTTTTGTGTGAAGCATATGAGGAATCCATATTTGCTATGGGTAGATATGCAAGTGAAGGTTTTAAACTTTTGTTGCGGTGTATCTTGTTTCAAATCTCTTGGAAACATAAAAGTCAGTTTCCATTAGATCATAGTCATTGAGTACATCGTTAATATAGGTATTTTAGGTTGTGGGTGTTTAAAGATAGAACTGATGTACATGGATGTGTGTGCAAATACTGATACTTGTAATCCAGTTCCCATTTTGCATTTTATTGTAAACGATCCATTTTAATTGTTATTTTTTTTTAACTTTGAAATTTTATTTCTGTAAAGGTTTTAATAGGAACAAGGATTGCATGTTCCTAACACGAGATAAGGTTGTGTACACTAATCCATGAATCTCTATTTCGGATCAAATGCAAGGTTGTCTAATGTGAGATCCGTGACCTATGGATTGTACATGCACATGCCAATTAAACAGGAAATTATTTTCGGATTTTGATATAGGCTATCTTTGTTGATGTTGTTATTGGTTTTGCTACTTGCAATATAGGGATCCAATCTTAGTAAATGCCTTCACTATATAAGCTAGCCAATTTTATTACTTAGATATGTCTTATGTTTGTATCAAGAATATTGATCCATATGACATCAATATAATTTGTTTTTGTATAAGATTTAATGATTCCATCTACTCCATTAACAAGGCCATCGTGTGAATCGTAATTTCTAGCATATATTTCAACTAACATATTTAATTTCATGATTATTTCTGAAAGCAATGTTGTTGTGTGTAAATGTAAAGGAAACTCGTCGTGGTTTTCTTCTTCTTGGTCGATTGCATTGATGACAATTTCCTATTCGGGAATAAGTGGCATAATTTTTTTGTTGTACAAGGCAACATTTTATTTTTATAAAAGAGATAGGGAAAAGCAAGGTCAATAGGTGCAGGCCTAACTCAATTTTTGTTCAAATATATCATGTCATCTTATGTAGTGTTTGTGCATATTCTATTCAATATTGGGATGAATTTATCATGTGTTGTATGCATTGTAATATGCAATTCATAACATTTTACATTTTCTTTCCAAAAATCATATATGATTGGTTGCTTATTGAGAATAGGTTGTTCAAATATTAGGGAATCTTGTATAGCTTGTGCTTGATAAAGGTTGCCATAAAATATAATGTCAACATTTCCAAAGTACTTTGTATGGACATGTTTAATTTTTCTCATTCAATCATCAATGCAAAACATGAAGCAACTTCCTCGAAGGGAAACTTGTCAATGAAAACTAGTCTCAATTCTTGGTAAATTTTCCGAGTGCATCTAGTGTTGCATTGCTAAGTGGTGTAGGGGCAGACTTGTTAAATGGAAAAAGAAGTGAAAAATGGATAGTTTTTCCACCTGCGATATATGCATCTTTTCCAGTGTATTCTAGTATCAATCCCTTTAGTTTCAAGGGATTAGTTGGATATTTTGCATCATAAAGGCGTATAAGCATTTGGAATATTGATTTTGTTGTGAATTTTGTCCCAGTTATGGCTCCTCTAGTTATAAATAGATCATGGTTTCTCTGTGTTCATACGTTTTTTCATTGCAATGTCTTTGATAATCGCTTGTTTCTCTCTATTGAGCATTCTTCTTATCTTGCGATATTCCTCATTCTCAAGTAGAAATGGATTTTCAAATAAATGGAATCCAATATTCAAGAGTATTTTTCTTTCATGTTAATGGGAACATTGCATGCCTATTTCCAAATCATATTTCTCGCTGAGGTGTTCAATGATTTTCTATTTTTTTTATTGTATTAATGGAATCCATGGAATTGTTTTGAATTTCGTGGATTGCATTCTCTAGATTTCCCCATAGTGGGTTGATGTTATATGTGAATTTATATTCATTTATTTTTATTGTGTTTTCATGTAATATATTAGCGACTTCCCATGATACCAAGTTTTGTTTCAATGCATTCTCAGTTTTTTCAAATGGGACCTAAAGCAAAATCTTTTCTCTACAATATTTTTCATAGTCAATGTGCTTATTGTATTTGATGAATCGTATTACCTTTGGTTTCTTTATTTTTGTAATAGGCATTCCATTTTTGTTGTAGCTTGATGCAAATTCAACAAGGCATATATGCTTTATAACATCAGGTCTAGCAATGTAATAATCAATAATAGAATTACACATGACATTTTCGGAATTGACATCTTCTTCTCTTAGCAGGAACGATGGTTTGAGGATAAATGTGTGTTCATCCATTGGTATTGTGTTTATAAATATGCATTCTCATGAACTATGATTCAATGGTAGAGAAAGTGTTATATGCGATGCTTGTCGTATCGAGATTTGTTGGAAATTAAGAAAATCATTTCCCAATGAATGTATCATTTCAATAACATTTACTTTTCTCTTTTCATGTTCTCTTATTATTATTTTGAATGCATTTTTCATCGATCTATCAATTTTTGTCATGTAAGATGTGCAATACGATGCAATTGTATACACATTAAGTATAAATTGGGCTTCGGTATTTGCATTCCATAATTGTGGCATGTTCTTCGCAAAGTTATTGTTCCAAATGTGAGAGGGTTTTCGTTCCAATAAAATCATCGATTCTTTCAATGTATTTTGTATTGTTTCGATGTAATCATATTCAAGAAAATGTATATCATTCAAAAAACCATCAAAAGTAATATTTCTATCATATTTTTTTTCCCTTGATATCATATGATAATTTCGCTTTCAAGAAAAATTTGGGTTCTTGGAGGGAAGGCAGGTCCACGAAGCAATTGGAGTTTCCAAAGAAGCTATGAACAAGATCAAAAGGAATAGGAGAAAAGGGATTATCATAAAAATCGATTTATCAAAAGCTTATGATAAGATAAGCTGGATATACTTAAGGTTGTTGTTGACTCATCTACGTTTCAACATTGATTTCATAAACTGGGTGATGAGATGCATCTTACATATTAGTCTTGCAGTACTAGTCAATGGGGCACCTTCTCCTTTTTTCAAGAGCCAAAGAGGGTCAAGATAGCGGTGCCCTCTTACGTCTCTACTATGTCTTCTGGTAGCAGAAGGTTTAAGACATATGTTGGTGGAAGCTAAAAGAAAGGGGGACATTAAAGGCATTGAAGTAGCGATAAATCTCCATGTCACACACTTGTTGTTCATTGATGATATCCTCCTCTTCAGTGATGGTAGTAGAAGGGACATCAAACATATAAAATCCTCTCTTGATATTTTCCTCACTACCACAGGTATGAACATAAATGTACAAAAATCTTCTATTACATTGGAAGGCCTATTGGGAAAGGATTCCAGGAGGATTGCAGGGGAGCTCCCTTTTGAGATAAATATGATGGATTAAAGCTTCAAATATATTGGTTTCTACCTCAAGCCTGACTCCTAAAAATATATTGACTGGATGTGGATGGTGGCAAAAATTGAAAAATAAAATTAAAACATTGGAGTTATAAATGGCTATCGAGAGCAGGCAGGATGTTGTTAATCAAGTCAGCGCTAATGGCCATCCCAGTCTACCAGGTTGCGCTCTCTTGGATGCCAAAAGGAATTATGGAGAGGATCGGGAAAATCTGTAGCAAATTTATGTGGGTTGGCTCAAAGGAGGAAGCAATGCTTCCATGGGTGGCGTAGGACAAGATAGCCAGACCACAAGACTCGGGTGGCTGGGGCATAAAAGAGCTTCCCTCTTCCGTGTCATCCTTGGCACTGAAAATGGGTTGGAGAATTATCTCTAAGGATTCTCTCTAGACTATGGTTATGAAAAGAAAATACATTGATCGAATGCCTTAGATTGAATGGCTGAGGACTCCCGGAAAAGGAAAAAATAAAAAATTAAAATTAAAATAAAATAATATATATATATATATATATATATATATATATATATATATATATCTTCAGGGCATCGATAGTGTGGAAAGCCACCCTGGGGTCGCTAAAAATCATCGAGGAAGGACTGTTCTGGTAGATAGGGAATGGTGAACAGGTTAGGATTGGCTTGGACCCTTGGGTTGGATGCAACAAGGGATTCTCCTTGCCAGAAGAATTAAGAACTCACCTATCCTCCAAAGGGTATTATTTCTTAAGCCAAATTGAGAAAGTGGGTTCCTCCTCAATATGGCAGAAAGCATGGATGTCATGCGAAGACATGCATTTAGATCCACAATGGAATGAGGTTTGGCATCACTATACAAATGAACTTGTGCGGTCAAATGTATGCCTCAGAGATCGGACTAATGAACTGCAGTGGGTTCATGCCCCTTCGGGAAAATATTCACCAAATTTTGGATACTCTTTCATTATGTCTAAGAAGGGGTGGGAGGCACCAGAATGGTGGGAAAAATCGCTCTGGAAATTGAAATGCCCATCAAAAACTAGGAAATTCTTCTGGTGTATTTTGAGAAATAAAGTCCCAACATGGGACAATATCTAAAAAATAAAGAAGGAAGGGCCAGGCTAGTGTTCTCTATGCAAATAAGTTGTTCAATCAGTCTCACACCTTTTCATCCATTTCTATTTCAACAAGTGAGTTTGGGCTAAATCTCTGAAGCTAATTGGAAAGTCTCATAGCTGGAGCGGTGTAAATGCAAAGGAGGCGTGGCAAGACTGGTGGAATGGTATTGAGGAGGAAAAGTGGAAATAAATCCCACTCCTAATCTCTTGGGGGATCTAGTTAGCTAGGAACAAGAACATTTTCAGAGATCAGGAGACTCTATATCATATTATAGCCACATAATGTGCAACCATCTATGATTTAATGCTTGTCCAACAACCAAAATCAAGGCCAAGGGTGATCATTCCCGAACAGAAAAGGGGTGATATCCCTTCGACATATTTCAATGGAGCATCTAGTCCTGAAAACACTTGCGGGGCAGGTATAGTGATTCATATAAGCTCGTACAAAAGATTGCAAGCCTCGGTAGGCCTGGGTCGTGGTACAAATAACTATGCAGAACTCAAAGCTCTTCACTACCTTTTATGCTAGCTTATTCACCTAGAAAATCTCTCTGTCCAGATTTTCAGAGACTCACAAAACCTCACAAAATGGTTCAACAGGGAATTCATTTGTCAAAACTATTTATTAAGTCATATTCTTGAGGAACTATGGTTGTTGAAAGAACATTTTACTTACATATTTGTGTCATATTTACAGGTAAATGTTGTGGCATACCTCCTTTCGAAGGAAGGTATACAGTAGGATCTGGGCAACTAGAAAATTCGAGAAATAGATCCTGAAGGATCAGTGGAATTAGACCATCCTCCTTTTTCCTAAAATATTTTCCATGTTTTGATATATCATGTTTGGTTTTATATTACATGTATTTTTGAGTTTTTACATATCAAAAGGACTTGTATAAGTATTTTTTGGAACATATTTCTACAATCAACTGTATGGTTTTTTAAACTCTGGTTTTATAGTTGAGATTGTACCTTTGTTTCTATTTGAGCTGGTTTTTCTTCATAAGAGGAGGCCCGGGAACAGACACGGGACTTTCATGTCACTATTTTGGTGAATGTTAAACTATAAACCGTGCTGTTGGTTTCTGGTTTTTGAAATGGTTGATTATCCATCGATCGGTTTTCTGGAGGGCTCCAAAATGAGACCTAGTAAAAAGGAATGCTTCAATGCATGTGCAATGGAACTCTTTATTTCTCAATAAAAGTTTTGATTTTTTCTCTGGAAAAAAAATTACAAACTCATATATATATATATATATATATATATATATATATATATATACATACATATATATATATATATATATATATATGTATGTATATTCACTTTTTCTCTCATTGTGTCATCTACCAAGGCAATTGGTTCAAGAATTGTTGTGCTTCTCATGGGCGACGTTGGATATTTGTATCTACAATGTGAGCTCTTTATCTTTTTACAACTTTTTGTATGGTGGTATTGATGTATTTTTGCAAGCTCTAGATCAAGGTGGTATGTGTTACAAGTCAAATAATTGTCAACAAATTTTTTCAATGTCATTCTTACTATTGACTTCATATATCGGTGCATTTTCTATCCATAGCATCCCATGCTCATGTTCGCTTCCTCTATTTTGGAGCTTAGTTACAAAATAGTAACCGACTATGTTTTCAAAGAATGTTTTATCATGAGATATCGTTTGCTTTAGCACATTAATTCTATGCCTTTAATAACGACTACACATTACTGCATTTTTCCTTATCAAATAGTCAATATTGCAATCTTCTATTGTTTCAATTTGTTTTTCTTCATTTGTCATGTAACTTGATCAATGTGTTGACCCATGGCGCCCACTGATGTTCAACACATGTAAATGTGGCAATGAAAGTTGGCGGTCCTTATTGACGTATCATGGAAAATACATTTTTCTTCATTTGTTGCAAGAAATCAAGAGAAATTCTTATGTGCTTGAAATACATGTAACCAATGTCACTTCTAAGAATCTTATCCAAGTTGGGTTTGTATTTAACATATTTGGCTCATAACTTTCTTCCTTTTAATTTTCCTGTTCCGATTCTTATTGAAATGCATGAAAGGAATTTTTCAATTATTATTCGTAATCTTTTGAAAAACAGATTAGTTGTGTGGTAAGAGAAATCATCACAATAATGCATCAACTCCCATTGCACAATTTTTTGGTAGTGGAATATTTCAACAATTTCACTATCACGCATGTCTCCAAAGAAAAGGGATGGAAATTTCATGTCCTTTGCACACTTGTCTCTAAAAATTCCAAGTGATCACTGTCCTTTAGCTGGATCAACCTCGATCAAATTGTCTTGCAAATCATGGATGCATTGGGACCCTGTGTATCCATGTACCAATGTTTCAGTCGGTTTTTCATTTTTTGAATCATTAGTTGTTTCATTTTTGTTTTCAATGTCAACGTTTTCAATTGAAGCATTTAAGGCAGTTGATTGTAAAACTTTATTCCAATATCTATTTATGCTTATGTTTTCAAATTTATAAAGGTGTCAAGAACATAGTTCTCTCAATGCGTTCATCACATTGTGCACATAAAATTTACCTATTTGAAATGCATTTTTATATTCCAATCGCCTTTTCAATGAAATTACAACAGTTGTTGTGTTCTCCATAGTTTGTGGCAATGCATTTTGGACAATATTTGTATGGATAGGAAAATTGATAATCGACCTTGTTAAGCCCATATGTGGTCATTTATAGCCTTATTGCCTTATTTGTGCATATGTAATTTTCAACGCGACATGACGCACTTTAAGTTTTGGGAGTGTGGTTACAATTTGTACTGGTTTGTTCCATATAATCCTCTTAGGAAAAACAAATTGTAGAAATTTTCCATTTTGAAATGCTCTTTTGCAAATTTTGCATATTGCTCTTGTACAGAGATTTTTTTTACTATCGGATAAATCTACATATATTTTTTCCAGGTCCTATCCAATGCTTACTAGATTCTTCTAGAACTGCAACTGTTTTATCAGACATTTATTTTCAGGTGTGGCTTCTATCTTGGATACGTAAATTGTCAAGGGATATTTCTTGGACAAGTAACAACGTTGACTTTGCATTTTTTCTTTGCATGATGCTTTTTTGTGGTTCTTTGTTTCTAAACGCAATAGTTGTTTTAATCTATAGACATTGATCTTACTATTTTTTGTGTTTTCACTAGTACCATGGCACATTGCAATGTGTCTTGATGGCTATGTGCATTTGTTGACATGGTCTAATGTTCGATGTGCAAGGAAGTTATTCCTATAGGTAGAATTTTACAATATACATTGTATCTATTGTTATGTTCATCCAATGACAAAAGGTGCATAATGAGTATGCACTATATATGTTCGAAGTGACATTAAGCTATATGTTTGGCTTGGGTAATTGTTGCATTGGAAATAATTGATAATTCTTCTAGTTAGAAATTACCACTCTTGTATGTTCACTTTGAATATTATTGTTGCCCATTTCAACCAAAATATCCCACCTTCAACACCACCTTTTTCATATGGCATTACCATATTAAAAAGGTATGCTTTCCAATCCGCAACTCGTTTTTTACTTTCTATGACATCATTTGATAGATATTTTGCAAACAATGCAATGCATCCTAAGCTTTGTGCATTATCGAATTGAAAAATTATTGGAAAATGTAAAGTCTCAAGGACCCTATATCAAAGTCAGGTGCTATCAAATGACAAAGTGCAGAGAACATACTATCTCCACAAATGGATATAGGATTTGTCACCTTATGCGATTCATGGCCTTGCATTTTTTCATTGATTGCTTTGCAATATATTTGTATATCTTTACTAGAAGGAGAAAAGTATTCACTGCATGTTGTTGATCGGATAAATCAATCTTGCGAACAAGAAGGATCTCCCTAGTACCAAAAGGTAATCTAGCAAAAAACAGCCAAATAAACCTATATTTCTCTAGACATATGCGATTTACAAAAGAATACTATAAAGGTGTTAAGGTCTTACCGTAGATCCAATGCTTGTTCGAAGTAGTTGTCCTTCGGTCACTTGAAGGAGCTATATTTATAGACCTGCAGTCACAAACAAACAAACATTAAATAGCACCTGTATAGTAAATATTATAAATCATGCCTATCATGGTGATCAAGGAATCCATGAAATAAACAGTTAATTAACAGCTTATTGAGAAAAATGAATTCATTTGTATTAACTTTGAATAAAGAAAACCTTACAACCTTAGCCTTGATGTTGAGCAGGCCTTCCCGGGGTCTGAAGCAGGAATCTCTTCTACTCTAACAAGCCTTGAACTCTTCCAACCGAGATAGATAGAGGTATGTGATCTTTCCTCACAAAATCTTAGTTAAATGAGTCTGAATCCCAACAGCACTTTACCTCAAATAATTCTAAAGCTTGAACTCCCTTTGAGGCTACCCAATGCCTCTTTTTATAGTGCAAAAGAGGAGGTTTTAGTTCCAACTATGAAGGGATAGAATCCCCCTTCAAAGGGATAAGCTCCTCACATCAAGGGGTTAGCTCCTTAAGGCAAGGGATACATGAACCTCAAAAGAGCGGTTCTGCCACCGCAAGATTCTTTCCAAAGGCTTCTAGAAATTACTGAAAATGAGCTTTTTGAGTTTATTTGTGCCTTTTTAATCTTTTACAGGGGTCCGCACCCTTAACACAGAAAAAGTGCGTTCAGGTACGTAGGATTCATGAACATTAGGTGTGGGACCGCAAGCAACACAAAGAGAAAGTGCGATACCAGAGTTAAAGAGATTTTGAGAATTTTTCTCTTATTTTTAAGGCTTGACATGAGGAACTGATGTGTTAGACTTGCAAAGGAGGAAGTATGAGTGATAATGAGCTCATACAAATAGAATAATTTCAAGATGACAATTTTCAGTGCAACAGATTGCCCCCTAAAGTGCAAAGTCTGGAATAGATGAAGATGAAGTCTGTCATATATGAAGAGTGGAGTACTTTATTTCAAAGATCATCTTGTGGACCCCAGTCGGAACCTGTAAAAACATTCAATGCAAAACAAATATATGTAGACATATCATCGCTGAGGTAGGCATTCTCATACTCAGATCAAAACTAACTAGAAAACTGATTTAAACTGTTCTGATACATGAATGATTTTCAATACATCAACAGTATAGACATGTCTAGACATAGTATGGACACAGCCATCTGTTTATGAATAGTCCATTGTATAAATGAATAACAAAATTCCTCGCAGCCTGGATGATAGAAACTAGATCCAGGGTCTTGATTTTCGTTTCTCGAACCAGTACAATTCTATCCATGTAAATAAATGTGTCAAAATCGAACATGGTGGCTTGGCAATTACCGATCCAATAATGTTGTTAACAAGTGTAAGGTAACTACTGATGATGAATGGCCCTCAAAGTGCTAAATTACAATCCATGATATTGAATGAATGGTGGTATTGTGTCAGAATCATTAGAACAAAGAAGGTCCCAATGATGCAACTTTAACAAATTGAAGGTGAAAACACCGTTGAAACGTACATGTTTCAAAATGTGACGATTTCTAGATCAACTTCTTAGATAATGAGTTGTCGTCGATAGAAAGTGATCCGTCGTAGGCAAGCCCACAACACAAAATCATAGATCAAGTTTTAAAGAAATATATTGGTAAGGACTGACTCAGGGATGGTCAAAATGGATAACAGATATTTTGCAGATGAATGGTTTGTTTGAACTGTCCTCTTGAACACATAACGACACTGCAGATGGCTTGGTGACAATTGACCCAAAGCTAATAACCAGAAACTGGCTGAAGACTTTCAAAATGGTTTGATTAACTACTAGGCAAAGGATTTCCCAACCCAGGTGAACAAAAAGTGTCGTGTTAAAGAGTGGTTAACGGCTTTTCAAATAATCAAAATGCAACAAACAGGTTCATTTTTCTCTGTTTTCCCCCACCATTTTTGGCAAGTACCTCTTTATTTTTGACAAGCTTGAGGAGGATAACATTTTCGTGTTTATAAGTTCATCCTTCGGATGAGTCCAACTTAGTTTAAGATTCGAACCCTAAGAAGGAGTGGTTCGTTCCTGTTTAAAATTGAACAGGTCCTTTACTGTTAAATTTTAACGAGTCCAGTATAGGAGAAACTCGGTGTTTTTTCAATTTTAGGGAGTGTTGTGGACAATTTTGTCACCTCCTAGAGACAGTCTAGAGTTGCCATAGACTAGTGCCTAAGACATCTTAATATAGCAAGGAGCTCTTCATATAGCTTGGGTTGTCGATCCAAAAGCTCACTTACTATCTCTTGTTGAACAAGGAAATTAGCTTAGAATGGGACCAATCTCTCCCAGAAGCTGATACAAAGATAAGAATAGTGTAGGAACATCATGAAAAACTCCAATACAAAGGCATCAGACAGTTAAGAGACAAATTACTGTAAAGAGGGCCAGTTCAAATAATATATCACAGAAATAAAATATCAGGAAGTGAGTGCAATGAAGAAACATAAGAAGATATTAGTTAACATGAGACTGATACCTAGATACACAACAGAACCACATAAGGGAATATTAGTTTATGAATCCTTATATGACAATGGCGTTTTAAAAGCACCCTCCTCAAGAAACTAATATAGCAGAAAATATGGATGAGGTGAACATGGAACAGTATATCATGACTAGGCCTATTTAAAGCGCTTGACTAATTCCAGAAAGGGCATCAACAAGGATGAATCCTTACTGCAAACTAGTGAGCCACTCACATTCTAGAACATGATACAAGAAGATAAATAGCATGAAATGAGATATTGTATTAACACATAAGAGAAAATTACATACTGTGAGATACCAAAGACCAGAATCCTCATTACAGTTATAACTCCTCCTCACTGAGACCCTACGGGCTCTGAAACTTCATGTAGGAATATTACAAAATGTATACAAAAGCCTTTTCACTGCACAGTCAGCTGATAGAAATATGGAACCCTCACAATGTCTTCTTTTCGGGTTTTTATAGGAAAGATAGAGAGTTCCAAAGAAAGAGGTAGATGGAGCACATTTAATGACTCAATTTGAATAAAATGGCGGAAAACATTCGCGCCCATATTGTGAATGACTAACTATAAATGACTGTACTTTACAGTCTGTCTCTAGAAATAAATGTTGGATGATGAAAATCTCTTTATGAACAAGACACAAATAATAAAATATACAATGTTCTGCCTTTCGCTGAGGGAAAAATCTGTTGCCGTAAGACCCTGAGATAGCTTGTGATTGTGCATTGTACTCTCGACCTTCAATTTTGAATTTAAATCCTGGACCTTTAATGCAGGGCGAAGCGTCCCTTGATTTTCTCTGGAGGGTTCTGTAGATTCATATCTTTGTTTTCTTTAATGATGTTCATTTCACACACCTACCCTCGGCTTCCCTCTTGAGTTTCTTCCTCGAAAACAGTCGAGGGCAATGCTCCTGATTACTGCGCACAAAGCAGCAAATTATGATGAGTCTTTCGACCGCGACAAAACTGCAAAAACACAAGTTACTTAAGAAAAACCCGACTGGGATGGAGACGTGGATGATGATGGAGACGTGGTCGCATGGTAAAAACACTCAGAGCGATGAAGGGAATGGAATGGAGGCTTTGATTAAACAGACGGGGTGCGAATTTTACACGCAAAACAGTTTGAATGTGGTGGCGGGGTAAAACAATGAACACGAACAAACACACACATATTTATATATATACGGCGGGGGGGGGGAGAAAAACACAGACACACGGTAATCTGACACATGGGTGTATGGGAGACAATAGGAGGAATGACGTGGGGGAGGACTTGGCCGGAGGGCGGTCAGACGGATGATCTGAGCCACTCGACCAAAAATGAGATCGACGGTCAAAACGAGTCGAGGGGCTATCAAAAGGTGGGCCAGGGGTCCGAGGGACCATGGGTTAAAGCTCGTGCAGACCCGGAGATTTATAGCCAATGGGTCGGGCCCACAGGATCGGACGGCGGATGATGATTCCGCTGCGTATCCGTTGATTGAAGGTTAACGCGCGGGAGAAAAGCGGTTTCATGCCCGTACTGAGGACATGCGGCATATGATCTATGGAATCGCCAGTCCAAAGGGTAATACCGCCAGCTTGAGGTAAGCGGTGCGGAACCATTCCGCCAGTTTTTCGAGTGCGGGGACCACTACACAAAACAACTGCCGCTCCGTTGATTGAACTCGATCGGACGGTTGCAATTGCGCCCGATAACATTTATTATCAAGCCCCCTTTTCCTTCTGGCCCGTGGTTTTGCGCTCGGGACATATGGGAACCAAAACGGGGAGGGCTAAAGTCTTAGGGGCTAGACCCGATCAATTTTAAATGATGGGTATTAACCTTTGGATAATGCATTTTCGGGAAGAAAAGGTGGCGACGAGCGCAATATGGAGGTTTTTGGCTGCGAAGGATATTTCGAACAGATCCAAAGGAAGCTGGTGGCCAAAATTTAAATGGAAGGGGGAATATGCACAACATCGGCTCCATCTGGGGACGGCATGTTCATCCTCAGACATGTCAAGAACACGCAGACCACTGAATATTTCATTCTGTTTTTCCATTCCCCTGCGCTTCTTCTTCAGGTAATTGTCAGCACCCTTTCTTTATGAAAAATAAAAACTGAAAGTACTTATATACAATATAATACACTCAGGCATTCCCAACCTGGATCAGAATTGAAAGTATGGCTTGAGGAATTGGCCATTCACAGGGGCGTCCAGCAGATCACCCTGTAGGTTTTCTAACATGAAAGTATTATTTCCTCCTTGATTTACAATTTTGAATGGGCCAAACCACAATGGATCAAATTTGGCATGCTTCCCCTTTTCTGCTCTTCAAACATCCCATCTGAGAACCAGGTCACTGATTTGGAATTTCCTGTCTTTCGCGTGCCGATCAAATACATTCTTCATTTTCTCCTGATATTCTGTCAATCTCTGATTTACCTGGTTCCGTGTTTCCTCTAATTCTACCAGTTGATTAATCCTTCTGATCATGTCATCTGGTTCTTCCTGGCTTTCCTGCATAAAACGTGCTACTGGCAACGCCAATTGCACAGGAAACACAGCTGCTCGCCCATATACCGGCTCATAGGGAGATTTCCTTGTTGCTCTCTTGCTGGTTATCCTATTTGCCCACAGAGAAAACTTTAATTGGGAGTCCCAATTCTTCTGATTTTCACTGATTGTTTTCTTCAAGGCTCTCACCAGGGTTTTATTAGAGGATTCTGCTAAACCATTTCCCTGGGGGTAATATGCTGTGGAATGGGTCAATATGATGTTATACTAATGGCAGAAATTTACAAATCTAGCAGATTTGAAAGCTTGTGCATTGTCAGTTATGATCCTAGCAAGACAGCCAAACCTAGATATGATATTTTCCTCCATAAACTTCATTATCACGGCATCTGTAGCGTTTCTGGTAGGTATGGCTTCCACCCATTTTGTAAAATAATATGTGGCTGTTAGTATCCATTTATATTGGCCACTTGATGGGGGATGTATCTCTCCTATAAAATCTAATCCCCATTTCTGAAATGGTTCATTTACATGAATAGGAATCAAGGGCAAGGCTGCTGATTTCTGTCTTTCTGCAAACCTTTGGCACTTGTCACATTCTCTGACCCAAGCAAAAGCATCTGTAAATAATTTAGGCCAGTAAAAACCAGCCTTTAGGATTTTATGAGATGTAGACCTCCAGCTGTAATGTCCTCCACATATTCCCTCATGGAATTCTGTCATTATACTTTCTACTTCATTTTCTGTGAGGCACAACAGTAATATACCTGAAGGGTCTCTCCAATATAGCTGTCCATTAGCAATTATATACTTCTGGGATTTCATTCTTATAGCTCTGTATTTTACCTTGTCACAACTTGGAGGACAACTAAGCGTTAAAAGATATTCAACAATTTCCTTATACCAAGGACTAGTGAGATATTTCATGTGTACCTTTTGAGTGGCCATCTCCAGTCCTTGATGTTCTTCTCCTTCTTCGGATTCTTCATTTGGTATCATGGATAAATTAATGCCCAAAGCTTGATGATTTGATTCAGATAACATCTTAGCAAGTCCCTGTCCTTTAATTAGCTTAGTAGGCCTTATGTCCAAATCATACTCCTGTATTTTCGCAATCCATCTTCCTCTTTTACCTTCGCTATCCCCCTGAACAAGGATATCTTTGACAGCTGTGGTGGGAACATATGCAGTAATGTGAGATTGCAAAATATAGGTTCTAAAAGCTTTAAGGGACTTTACTAGGGCATACGCCTGCTTCTCCAATATATTATATTTCAATTCAGCATCATGCAGTACTTGGCTGAAGAAAGCTATAGGCTGTTCATATCCCTCTTTATTTCTCTGCAACAAAACTCCAGCAATGGTATGGGGTGAAGCAAATGAAAATATCATAAATGGTTTAGGATAATCTGGCCCAGCTAACACGGGAGCTTCAACAAATGCTTGTTTTATCCCTGTAAATGCATCTCTAGATTCCTGGGACCATTTCACCTCATTATCCTTTTTCAACATATCAGTTATAGGCCTAAATATCTCAGCATAGTTAGGAATAAACCTTCTCAGAAAATTGATTCTGCCCAAAAACACCTGTACTTCCTTCTTATTCCTAGGTAAAGGAATACTTTTTATCAATTCAACTCTCTTAGGGTCAATTTTCACACCATCTTTAGTTACAATGTGCCCTAAGAGTTTTCCCTCATCTAATGCAAATAAAGATTTTTGAGGATTGAGGGATAGGCCATACCTTCTGCATTTTTCAAAGGTTTTTCTTAAATGCTCAATATGCTCATCATCATTCCTTGAAAACACTGTGATATCATCAAGATATACCACCAAAAACTTGTCCTGCTCTCCAACAAAGGCTATGTCCATTGCCCTCTGAAAAGTAGCTCCCGCATTAATTAACCCAAATGGCATCCAGGCATACATAAATGTTCCCCAAGGTGTAGTGAATGCGGTTTTCTTCTGATCTTCTGGAAGTATAGCCACCTGATTATAACCAGAAAATCCATCCATCATTGACATTCTGGATGCTCCCACCACTTTCTACAGGATGTAGTCCATTTTAGGTAGTGGATAATTATCCTTTAGAGATGCTTTATTTAAATTCCTGAAATCCACACACAGCCTTATTTCTCCATTTTTCTTTCGAACAGGAACAAGGTTTGCTATCCATTCTAAGTATCTCAATGGCACAATTATTTTGGCCTTCAGTAGCTTTTTTATTTCTTTTTCAATAGAGGGAAGCAGCAGAGGGTTTATCTGTCTGAGCTTCTGCTTATAAGGCTTTGCGTCTTCCCTCAAAGGAATTTTATGTTGCATTATGTTAACATCAAAAGTTTTTAGGTCCTGGTAGGACCAAGCAAATACATATTTCTAAGATTGAAACAACTTCAAATATTTTTCTCTATATTCTTCTGGGACTCTTTTCGATAACTTCACAATTTTGGGATCAGCATAAGTACCCAGATTCAAATCTCCCACTTGATCTTCTTCTGTCACCTTGTTTGGCTGCAATGGAACATCATCTTTATTAAATAATCTTTCTAGAGGCACCAGCCCTCTAGGTATGACATTACCTTTCAGCTACAGCACTTTGTTTCTTGCTATTCTTTCTTCCCATCTGTTTTCTACAATATTTTCAACTTCTTCCTCCTCATTATCATCAATCTCCATATTGGAGAATTCTCCCACTGTCTCCATGAATCTCTTCATCTGTTCATCATCTTCAAATACCTGCCAATGCTTTATATTATCTGGAATGGATGGTCTGTAACGTATCTCCACTTCATATCTTAAGAGTGGATTCTGAGGAGGACAGAATGTACTGGCAGCTACAGCAAGAGAATTGGCTATTCTGTTTTTCTCTCGGGGCATGAACTGTATGTTAAATGCTGAAAAGAAATTTTCTATGATGTCCCACACTTCGTTTCTATAAGCTCTCAGCCGTGGATGCTTAGTTTGGCATTGATTTTTGATCTGTCTTACCACCAGCTCAGAGTCTCCCAAGACTTTTAAACATTGGATGCCCATGTTTCTAGCTGTCTGTAGTCCCAATAATAGTGCTTCATATTCAACTACGTTATTTGTAGCCTCATACTCCAATTTAAAGGACAGTGACACCCATTTTCCTGTAGGGGAGATTAATAGCACCCCAGCTCCATTGCCTTCAAATGCAAAGTCCAAATTCCTGATTCCTGATCTTCTTTAGGCTGCTCAGCTTGGATTTGACCAAAAATGGGCTCATGAGCATAATTTTGATTTTCTTCTAACATCAAACATGAGAAGTCTCCCTCCTTGTTATATACTGGAGAATTCTCTGAGCAGTCAGCCTTGGTTACCATTTTAACAAATCTAATTTCCCTGTATAACCTCCTCTCCTGACCTCCAAAGACTGGGACAGTAGCATATGTTAAATCCAATTTGATTGACCCACCAATTTTTGTACCCCAGGACCTTGACAGTAACATGCCAAAGCGAGCTGGGATATCAGCAACCATAATGTCCATGACCACACTCTTTGCTGGAATTTGGGCCAAATTGACCACTAAATCTTTAATCATTCCCAAGCATTTAACTCTCTTAGAATCAAACGAATATAAGTCCTTATATGGTGTTGTAATTTGCAGTCCTAGTTGTTCCATGACTGACAGAGGCATAAGATTATGGGAAGCCCCAGAATCTAACATACAATTGTGTAACAGTAGGTCATGAATAACTAGAGACACGTAAAAAGGAGGAGTAGAAGGGTCTATCTCCTCGACATGTGGGCCGAAGACTACCATGGGTATTTCTTCTTGAAGGTTTAAACTATCAGGTGCAATTGGTATTTCAGGAGGAAGCATAAAAGAAGTAACTTGAGACTGATATACAGGTTGTTTTAATAGTTCAGTCAGGGGGAGAGGAATCTTAATTTTCTCAAGCTCTTTTTGCAGATTGAAAGCAGATGAGGGTTTTTCTATCACTACTTATTTTGACTCTTTATTTTCAGCTGAAGATTTAATTTCTTTTGACACAGGATCAGCATTAGGAGGACTGACTATTTTCGAAGAAGAAGGGATCTGATCAGTAGACTGCGAGGGAAAATTTAGAGGGTTCTTACCTTTTTCTATGCTTTTCTTTATTGCTGATTCCTTCTGAGCAGGTGTTTCTTTCTGAGGTGGCTCCTCTTCTTGATCCTGACTTCTGGTCCTCTTCCTTGAAAATCTGAGATCATATTTGACATTGAATTGTGCTTGCATGAAATCAGCAAATTTCTTACAATAATGGTCAATCTCTGCTTCTTCTTCTTCATCTTGCAATGGGCATTCCATATCGTTGTTATTTGAAAAAGCCAGATTTGAATCTTCTAATCCATAAGCTGCATCTCCAGTGGAGTCATCTGCTGGCCCTTCCAAGTACAATGGATGGGGTACCTGATCTTGTTGTTCCTTTGCTTCTCTCGGCAATATCTGCAATGGTGGTCTTCTATACTGAGGATAGTGTCCTCTATTTGGAGCATTATAGAGATTTTTGGGAGCTGTGTTCTTAGCTTCCAGTTCAAGCTTGACCATCTTCTTTATCATTTTTCTTATTTCATCCATTCTGTCTGAATCCTTTTCTTGATTAGAGGTGGAAACCTCTTCTTTGCCTCTCCTCCTAGTTTCTTGTTCAGCTTTTCCCTTTAATTTCCCAGTGGAGGCAAAGCTTGCTTCCAACTCTAAAGCATCTGACTGAGCATCATCTAAAGTGGCAGGTTTTCTTTCTCTTAGTGAGAATCGAAAATCAAAATCAAAGGTTGCTATGAAAATTATCTTGGCAGCAGCTTCTTGGGGCTTCATTTCAGGAGGCAGGCTCAAATACAATTTGTTAAATCTTTTAATAAACTCTGATACCCCTTCATTTTGTTTCTTCTTCGTAGTATTAAACTCAGTAAGACACTGACCATGATCTTTCTTTTCTCCCCACTTCCTGAGAAAATTATTCTCCATCTGGTCCCAAGTGGTCACAGAACGATTTCCAAATGTCTTGAACCATTTTCTGGCTTCACCCTCCAAAGATTGCACAAACAATCTCAAGACCACGTCCAAATGTTCAACATTCAAGTTCTCTGCAAAAGAGCAGAAGGTCTCAAGATGTTTCTGAGCATCAATATCATTTTCTCTATTAAATCTTGGCAGAATCTTCAGGTAATCCTGTGGCATATCATTTAACACTTGGGGTAAGGCCAGTGGAGCATATTTGTTCAATAGAAAGGCAGGAACATTAGCCATTGGAGGAGGTGGGGGTTGTGCAACAGTCTGAGATACAAATGAAGGGAGAGGAGTAGGAGGAAGTGGATTATGAATAACAATGGGAATATATTGCACAAAAGCCTGAGGTGTGGATGGGAATAGTTCACGGTTAACAACAACTACTTCTGTGACTTCTTTAATTTCCTCAGCCTCGGGAGAAGGATGAGAATCTTCTTCAATCCAGGTATTTCCTCTACGTGGAGTTTCTGAGTAAAACTCGGGATTTTCTGTTCTAACTTCTTGAGAAGAAGAGGGCGGATAATCTTCAACGGAATATTCAGGGTTTTCAGCACGAACTGACTTCCTCTCCTTCCAAACTCTTTTATGAATGATCTTCTCTGGGTCAGACACGTAAGATGCTTTTGACTGAGATGTATCTGACCTCAAATGTGGCTTGCGAGGAGCCAGGACTACCAATAGATTTATCAAATAAAAGCAGTGGAGTCGCCAAGGTGAGAGATACGCAACTCTTCAACTCTCTGTGCTCACCTGATTAGAGAGTGAAAACAATTTGTCGAGGCCCAGGGAAACTGATATTCTTGAATTCGTTCCCCGGCAACGGCGCCAGAAAGATGTTGTCGACAATTTTGTCACCTCCTAGAGACAGTCTAGAGTTGCCATAGACCAGTGCCTATGACATCTTAATATAGCAAAGAGCTCTTCATATAGCTTGGGTTGTCGATCCAAAGGCTCACTTACTATCTCTTGTTGAACAAGGAAATTAGCTTAGAATGGGACCAATCTCTCTCAGAAGCTGATACAAAGATAAGAATAGTGTAGGAACATCATGCAAAACTCCAATACAAAGGCATCAGACAGTTAAGAGACAGCTTACTGTAAAGAGGGCCAGTTCAAATAATATATCACAGAAATCAAATATCAGGAAGTGAGTGCAGTGAAGAAACATAAGAAGATATTAGTTAACATGAGACTGATACCCAGATACACAATAGAACCACATAAGGGCATATTAGTTTATGAATCCTTATATGACAATGGCGTTTTAAAAGCACCCTCCTCAAGCAACTAATATAGCAGAAAATATGGATGAGGTGAACATGGAACAGTATATCATGACTAGGCGTATTTAAAGCGCTCGACTAATTCCAGAAAGGGCATCAACAAGGATGAATCCTTACTGCAAACTAGTCAGCCACTCGCATTCTAGAACATGATACAAGAAGATAAATAGCATGAAATGAGATATTGTATTAACACATAAGAGAAAATTACATACTATGAGATACCAAAGACCAGAATCCTCATTACAGTTATAACTCCTCCTCACTGAGACCCTACGGGCTCTTAAACTTCATATAGGAATATTACAAAATGTATACAAAATCCTTTTCACTGCACAGTCAGCTGATAGAAATCTGGAACCCTCACAATGTATTCTTTCTGGGTTTTTATAGGAAAGATAGAGAGTTCCAGAGAAGGAGGTAGATGGAGCACATTTAATGACTCAATTTGAATAAAATGGCGGAAAACATTCGCGCCCATATTGTGAATGACTAACTATAAATGACTTTACTTTACAGTCCGTCTCTAGAAATAAATGATGGATGATGAAAATCTCTTTATGAACAAGACACAAATAATAAAATATACAATGTTCTGCCTTTCGCTGAGGGAAAAATCTGTTGCCGTAAGACCCTGAGATAGCTTGTGATTGTGCATTGTACTCTCAACCTTCAATTTTGAATTTAAATCCTGGACCTTTAATGCAGGGCGAAGCGTCCCTTGATTTTCTCTGGAGGGTTCTGTAGATTCATATCTTTGTTTTCTTTAATGATGGTCATTTCACACACCTACCCTCGGCTTCCCTCTTGAGTTTCTTCCTCGAAAACAGTCGAGGGCAATGCTCCTGATTACTGCACACAAAGTGGCAAATTATGATGAGTCTTCTGATCGCGACAAACCTGCAAAAACACAAGTTACTTAAGAAAAACCAGACTGGGATGGAGACGCGGATGATGATGGAGACGTGGTCGCATGGTAAAAACACTCAGAGCAATGAAGGGAATGGAATGGAGGCTTTGATTAAATAGACGGGGTGCGAATTTTACACGCAAAACAGTTTGAATGTGGTGGTGGGGTAAAACAATGAACATGAACAAACACACACATATTTATATATATACGGCGGGGGGGGGGGGAGAAAAACACGGACACACGGTAATCTGACACGTGGGTGTATGGGAGACAATAGGAGGAATGACGTGGGGGAGGACTTGGCCGGAGGGCGGTCAGACGGATGATCTGAGCCACTCAACCAAAAATGAGATTGACGGTCAAAACGAGTCGGGGGGCTATCAAAAGGTGGGCCAGGGGTCCGAGGGACCATGGGTTAAAGCTCGTGCAGACCCGGAGATTTCTAGCCAATGGATCGGGCCCACAGGATCGGACGGCGGATGATGATTCCACTGCATATCCGTTGAATGAAGGTTAACGCGCGGGAGAAAAGCGGTTTCATGCTCGTACTGAGGACACACGGCATATGATCTATGGAATCGTCGATCCAAAGGGTAATACCGCCAGCTTGAGGTAAGCGGTGCGGAACCATTCCGTCGGTTTTTTGGGTGTGGGGACCACTACACAAAACATTTGTCGCTCCGTTGATTGAACTCGATCGGACGGTTGCAATTGTGCCCGATAACATTTATTATCAAGCCCCCTTTTCCTTCTGGCCCGTGGTTTTGTGCTCGGGACATATGGGAACCAAAACGGGGAGGGCTAAAGTCTTAGGGGCTAGACCCGATTAATTTCAAATGATGGGTATTAACCTTTGGATAATGCATTTTCGGGCAGAAAAGGTGGCGACGAGCGCAATATGGAGGTTTTTGGCTGCGAAGGATATTTCGAACAGATCCAAAGGAAGCTCGTGGCCAAAATTTAAATGGAAGGGGGAATATGCACAACAGGGAGTCAGAAGAAAAAACTTAAGAAGACTCCATGGGGGTACTTTCTCGTAAATTTAGTCTCTCGAGCCTGAAAAAGGATAAAATCATGTGGGAGAGAACTCTGTTGACCGTAAGTAGTCAACGTATACCTTTTTCGTAAATATTCCATTTCAGTCCGTAAAAGGGGTAAACTTATACTAAAAGGATGACCATTCATTTATTTTAACGAGTTCGAATAATCAAGTGCTCGGCAATATTTTCAATTTTCGAGAGTCTGAAAAGAGCTTAAAAGAGGACTCCAAGTTTTCACTTTTTTGTACATTTTTTAAAGAGTCCGAAAAAGTGATAAAAGTATGCTCTTTGTTGAAAAACAATCAATTTTCATGAAAAATCCAATTTTCTTCACAAAAACTTGAAACATTACACATACCTGTTTTAGATAAATAAAAATGTTTTCAAAAATTACCTTTTTAAAGTGAAAATTAAATAAATTAAAAATTCATTTATTCGAAAAAACTTATAAAAAAGACTTTTCTAACTTCATTTTTACCATTTGAGTTCAGAATGAAAAGTGAGAGCTTTTGGGTAAAAAAATTCCTGCGAAGATTCTGGAAAATCTGTCTGACAAAATAGAGAACCGTCAGCACTAGGTAATCCACGTCCTCCTTATGTTGCATTTCATCCGTTTACATTTCGTTTTTAGGCTTTAGATTTCATTTTTGAAGGAAAAATAGGTTGAAAAAATCGCCTGTGAGGGTCCGCAAGTGCAACATGCAGGCCCTGCGGACCCCGACTTTTTTCTACATAGAAAAAAGTCATGGGTTCCCACCTGTTTCACAACGCCCATGCATACCTATGCACTGTGTATGAAAATAGGGTGCGGACCCCGCGCAATGAAATTTCTAACTCATTTTTCTCAATTTCCATCCAAATTTTTTCAAATAATCTTGTTCTAATATGTCTTTTTATGCATTGTAGGACATTCAAGATGCTTGTTTGGAGAGAACGCGAGCATGAAGACGTAGATGATGCCGCAATGAATCATTTTCCTACAATGCAGGCATTGAGAGCATGCGGTTTATACAAATTCTGGGCCATTCAAGGCATGAGGGCACAAGTAGACCTCCTGACGTGGCTGGTGAATAGATGGAATGTACAGGACCAGTGTTTTTTTATTGGCGGCCACCGGCTCGAAATTGAGCTGGAGGATATCTATTTTTTAACTAGTTTGTCCAAGAGGGGCGAACAAATTTCTTCGTTTCGGACTAGGCCAGGTGGCCAGTCTGTCGCTAGTCTTCGACTAGAGTTCTGTGATGATCGGGTAGACCCTAGGGAAAAATGGATTGACATAAAAACTATCATCCGTCCTAAGCTTAAATTTATTGCATTTATTGTCACCAGACTGTGTGGGAATGCAGCGTTGCATGTGGCTACCGGTTCCCAAATGCGCATTGATGTAAACTGTTTTCAAGGCACCATTTTCAACTGGTGCGAAGCTATGTTGGCCAATGTAGAAGGCCAACTAACCAGAGCAAAGAATGGAAATCTCAACAACTTTGGATATGGATCCATTGTAGTCACCTTTTCTCTAGAGAGAATCCCCATGTTAGCTCCGCAGCACATTCCTCTCGATGTTGGTCGACCTCGAGAACCTAGGATGGTTCGTTGGGTTGCTTTGATGACCCGTCATGCTGAGGGCATCGAGGTTGTTCGATTTCCTTCTACATATTTTCATTGGCTGGAATGCCAACTTTTTGTTATAGAGGACTTTCCATACACCAGGATATATTTCCGCGGCGACCGAGAGATGGCTCTCCCAGCAGGGGAACAGTGGGATGACTCAGGTAAAAATAATTTTCAACAATTTCTAAGTTCTAATTTTTTTTGTATTTCAATCATCCCAAAACTAATAATCAAAAGTTTAAATGTAGATGTGGGCCCACGGCGACCAGCCAATCTCCAACCTTATGAAAGGAGGCATCCAGCTGCAGCAGCACCAGCGCCAGAGGGCCATCAACAAAGATCCTGTCTGATTTGGAGCATCACCTAGAGCGCCTGACTCTAGACATTCCAGAGACCGACATATATGATATTCCACTCAGATTACAGAGATATGTGATTGGTGTCCCGAGACCTTTTAGGAGGTTCCTGTGTAGGGTGGCCCGAGCAGTGATCTCTTATCATGATCATCATCAGGGATAGGATGATCATTTTGTAGACTCATAACATTTTTGACCTTTTGTATTATCATTTTTGCCGATCATAAGGTATATTTCAACCTATGATCGAAGACGATGTATATTTTGAAAAAAACTTCTATGCTATGATATATCATTATTACTGGCTATTTGTGTACATGTTATCGAATGTTGTTTAGTTTACTGTTTTTTATTATTGCAAATATCTCTTTATCATACTAGAAGCAACTGCATCTGCTAATGTATTTAAATGTCTTGGAATATGTTGATATTCAATGTAATCAAATTCACGTTCAAGAGACGAACTCTTAAAAATAACCGTAATAACACTGGATTCCTAATGGCATAAACTCTGTTAAGCTATAATACAACAAGTTCAGAATCCAACCTAACAATCGAACTCTGAATTCCAAACGATATGGATTCAGATAATAACTCAATCACTGCACTATACTCTGCAATGTTATTCGTTGTTTGATATAGGCTTACCCCATGCATGGATACTAACTTGTCATAGGGTGAATAGATAACCCAAGCTGTGGAAGAAATGTTTCGTGTACTACGACAAGCGCCATCAGCAAAACCAATGTAGGTTGAAGAGACGTCGACATCTGCAATATCAAGAGTAAAACTCAGATAAGCAGGAATAGCGATAAGAACACACTCTAAACTAGGCACGCTTTTCTAATCTAAGACACACCAACAGTAAAGAAACTAATCTAACAAAAATCTCCACACCAAAATTAAGCATAATATCTCTTCAAATAAAGCCCATTTCTGGGTTTATCTAAAGAGACTCCGTCAAAATCTATCAATTCATAGGCCCCTTTTGCCAGTTTTCGCTTAACAATGAAAGGACCATGCCACATAGGCATGAATTTTCCAACTCCTAGCTTATCGTTGGCTTGATCGTACACTAAAACTCGGTCTCCTTCTGAAAAATTATGAGGTGTAACATTTCTATCGTACCGAGCTTTTATTCATTTTACATGAGCCTCGTTTGCTAATGCAGCATTTTGTCGATTCTCATCTAGCTGAGCCAAGTACAAAAAACCCTTCTCCTCTTCAGACGTAGCTGGGATTAATTCTATAGCTAATTTCAATCACGGAAATTCGCATTCAATAAGCAACACAGCTTCCAAACCGTAAACCAGTTGAAAGGGAGTGGAACCAGTTGATGTTTTTATTGAGGTCCGATATGCCCAAAGTGCTGAAAATAACATGGAATGCCAATTCGATTTATGAATACCAAGAATTCGTTTGATCATAGTGAATAAAACTTTATTGATAGCTTCAACCAGACCATTAGCCTGCGGGTAATATGGAGTAGAACTATCGTGGCGCAGGCCAAGTTGATCTATCAGTTCAGTCATCATGATATTTCAAAAATGACTTCCATGATTCGTAATTATGGCTTGAGGAACACAAAATCTAGCAATTATATGATTGAACACGAAAGTTGCAGCAGTCTTGCCGTCTGCCGAAAATGTAGGCATCGCCTCGGCCCACTTAGTAAAATAATCTACCGCTAGGATAATATATGCATGCCCCCCAGCCGAGTGAGGGTTACATGTAATAAATTCAATACCCCACTTTGCGAAAGGACCGACAGCAATTATAGGGTGAAGAGGAGTAGGTGGTGCACGCATTTTAAGATCAAAGACCTGAAAATTGTGGCATTTCTGGACTACATAGATACAATATTTGAATAACGACGGCCAGAAATAACCAGCGCGCAATATATTTTGGGTTGTGGCATACCCAGACATATGACCGCCACATGCTCCAAAATGGCAGTCATTTAGAACCTTCTCAGCTTCTTCATGAGTAAGACAGCATCGGAAAACAGAATCTGCTCCACGACGATATAGTGTATCACCAATAATATTGTATTGTTGGGATTGGAAACGTATTTTCCGTCCCTGAGATCATGAGATTTTAGGCCGAAAAGATTGGGTTTGGAGATAAACAATAATATCCCCATACCAAGGATTAAGAGTACTGATAAGAAATAAGGATTTGTCCGCAATGGGTTGTTCCGCCACAGTTTCAGTATCAGTAGACGGGAAATCACACATCAGTTCTGCAAAAACCAAAGATTCCTTTGCCTTGGATTTTTCAAATTCCAAGTCAAATTCCTGCAGGATAACTATCCATTTGGAATACTTGCCCCCTAGCAATTGTTTGGTAAAGATGTACATCATAGGGTTACAGTAATAAATTACTGTGGTTTTGCGTAATAAGATGTAGTGTCGAAATATTTGGACAGCTTGAACAGCTTCCAAGGCCAATTTCTCCACATGTGTGTATTTGATCTCAGTCAGATGCAGATTTCAACTAAGATAGTAAATCACATGTTCATTGTTGAATTCATCTTCCTGAACTAAAACCATTCCAATGGTGGAATGAGAGGCGGTGAGGTACAAAAAATAGTCCCGATTGTAATTGGGAGGATGCAATAACGGTGCATGGGTCAACGCGTGTTTGAGTGCATCAAAAGATCGATCAGCGATCTCATCCCAAAAGAATGGAATGTTCTATTTTAACAACCTGGTAAAACCCTTTGTTAACTCGGCGTAGTTAGGAATGAAACGACGTAAAAAGTTTGCTTTCCCCTGCAAACTTTGGAGTTGGCGCGGAGTCAAAGGAGGAGGTAAATTGACAATAGCTTCGACCTTTGACGGATCAATGCGAATGCCTACTTTCGAAACAATAAATCCTAGTAAGTGACCCGATTCTACACAGAAAACACATTTGTGTGGATTCAGCCGAATTTGATAATGCCTATATCTCATAAATATCGCTCGTAAATGAGTGAGATGGTCAGCCCTACTCGATGAATGAGCAGGTAAATCATCAAGATAAGGCTGCACAATGTGCTTAATGTCATGAAATGCGTAAGACATAGCCCTTTGAAAATTTGCCCCAACATTCTTCAATCCAAAAGGTAGTTTTCAATAAGCAAATGTCCCCCATGGACAAATGAAATTTGTTTTAGGCTGATTAGCAGGGAGTATGTTTATTTGATTATAACTGGAAAAACCATCCAAAAAGGAGAACATTTCACTACCGGCACAATCATCAATGATTTGATCGATATAGGGGGTTGGACGATTGTCTTTAGAACAAGCTCGATTAATGTCCCTATAGTCGATACATACTCTTATCGTTCCTTGTTTTTTGTTAACAGGAACAATATTCGATACCCAATCGGTTAAAGGAATTGGATAAATGAAACCTACACGAAGTAATTTCTCAACTTCGGCTTTGATAGCAGCAGCTTTTCTCGAATGTATCTGACGTAAGCGTTGTCAGACAGGTTTTGCATACGGGTAAGTCTTAATTTCATGTACAACAATTGATGAATCAATTCCTAGCATTACTTCATATGACCAGGCAAACACATCACGGAATTCTTGAAATAGGGATTTATAAGTTTGGATTTCATCGTCCGTACAGCAAGCACCTATATGAATGTTTTCAATTATTCCTGGCTTAACTGAAATGTCAATAGGAATCGTTCGAGAGATATTTTCCAAATTTAACTCAGAATCGGGATTTTGCAATGGATTTTGCGGTTCTTTGACATATTCAACAGTAAAAATAGAAGAGAAATCATTTTCAAAATGATCCAGCTCAGGTAAAAATGAAGATCAGTGTTGTAGATCTTCCCATGGTAAATCGTCAATAGACAAAAGTTCACGAATCTGCTCATCAGTATGAACGAGATCAGGAAATGTCGTTGTGGCTGAGCTAGATATAGAAAGTGATTCCTCATGGATCACATTCATTGGATCAGTTTCGGTTGAAGAAGGATCGGAAAGCGACTGTACAGCTTGATATGCAATTTCAAAGGGACTCAAAGGCATGGCGCCATCAAATGAATCCAACTCGAAATCGGAAGGTACGATCCAAGGATCATCAAAAGTAACAGTATTCGATGAAATCATATGAATATTTGTGATAGGAGGCGATACATTAGGAGCAGGAAAGGAAAAAGTTCCTAGTAAACCAGAATCTTTAAACAAACCTACACCAACATCCTTGTAAGGGATAGTCGTTTTACCGATGTGCTGGATAGTTTCTATAGAGGCTGGATCGGATGAGAAATAAGTGAGCTAGTCTATTGTAACGATCTTTCCTTGATGTGGAAACTTGATAAGCTGAAAGACCAATGAAACAACAGCAGTCATAGCATAAGACCAACTGTGACCCAGGAGAAGGTTGTAATCTAGAGGGGCATCAACCACCTCCGATTTACGGTTTTGCCTTCGACCCCTATAGGTAAATCCTACAAAATACCGAAAGGATGGAAACCTCGGCCATCAAAAGCCTTTAGAATTGTCTAAGACCGATTGAGTGTAGGAGAACCAAGCGATTTCCAACACTGTATCGACATAATACACGTAGAATCCCCTTCATCAATCATAGTCCGAAAGACCGGTCTGTTTTTGACTAATACTGGAATCTGGAAAGCCATTTGATGAAGTAGGCGGGGTGTACTATTCTCTAAATCGAAGATTATTAGGTTCGAATCCTGCATATCGACAGCTCCTATGGCAGACAAAAGTAATTTACGCTGTGCTGGGCACGATTGCAGCACTTCCAAAGCCGACATTGTTGAAGGGGAAATAGCTAAGTCCTCAACAATGTTATAATTCTGAGTAGCTCTCGCAGTGGATTGAAAGCTGATTTATGAAGTACACCTTTAGCAGGCAGTTTGATTACTAAGTATGAATTGGGTTTCTCGATCTGTAGCGGATCATAAATAGGAGGAGGTTTAGTTGATGTGTTTGAATTATAAGATTCTGCTTCTTTACCACCAACAGGACTTTTACTACCATAATCTTGCGATCGCGTCGCAATCCTGACATTAGACATCATCATAATAGGTTCTTCTGAGGCGTTCAAGGTGGAACCAATCATCTTACTATCTTGAGTAGGAAAAAGATCCTTCAAGACAGCAGGTTGTTGAGAACCTTTAACGAATTTCGAAACCTCCGCTTAATGCGGGCATTCTTTAGTAAAATGATCCTCGTCACAAATGAAACAAGGATAGAGAGGCTTGCGTTTTTCGTCATTAGATTCAGTTTTATCTATTTTATCTTTTGAATTCTGTTTTTTTTATTCTTCCCCTTCTTTTTACCACCAAATTTAGATTTGGTCGTAGATGTCTCTACAACATGAATGTCGGCAGAAATTTCAGGGGAAGACTCTCCTTTCAGGGAATCAAGTAAAGTTATTATAGGAGAATGATTCTTTGAATATTTCTTCTTACTTTTAGTATTAATTGTACCAATCATACCATCAGCGGCATGAGACCCTGAAGGAGCTGCAATTATTTGACCTTGTTTTAGAAGATCGGGGATTTTTTCATGTAAAGTACCTGACTGTGTATAGATGAGGTCAAGGTACTGAGCTTGAGAAATTACTTGCTCCTCAGTAACAACTCCTCCCTTAGCTACATCTTCAGTGATTTTGGGTAATAATGATTTAACAAACCATTTCGCCAAAATTTGATCCGGAATGAAAACTTTCACTAAACGCATTCTACGTCACCATTTGTGAATATGATCAGAAATATATGTGGACGTGGATTGTTTTAGCGAAGTTAATAGTTCCATGCCATTGTCGTTTTGACAGGCAACTGAAAATGAGTTAAGAAAGCAATTGCTAACTGACTGAAATTATTAAAAGAGCCTCGTGGTAACTCAATGTACCATTTGGCGGCAAGACCAATAAGAGTTCATTGAAAAATACGTAAGCGAATTGAATCATCAATTATCGAATTAGACGCACACCAGAGGTGATAATTCATAACATGATTTGATGGATCCTCTCCTGACTTACCCTCGAATTTCGGTATATCACTGGGCAACTTATGCGGCATTGGCGGCCAATACGGATGATAGAAAATTGGATCATTTGTATGGCGTGAAAAATCAGGTAAATCCAAAGTTGCAATAAATGGTAACTAACGGTTAGGGTCGCGAAAACCTTGAGTAACAAGAGCAGTTCCGGGAGAAGAATACCCAAGATAACTGGGAATCGGATTTGCATTAGGAATAGTATAACCTCCCGGGAAACCAGGATTAACCGAACCAAACTGGGGTTGTTGAGGCTGTTGATAAGTATAGCCAGGGTATGGTTCATACTGATAAACTGGGTTTTGTGAAACGGGACCGAATTGATACTGTCCCTGGTACGGTTGATACATGAATTGCGGTTGACTTGTGACAATCATACTTGTACCAGCTTGTCCTGTAGGTATCTGGACCGAAGTCTGGACTGTAGGTCCTGACTGGGGTACAGAGACTTGAGGGATTTGCACGAACACAGGGATAGAAGAAACCAGAGCTACAGATACTCCAGAAATAGGTGTTATGGGTTGAATAAAGGTTGCAGTAGTTGCAGCAGTTTGAGGTGGAGTCTGAGGTGTACTAGGCCCATATTGTTGAACAGAACTAAGTGCAGGGATTTGAACAGTAGGCTGGACAGGTTGCTAGGTTGGAGCAGAAACCAAAGGCTATCCAGGTTGACAAGATAACTGCACATTAGGTTGCATAATCTATTGAATTTGGAATGGATCCCACACCATGTTAATTTCGGGGTATTGTCCCGTAGAAGGTTGTACATATGAAGGACCATAGCCTGGTTGAACGTAGGGTTGATAATTAAGTGGTAAATTTCCAACTCCTTATACAAATGATTGACTAGAAGGCAGTTGAAAACCTTGAGTTGGGTACTGACCTTAAGGTTGATAACCCAGAGGCACGTACTGAGTCTGGGGTTGATAAGGACCTTGAGGAATATACTGAGTCTGGGGTTGACCTTGGGGTATGTACTGTCATGAAGGTTGATAACCTTGAGGTATGTACTATCCTTGAGGTTGTTCTCCAAAATAATATCGTCCTACAGTTTGTCCTGGGAAAAATTTCCCCTGAAATTGCCCCTCGGGCAGTAATTGACTGCCTTGAGGTTGCCCCCCAAGCAGCAACTGGCTACCTTGAGGTTGCCCCCCAAGCGGTAACTAACTACCTTGAGGTTGCCCCCCAAGCAGTAACTGACCACCCTGAGGTTGCCCCCCAGGCAGTAACTGACCACCCTAAGGTTGAGGATTTGGAATATTACCAGACATCGTAAAGATTTGCTCTGCGTTCGATGTTTCAGTTTTAATTCCATTAAGACTAGGTGATAATACTTGTTCAAACAGTCGAGGAGTTGCTCCTGAGAAAGTACCAGAGAGAGCCTGATACCCCGAGGGAACAAAAGGACCACCGTGTAAAAATGCTTCTGGTGTTTGGGAAAACATTGATGACTCTCCTGACATGATAGATGAAGGATAGTAACCTCTGGGCGTAGGATGAAATGGAATTCGAGGTGGAGAAAAAGCAAGACCCGGGTTTTCTAAAAAAAAAATCAAAGATAAATACCAAGCATCACTACTAATAGGGCTATAGAAAATGGATTCACGCTCCCTAAGATTCAAATACTGAGGGGATTCGGGAAAATATACCTCTTCGTCTAGACTGGCAAGTTATTCAATAGAAATGAGGCCATATGGAAGATCTTCAGTAACAATATTTCTTACCCTAGGTGAACCAGGATCGCTAGAAGTTGGAGTAATAAAACCTGAGGATGTTTCCAAAGCAGAAGTTTCAGTGTCAGGTTCAGAAATTTCAGGTTCTTCAGCTAGTTCACTGGAAGGAGAAATACTACCAGTAACTTCAGAAAATGAAATCGGCTCTTGAATATGTTCTATCGTGGGTATTTGATGATCAGGATGAACTTCCAACTTCTGTTGTTCTAATTCTACTGCTACTAGATGATACTAGAGCACGCAGCCCTTCAAGCTGACTTGGTGTATATTCAGGGGGCTTCCCCTGAAGGCTCCGAGATTGTATTGGTAATTCTGCCATGATTAAATGTTAATCAATCACACGCAAATAAATAAAAATTCAATAAAAACACCTAAAGTCTCTAAAGAAACAAATTGTTGAATCACACGCCTAAAAATCTAAGAGTTCTAACCATACACAAACAGTAACTTCTCATACTAAAAACACTAGTTGGTGATGAAATCCAACTTAGTAGAAGTTTAATACAGAAAGAGCAGTTGGAACGGTTACCCCAACAACCTGCTTAATGAAACAGACTGGCACAAGTTTCTTCACAAAACCATCTCGAGTGAAGAGAACCCCCCAGAGAGTCCAAGTGAGACTAGTCGATGTCTGCTCCAGGTACAGTGAGATCTTTCCTTCATCGTCACCTTAGGAAATAATCTTAAGCTTATGGACACTAAGGTTACCAACAGTAACAAATACAATTGGGGGAACAGTCTATGATCTGATTCCACGCACAAGGGCAGAGTAACAAAGCTCAATCCCCTTGAAGGCTCCTCAACATGGTCAATCTGAGGTTTACCGACAAGTGACCCCAGGCTCCTTGACAATGGTTAATCTTAGGTTTACTATTTGTAATGTGCGCATATCTTTTATCTTTCCCAATGAAACAAAATTGATTGTCTTAAAGGTTCAGACATGATCTCGTGATTAACTCCTTTAAAAGAAGCTTCCCAGATTGTACCAATTACAATTGGATTTATTTCCTACCGCAAGATTTATCTACTTGTTTGTTTTTACTATCTTGGAGAGTTAATTACTAACCCTACTCCAAGATACTAGCCTAAGCTATGTTGGTGATAAGAGCTCTAGAAATAGAAAAGATTGCTAGTTCAATTTTAATTAAGTGTTGTTTTTATGGGTTGTTCTTTAATTCAATAGGTATGGAAATGAAACTTTGATGGTGTGAAGACTCAACTTCCAAACACACTAAAAAATGCACCCAAAATGATAAATAATTCATTTTTCTTTCAATGAAATTCTAACTAAAGAAAGAGTTCAAGAATGCAATTCTTTTAAGAGACAATTCTTTCTTTGAACATGAAGAATAAATGAAAGAATTTTTTTTTGTTTTTCCAATAAGAACTCAAAACGAGAGAAATAATTAATGCTCACAATAAATCCCTTTCACTTTCAACACTCGAAACTACAAAAACAAATTTCCCTCAAAAGAGATCTACAAGTTTTTAAAAAGCAATCAAAACTATGAAAAACTAATTTTGAGATCTACAAACTTTGAAAATCTAACTGAATAAAAGCTTTAATTTGTTTTTTAGAATGTTTTACTTAGTTGTTCAGTAAACTAAGGATTCATTTGTCCAGAATAACAAACAAATCAAAAAACATCCAGATATGTTTCCTTTTGTAAAAATGAAATTCAGAACTTATAACAAAGTTTGTTCAAAGATTTGCAAAGAAACAACTAAATCTGTTCTCAAGAAAGGATGAATTTCGCAATCAAGTCAGACTCATCAAGAAGATAAAAAGACCAATGTGATCTGAGATATTTCAAACTTTCAATCTTTGAGTCACTACAGAGACCAAGTGAAAACTAGTCCAAGTATGCAAAACTTCTAGAAAATCACTTAAAACACAAATATTGTTGGAACTCACTCACAACAGGCTTTTGACAGGAACAATACAGATCTGGGCAGATACTAGAAATCCTAAATCAAATTAAACATAAACTGGAAGAAGAACTCTGAAGTTTTTCAAAAATTTTAACAGGTTCCACAGGCCCCAGAAGTAACAGGTGCGGTCCCGCACTGGTTACTAAAGGAAAGTGTGAAACTGCCCGCACTGTGTATGAAAACAAAGTGCGGTCCCCAGAAAAGTTCAAGAAAAACACAAAAAACTTCAACACTTTTCAAAGCAAAGTAAACCTAAGCTACCCAGGCAAGTATCCATCAATCAAAAACCAGAAAAATCATTTTCTCAAGTCAAAACAAAGGAAAACCAAAAAACAAGAATCCTTTCCCCAGCGGATTCGCCAATTTGTTGACTGGATAAATCAATCTTGCGGACAAGATCGATCTCCCTAGTACCAAAAGGTAATCTAGCAACAAACAGCCAAATAAACCTATCTTTCTCTAGACATATGTGATTTACAAAAGAATACTATAAAGGTGTTAAGGTCTTATCGTAGATCCAATGCTTATTCAAAGTAGTTGTCCTTTGGTCATTTGAAGGAGTTATCTTTATAGACCTGCAGTCACAAACAAGCAAACATTAAATAGCACCTGTATAGTAAATGTTATAAATCATGCCTATCATGGTGATCAAGGAATCCATGAAATAAACAGTTAATTAACAGCTTATTGAGAAAAATGAATTCATTTGTATTAACTTTGAATAAAGAAAACCTTACAACCTTAGCCTTGATGTTGAACAGGCCTTCCCGAGGTTCGAAGCAGGAATCTCTTCTACTCTGACAAGCCTTGCACTCTTCCAACCGAGACAGATAGAGGTATGTGATCTTTCCTCACAAAATCTCAGTTAAATGAGTCTGAATCCCAATAACACTTTACCTCAAATAATTCTAAAGCTTGAACTCCCTTTGAGGCTACCCAATGCCTCTTTTTATAGTGAAAAAGAGGAGGTTTCAGTTCCAACTATGAAGGCATAGAATCCTCCTTCAAAGGGATAAGCTCCTCACATCAAGGGGTTAGCTCCTTAAGGCAAGGGATACATGAACCTCAAAAGAGTTGTTCTGCCACCGCAAGATTCTTTCCAGAGGCTTCTAGAAATTACTGAAAGTGAGCTTTTTGAGTTTACTTGCGCCTTTTTAATATTTGACAGGGGTCCGCACCCTTAACACAGAAAAAGTGTGTTGAGGTACGCAGGAGTCATGAACATTAGGTGCGGGACCGCAGGCAAGACAAAGAGAAAGTGCGATACCAGAGTTAAAGAGATTTTGAGAACTTTTCTCTTATTTTTAAGGCTTGACATGAGGAACTGATGTGTTAGACTTTCAAAGGAGGAAGTATGAGTGATATTGAGCTCATACATATAGCATAATTTCAAGATGACAATTTTCAGTGCAACACATGTTACAATGCTTTTGCCTATTTTCTTGTACAAAAATGGTTCATAGTGACCGTTAAGAGGATTTTGATCATGGAACAATATATGCAATGGGTTTGTTCTTTTTCTTGAATTGAAGACTAGATACTTTGCTTGTGTGCTTGAACATATCCCTATTGGTAATTTCAACCATTAGCTGACTAGCGTATGCAAAATGTATCTCCTTGTAGTCCTTGTTTATTGTCAATAGGACCATTTGAAGCAGGGAGACACATCCTCCGAAAATATGTTTTAACCTCATGAATTCCACAAAGTTGATATAGGAAATCAGGTGTTAGCTCATAATTAAATAATTTTATTGTTTCTACCTGGCCTTGTTCAATAAATATCAAGAAGTGGTTAATTGTGCCATTTCGCGATTCAATTGATGTATAGCATAAATGCAAAACTACTTCAATTTCATTGAAAAGACAACCGCCTGGAGTGTATGAAAATGATTGAAGTATGAAAATATTATTTTTGTTCAAGACATTGTCAATAGTTGCATGCTTTTTGCATTTCTTTTTCCATTTCCAACTGTTAACATCAATTATTTCAGGCATTTTGTATAGTTGTCTCATGAAATTTTTCATTGAAGTTAGCTAAATGCAATTGCCCTATGTTTGTGACAACTGTACTTGCAAGGAAATAGGGGGTAAAAGGAATGGTGCAGTGAAACATGCAACTTATTTGACATTTCCACTTTAAAGTATTCACAAAACACATCTGCAAAATAGAACAATGCAGTTGGCATATGAGTTTTTATCTGTGAAACTATTGATTTATGACATATAGAAAAAGCAATACAAGTCTTCAAGCAAGCAGAATAACAATCAGTGAATGGACTAAGCCTGTCAGCCTTTCTCTAGTTTTTGTTCCCTGGTAGGTTAAAGATATTAGTTATTATGTGCAATTTCTTATAATATCTAAAAGAAAATGCACTTCCTAGGAAATTCAAGTTTGTTTATGGCATAACTTTATGATTGTTTCCTGGTTGTCTAGCAATGTTATCTGTCATAGACGAGACTAACTCTAAAGTTTTTTTTTTTTTTTTTTTAATCTAGTTAGTGTAAATATTCACATTACTTAAAATTTACAATGTTTTTAAATACAACTACAACACTCAAATGGAAACAAATGTGAAAGAGATTCCTATTCATGATCGTGAGTGCAAACAATGAACAGTGAAAGTAAACAAGCATGTTTAAAATGCTAAATTCACATATGTCTTCTAAATGGATTTTGTCAATAGCAAAAAGAAAACCCATGAAATTTTACATACACATATTCCTCACAACACAGATCAAACCATAATCACACAGAAGGGGTTAAGCAAATCAAACAACCAATGAATCTGTTGCATTTTGAAAAAAAATACAAACTGAGACGACAACATACCTTATCAACAATGTCGGTACATATTCAATTGTACCAAGATTCCCAAATTTCTTGTTCTTTCAAAGACCTTTCTGCCAACTCCTTCAAGTGTTGCCAACCCATGAAAACTATTGGCAAAGATGAAATGTTATTTGAAGTATTTGCTGCAAAAAGAATTGTAACAAACATAAACATTTAGAGACTTACTATTCGATTTCTTTGGCAACAACACGAAATATTTTTTCAAGTGTTAAAGCTCTAAGTAATTTCATTGAATGCATAGGATTGCATAAAATTTAGTGAACGTTGCAATATAATCCAAAGCTCAAAAGATTTGATATTTTGTCATCATTATAACTGTGGTTATATTATTATGAAATTTTGTGCATAATACTGAATAATATTCATAACAATAAATTTTTAATGATATAACAAATGGAAATACAAAACTCTAAAACTATAATCTTTTCTTGATTGCATTAAAATTACAATGTTTTCGCTGCCAAATGAGTCGGGAATGGACATTGAAACAACTTGGCAAGTAGAGAAAAATCTTGATCACCAAATTCCTTTGGAAAAATGTACATGGGGCATTAATGTTTGCTATTGCTGCAAGTGTGGGAGTATCAACAAATATTTTTCCCTTGAACTTGTGCATTGATTCGTGCATTGCGATTGATTTGGCTCAAATATTTAGGCTTTCATTACATGGAAACTCTAAACAAAAAAAATGGAAATATTGAAGCATGAGTGTAAGAGAGGTGTTGTTATATTAAATTTCAATTTGAATTTGTACAAACAATAAATAATGCATTAAAATAGAAGGTGGAATATGCAATTAATACAAAGCAAGCGAAATCAATAGAAAGCCAAATCACAGTTGTGAATCTTACAATGGAATTTATACTGCTTTAATTTGCTTGCTACCTCGCTCAACGCCATCTTAATTTCAATTTTTATCTGGATCATACTCAATTAATATGCCTAAAATTATTCTCACCTATATTTAGACCCTTAAGCAGGGAAAAGAAGGGCCTAAATATAACAAATTAATATATTTTTATTTATTGCAATCAATAGGTTGCATTGGCAACATGCTGTCAACCCAGACTGCTAGTTCATGAGGGTCACAATTCTATGTTACACGATGGAATGGAAAATTAGCATAACTCTAACTATACATGAAGGATTTTGTATCTAGTCGAGCAATTGATTTGTATTTCATTGTTGTTGTAATTCCTGTGGCCTATAGCTCTACACTGCAGACTGCCTCAACATTTAATTTACTAACTATTGAATCACCTGAACTAAATGCTCTACGGGAGTCACCAATTTCTCAGCATGAAGTCGTTGAAATATTAGCTACACAGATATGCGTGGAATTCCCTATCCCCAACATAGAAATGTTTACATAGAGACAACACATCCAATGCACATTTGTCCATACTATTCGAGGCCATAATTGAACCTTGAAAACATATTCCTTGTGCCTTTTTTGAATGCCAATATTCATGTGGCCTTATCTATTCTCTGAGAACCCCGTGGCCTAGCAAACAGTCGCCTTGTCGTAAGCTCTGGAGGGATAACACCAGTGGACGTTGTAGTGAGTAGTTGTGGCTTTGGCAGCATTTCCACGAAGGTTGAACCGATTGCACAACCACTACAACCGAGCCATAGGAAAATATTTTCTAGAGAGACTATGGTAAAAGCCACCATATCCAAATGTAGTGAAGTGCTCATTCAAACTCTACATTACATAGACGAATCTCAGATAACTCTTATCCATACAACTTTACCATGACCTAGTTCTGGTAACTCCTAATTCGACAACCAAAAATAACCCTATCACTATGCAGCAGAAGAAGCACTAACCTGGAAGCAGGCAAATTTCCTGAGATAAGAAAATGAGCAAAGCATCAGGTGTTGGGACGTAGTTAGAGTTAGGATTGGATCGTCTTCAAGCACATTAATGCACTAAGGAACGAGACTGATGGTGAATGGGATGTACCAACTACGAGAACGGACCCTGACTAGGTTGAAGGCTGGAGGTCGAGAATAGAAATAACAAAGTTGGTCGTGCCAATGGATAGGGTCGACCTCGGATGGGCTTTGAACTGACCACTGCCACCAGGGCTACTACGCCGCTGCCACCTAGACAATGGTTGGTCTTTTCACAATGTTATACTACCACGTGGAGTACTCGGCTAAAACTGGGGCCGGTCATGGATAAGACCCACTTCGCCAGGGCTTTCAAATGGCTATTGCCACGTGCGCCAATGTGTTACTGCCACATGGAGATAGAAATATAAATTATATATATATATATATATATATATGTATTCTAGACCACGACTATATATATATATGCAATATATATATATATATATATATATATATATATATATATATATATATATATATATATATATATATATATATATATATATATATATATATATATATATTGCATGTATATATATATAGTTGTGGTTGGGAATACGCTCGGTTCAATCAAGTCGATGCACCAACGAGAGCACCGACCTTGACTAGGTTTGAGGTCGGGCCCAGAAACAATGAAAGTGGTTGCCCTAATGGCTAGCCCCGACTCCAAATGGTACTTGACCTAAATACTGCCACTGACATTTGGGCGATTGAACCATTATGACGTGGTAAAAGTATATTATTTATTATGCCAACGCGATAATTAACTTATTTTTAAACACAAAAGGAGGAGGGCCTCGACCTTCGACGTCAAAGTTAGACCCAACCTCTCGATCACTCCTTTTGGGCCCACTGCCCACTTGCTTTCACATGATGACGGAAGGGGTAAACCAACCCCAACCTACTTTGGGAACTCTATATGCTTTGGAATTATACTGCAACAAACACACAAAACATTACTGTAGAAATGTAAGCAAATAGAATCACATAAATATAAACCTAGGGAAACATAATATGTATAGTTGATCATCTGGTGCTCTGATGCGTTATTGCATTCCCACTTTGCTTCGTGAGTTCTGCTGGGTAATCGGGAGTTGGGAATGGGCATTGAATGAACTTGGAAAATAGAGAAAAGCCCTGACCCCGACTTGCTTTAGCAAATTTGGAAAAGGTGTTGTTATATTAAATTTCCTTGAGATTTTGTACGAGAAATTAATAATGCCTCTATCATCTACATTTAATGCATAATATTACAATTTATCAAATCTATGTGCTCATCGAACATTGTATTAATTCAACACCCTTGAAAATGTATTTGGGTCGCCAATCGGAACAATGAGCTACAAGTCCGTTGAAAATAGGAGGGAGTAAACCGACCCCACCTACTTTCGGAACTATGTGTGCTTTGGAATAATGCAAACAACATTAACTCACTTATGCATGAGATTTGAAGCCAAAAAAGGCCTACCATCACATAATCATACCTTTGTGCACTACATTACTGTAAAAGGTGGCAAAAACATCATTGCAGAATAAGACCCAACGCCCATTAACCAATGAGAATCCAAATAAATATAATTCGAAAATTTAAAAATATAAATTGTTTTTGTTTTCTAATGTTCACTTTACAAATTTCCTCCTTAATTTTTGGTCAACCAACGATTAATTGAAGGGTCAACGCAAATCGATTATGATATATCGTGCCAATGACAGGGATAATAATATAAATTCTCTATATTTAATGCAAAAGTAAATAAATAAAGATATGATTTGCGATCAATCATAAACTTTACAATGAGAAATAATAAATATTTATTCTTAATAGACAAAATTAATATTTATTTTCTATTTTCTATTTATTCTAACGCAACCGGAAGGACATTTGCTAAGTGCATCGTTTGTTATGTAATGGTTTGGTTCAATGAATGCATATTGTCAAATCTTTATTTCTTTATTGTTTTTTACTTTAATTAGATATATTTAAACTTAGCGAGAGACTAAGTACTATGTATGACTTGTTCAAGTTGGAGTTTTGAAATTATCAACAAATTATGAGTTTGCTTAACTTTTCCTATGTTGGAATAAAAGCAAATCCTCATTTATAGAGATAATTAATCCACTACAGCACATAAATTTGATGGGCAGTCCTACTCGTTGAGAATTTTTTTATGATGGTTTCCTTTTAAAATTGCCCTTCACATGATCTTTCATTTTTATTTTTACCCGTTATTTAAATATCATGTATTACTTGTTTTTTGTTATTTTTTTATTGTGAGTATAAAAACAATATTTTGGTAGTATAAGTTTTGTTTTTTGTCTTTGTAAATTTTTTAATTATGGCTTGACCATACTATATATTTTTATGCTTGATATTACTTTAAGAATATCAAATAGGTTTTTTTTTTTTGCTTTTTTTCCATAGAAAGTTATTTATGTATTTAATTTCGTGAATTGTGAGGAGCTCACTTCTCTTTTTATTTTCCTCAAGGCAAGAAAATACTCTCGAGGAGAAAAATAGAACAGCTTGGGTTAACTGCACAATGGCATGAGGTCTAGCATAATTATACTCTGGCTCTTTCTGAATCACATGTCTGCATTGCTCAGGGGGAGGATGAACTCATCTGGAAACATGCATCACATGGAAAATACACCCCCAAGGAGGGCTACTTACATATCTATTCAAACTCCCGGCCCCCGGACACCATTTGGTGGTGGCAATGCCTATGGAAATTAAAAGCACCACCCCAATCCATTCTGCTGATGTGGTGTATCCTATGCAACATTGCTCCCATTGGGGACAACCTGTAGAAGCGTACTTTTCACGGCCCTTCATGGTGTATCTTGTGCAAGGCAACATCTGAATCCATCAACCATTTATTTTTTCACTGCCTTGTTGCTTAGGCTCTTTGGACCTAGACGAAAACTTCCCTCCACATTTTGACTCAGTGGCACGAGGCTGATATTGCATAGGCATGGCAGAATTGGTGGAATAATTCCCCTTCCCACAGGGACCGCAATATTCCCCTTCTTATCTGTTGGAGTCTCTGGATCACCCGTAACAAACTCATTTTCCACAATGTCATGCCTAACTATCCATGTGCTTCTGCCAATGTTATATCCATCTATCATTTCCTCCCTCAGGACAAGCCACCTGACCCTCCCCATAATCTGGCACCGGAAGTCATAAATTCGTGTGATCGACCCTGGGCCTACTTTGACGAATCTGCCTAGCACCATGGATGTGGCAGATGAGTTTTTTTATATATGAATGAACATCTACATTACAGGATCAAAATGGGCATGGGGCTTGGCACCAATAATTTTGTAGAACTCATCACTTTGAGACACCTTTTACAATTTCCTATTGAACATGGATGTCACCACTTTCAAATATTTTGAGATTCAAAAATTGTTATTAGTTGGTTCAATCAGTCATCTGCATGTCATGTTCACACGCTTCATCACATTTTGGAGGACTCATGGCATTTAAAATAGAATTTTGATTTTATGAACTGTTGCCATATTTTCATGGAGCGCAACCATCTTTCCGACTTGTTATCCAAGGAGGTCGCGCTCCAACCTAGGGGGACATGGTTGATCGAAGAACATAATGGACAAGAACACGTAAGCTATTATCACAGACCGTGTATAGATCTACATCAGGCGGGGGCAACTAGCCCCATTATCATGTTTTTTTTTTTTTTTTTTTTTCAAACATATATAACTGTACATTTTTATTTTGTATTTATCATCCTTTATCATCAGACTATTTATAACTGTATTATCATGTACAACCCAACAGGGGAACTTTCTGGACTTATTTTTTGTCAATGACTAAGTCACAATTTTGATGAATATGCCATGGGCATCTACAACATGTAATTTTCTTATTATTAGTGAAAATTACGATTTTTCCACAGGGAAAAAAGAATTCCACATAAGAGACTAATTATTTTAATTAAGTAAATAATAATAAAAAGTATATTACAATTATTATTTAATTATCATCTCTATCAAATTAGATTATTTACTATGATTTTAAAGCATACTTTTAGTCTTACACAACCATTAATTTTTTATGAATAAATATGACTTCGAAATAAACAAATTCAAATTTAAACTTATTTACTATGATTTTAAATCATACTTCCAGTCGTAAGAAACCATTCAAATTTATGAATAAATGCGACTTTAGAAATAAATAAACTCAAATGATCAGTAATTGGGTAAGTTATTGGACACACACTAAAGATTCTACTCATAGTCTTTTTTGGGGTAAGATATGAGACATACAAGAATATTTTTTGGGGTATGTTATGAGACACACAAGAATCTTTTTTGGGGTAAGTTATGAGACACACAGGAAATATTCGTCGTATAATATTAGCCTCTTGTATGAGACTAGAGAGACTATTTATTTTTATTACATAAATAATAATAAAAATTTAAAATTATGATAACTCTGATCATTGAATAACCATCTTTATTTTATTAGATTATTTACTATGATTTTAAGGCATACTTTCAGTGTTACACAACCATTAAATTTTTTGAATAAACATGACTTTAGAAATAAATAAATTCAAATTAAATCACAAGTGCAATTTATAGTGCTCCTCCTCAGAGCTTTCCTCTCCTTTGGCTACAACTTTCCCATTGAACAACTTGTAGCTTCATAGTCACTAACAACTTGCATACATTAAATAAAATTCATTAATATCAATTCAAATCAAAGTAATGAATCCTTGAAAATACAAAACTATCTTACAAAAAATATAAACTAGTTGAAAAGATTAAAACTTACATATTTTGCATCAAGTGGGTGTGTTGTGCTTCAATAGATTGATATATAGAAATGTATTACATTATTCTTACATTCCATAAGGAATTTCATCATACCTTTAAATAGACTTCATCATAACAAATACCATTGGCAAAACCATGGGTTGTCAAAACGTAGAGCTAAAAACCGTTAATGTTAAATTATTAGTTTAATTTTAATCAGACAAAATGTTTACATAACATAACAAGGCATTACAACATCTATTCCAGGCTGGGTTGGAGAGCCTCTTGGTGCAACCAGCCTAGATCCATCTTAACTCTAGATCTACCAAGCATCAAGAGGCGTCAAATCTCCTGAGATGCAAACCTCTTTTTGTAGAAATTATGTTGTAGAATTGCATCTACTCATGAATTTTTAACCAAAATCACAAGACACAAACCTACTCTACTATTCTGCAGACATTATTTCACAATTTATAATAAAAATTTCAGACATGCAATATGAAATCACACACATTCAACAAGTATTTTTATCTGGGGAAAGCAATCTGCTAAAAACACGAATGGCTCTTGCATTAATAAGATGAAATAAAGACGGATTACAATTACTTTTCTCAACTGAGCTCACCTTGCAAGTGCTCAACCTATCCCCATTCTCAATAAAGGCCTCTGACCCAAACTTATTCAACTTTTGCCTTGGCTTGAGCTCCTATTTCCTTGCATTGTTCCTTGACGAATTATCCCATATCTTTTAGGAATTTTACTCCATTGGGTTGCACTGAAAAATTCTCTATTCCCCGTGATCAGGTGGTCAGTGTAAAAGCTCAAAAATTAAAGTTCTTAGAATTGATTGGAAACAGAATGAAAGCGAAGAGCTCGTTGCTAGGAATCTGACGCAATTTGTTTCGTTGAAAACAGAGTCCAGATGAAGAAGATAGAACCTGTTGTTTGTTTTCCTAAACAGCTAAAAAAATGCAGAACAAGATAGAAGGATGACATTGCAACCCAGTCAGCATACAAGGTATATTTTGGGAATATTCTTCAGTTTCGCCCAATGATACTGCGATAAGTGTCACTGCAAGATTCGCCAGTTTGGTTTGAAGGTGAATTTTTTTTTTATGATTTTGGTCTTAAGGCTTAATTCAGTTTTTTTTTAATATTATGGTTTGGGAAAGCCCAACTAGAGGCTAACACGTGGTGCAGCCATGGGCCGCCACGTTCCCCGTCTGGTGGACCCTCTCCAAAGTTCAAATTCCATACATCAAGGTCAAATTGAGTTTTTTTATGGGAAGTCTAAGTTTTATATTATGGTGGCATTTTATTTATAACCCAAATTTGATATGGTGGGTGGATTGATTTAATATATATCATACCCAAAGTCAAAGTTTGGATGGATGTAATATACAATGGAGCATATCAAATTAGAACCATAGTCCAAAATTATTAAAGGGCGCATATTTATTCGGAGCAAAATTCATGTATCGGATGGGTGGAGGTTGGGATCGACCTCGCGACCTCCCCCATGCCAAAGGACGGGCTTACCAATAGCCCATGGTAGTAGTACTTAACAAGATATGCGGATGACTTCTATTTGTTTTCGACCAGTTTCTACAGTGGATATTTAGAGGGGGCCAGCCGCCTCCCCATACAACCATTCCACAAAGACCAGGAGCAGAGCAGAGATTATAATGTGCGGGGAGAAACGTGTTAAGTGCGGGTTATTATACCCCTAATCAACATTAAACACACTGATATGCATCTAATGCATGATTAATGTAAATCTGCGCTTATTTTTGGGGCCCTTGTTTTGAAATAAAACGATTTTTGAGTTGTGGATATTAGGTGGCAGAACGCAACCACGATAGACAGAGAGTTGTCACGGTTGCGAAGAACTGAAGAGCAGGTGACGCGGCTGTTACGGAAACAAGAACAGATGGCATAAGGAAGCGACAGAGAACAAGCAGTGGAACTCCCAATGATCAGGGAGATGCAGCAAACGGCAGAGCGGAAAGGAAGGGAGAACTGTCAGTCGCGTTGGCAAAGGAACAAATAGGCAGCCAGCCAGCGGAGACAGGAGGTTGGCACAGTAGGGATCAAAGGATAGGATCCGTAGGAGATCTCTGTTCGTTCTTTTTGTTCTGTTCTCTCTCTCTCTCTGTTCATTTTGTTCTATCATATGTGATACTATTGTAATCAGTTCTACCAAGATCACTCTAAGGAGTAATGCAACTGTCTCTTGTTGTTAATGCACTACATTATGATCTGGGTTTGATGTTCTGAGTTCGGTACTGTGTTTCTGATTCAGTTGAATGTGCGGGTTACTTTAAATTTTGTTTTTTCATTCTGAATACGTTCATGAGTATTGTAATTTCCAGAGTAATTACACTTATTTGAAGCACTTAGTCCTGTCTGTTTTAGGATATATGTTATGCTTGATTGATACCTGATCAGATCCTAACCTTAGTAAGGTCACAACACGCCTCGGGTGAGACTCTCTGCTCTTCTCAGTAGGGTGAAACGACGGCGTTGTGCTAGAATACTGCGGAAAACCTTGTTGGCATCCATCCTAAACCTGGGTCTTGCCCAAGAGACCTTCTTCCTTTCAAATAAATGGTATCGTTGCTAGGACCTGAAATTCCATTTTGGAATTAGATCATGGTATCGCAAATCTTTGAGAAAGAAATACGAAACTGGTGGGATAACCACCTAGATCAGTTCATAGCTCAGCAAGTGGAGATGAGACACCAAAGGGAGAAAGCTATTAAGAATCAGGTTATATTCTCTAAATCCGCCAGTGATATCTATGAGATCTTCTAGGGAAAGTTTCCAAAGGACCTCTACAACTGGTTGAGGAGACTACAGACCAAGACAATCCAAAGAAGCTCGCCGAAGGTCTGTCGCAAGTGGTTGCAAGTAGATCTGGTAGCACTCCATCGGTTAAATATCGATTTGACCCGACCGGTAGATTTCTGGGCGCAATCTACCTTGGAGGGATACATAGTGGAGTTTGCAGCTGAGTGTTACTAGTCTTTCTCGAAAGCGGAGGACATATTCAGGTCAGGGTTGCGTGGGGATTTTTTGAAGGAGATCCCTCTGTAGATCAAAGATTTGATGTTGGACGAAGGATTAATGGAGTTCAAAAAATCTGATATGGAGACCTAAACCTTCAGTACTAGGGGAATGAGCTGAGGGAGAGATGCTACAAGTACATTGGAAAGGGGAATAGGGATATGGATGCCGAGACCTCCAGTAGGTTGAGGGAACGACGAGCACATCGGAGGGTGAAAATCGCTGAGAAGTGGCAAGAAAGGGTGATGAAGGAGTTGGAGAAATAGGAAAGGAATAGAAAATACAAAGAGAAGGCGCCTCAGATGACAAAGGAGATGGAATGTCAGGTTTGTTCCCAAGATATAGGAGGGACCATCAAGGAAGTGCGGCAAGTGTATAGGAGGTCAGCCCAAATAGAGAAGGGAAAGGAGTACGATGGAGATGACACACGCCCCGAGGAGACGTCCGATATGGAGTTGCATGTTGCGATGGAGCAACTATTTCAAGAGTGGTTGGCACCCATAACCCCAGGTAATTCTATTCCCAAAAGTTCAATTAGCTCTAGTCCCAACCTTCCCCTGGTACTCTATCAGCCACTAGGTGAATTTTTTGTTAAGTTCGGGAATTGAGTAAGTTTAATAGTGTTCAGTCTACAATAGTAATACACACTAGCAGTAGTGCTAGTTATACCATTTCACAACTAGGAGTCAGGGATTTTTTTCTAGTAATCCCCACACAAGAAATCATGGCAGGATCATTTACCCAATACCCAGAGTTCTCTAGGAGGGGTAATGATGATGTGGAACAACACTGGTACCTCTGCGAGGCCATATGGAGGGCTCGGCAGACACCAGAGGCAGGTAAGTTGATAGAATTTCAAATTAATCTAAGGGAAAGAGCTCTACACTGGTTTATAAAGTGGTCTCAGGCTCATCAAAACCCAGCGATAACGATGTGAAGAGATATTTTGTTAAGGAATTCAAATTACCCCAAACAGATCAGCAGGGTTTGTCAGAGATGTGGGAGATCAAGCAGTGAGAGGGGGAAACTACATGGGATCTAATGAGGAGATTCAAGGATGCGATTGGAAAGCTCAGTTATCAAATCGATCCTAACCATTAGAGAGATTGGTTCATCAAGGCCCTTCTTCCATTAACAAGAACTCTGCTAACACAACAGAAGATTGAGATGTTACAAGACGCATTGGAGCAAGCTATGAAGATAGAGTCCATGGCGGGATATCCGCAAGAATTTAAAGGAGCATCGGCTCAGGACCCTTCCATACTGGGGTTACAACATCAGATAACTAGCCAAACAGAGAAGCTGAAAGAAATTCAACCAATGCGGCCGGCAAGACCAAATGTATGGTGTACTCACTGTCTAATGGAAGGACACATGGTAACTGAATGTCCTAGGTTGCGGGGCTAGAATGTGAGGACGTCAGCAATAGGGGCACAGGGAGCTTTGCCAGTAGGAGGAGTTGCGCATATGAACACCCAGGGTCTATATCCATCGCAACACCAGTACATGGGGTTCCTCGCGCAATAGAATCCAGCTGCAGCTAAATATTGTGAAATATGCAAAAGCATGGTTCATCCACCCCGCCTATGCCCAATCTTGCAAAAATACTCCAACGTTTCGAACAACATATACTGTGAGATGTGTGATTCTACCACACACAGCACAGAGTAGTGTAGGGCTCCAGATGCATTAGCGAAATGATTAGACATGCCTTCATATAGAGTGAATGAGGCTCTTAAGGGACGAGGGGGAGGCATGAGAGAAGGTCGAGCTGGAGGAAGAGGGCCAATACGATGTTACAACTGTGACCAAGAAGGTCATGTAGCTAGGGAATATCCACTTCCTAGAAGACCCTGGTGCTCTCAGTGCAGAGTTAACACGCATGTAATAGAAGACCACCCAGAACTCATTAAAAGATGGGAAGAAAGAGCCAGACAAAGAAGAACAAATCTGGTAAATGCAGAGCCAAGAATAATAGAGGCTCAAGCTATGCAAAATGTGGCCATAGTGACGCGAGGAGGAAACATAACCAGGGAAGATGCACAGACGATGGAACTGATAAAATTGATAAGGCTAGCATCTCCAAAGCCACTATTCAGGCCAGAAAGACAAAAGCAATACTTTAAAGAAGTAGTGGAAACCTTTGCCCAACTTGGGGGAAGCAGAGGCATTGAATCGCCACAGGCCAAGGAAGATAACAAGAACCAAACTAGTACAAGTACTAAGATTGAATAATGGTTCAATATATTTCTAAAGATTGTTAACAATGCGCCAATGTTGGAACAGTTAAAGAAGAACCTGGAAAGGGTGGTCCAGGAGGCCATAGGACCAGGGGAGTCAAACGGTACAACACATAAATACATACATAGAGTGAAAAGAAATAAGAGAAGGACAGGAAAAGAGGTACGGGTGAATACTCAAGTTGTGCGATTCCAAATTAAGGACACAATGCTTGACCTAGGGTCAGATGTAAATATATGCCAAGGAAGACATGGGAAGCATTGGGAAAACCGAGGCTGTCATATTCACCAATTCAACTCTGTATGGAAAACCAGTACTGCATTGTGCACATAGGCAGACTGGAGGAAGTTGAAGTCGATGTTGCGGGAGCAAAGACATACATGGACTTTGAGGTGATAGACATTATGGGGGATAAATATCCCTATCCAACATTATTGGGGATCGACTGGGCTTTTGAAAACTACGCAGTAATAGATTTAAAGAAGGAATTGATGATCATTGAGGTCGGGGAGGTCAAGGTCTATTGTGAAACCAGCTCCAAAAATAGAAGAAAAGAGATATCAACGCCTTGGAAATAAGCCACTTCGAGGGGGAAACCTCCAATACATTACATGAATGAACAATTCTTGGATGATTCAAATTACAAAACCTCCTTTCTATATAGAGGAGTCCATGGGGCCACAATGTAATCCTAGTGGGGCCACAATGTAATCCTAGCCGACCTAACAATAATAATTTAAGGGCACAATAATAACAATATGGGGTTACAGGGGTACAATAATAACAATAAGGGGGTTACACTAACAACAATAAGGGACTATACTAGTAATATAGGGACCTAACATGCCCCTCTCCTTCAAAAAAGTGTTGTCCTCAACACTTTAGTAGCTCTGGGTGCTTCAGTATAAAATTCTCATCCTCCCATATAGAATCTTCAGTGGGTAAGTTCTTCCACTTAATGAGATACTCTGAAATTGATCGATTTCGTAGTTGTTGAGTTCTTGTTTCCATGACCGCTTCAGGTTCCCATATGAATTTTCCTTCCTCATCAAGTTCTAGCAATATTGTTTGAACTGGAATATTTTCACCTATAACCTTCTTTAAGCATGAAACATGGAAAACTGGATGCACTCGTGAAGAATCATGAAGCTCCAATTTGTATGCCATAGTGTCAATATTTTGCAACACCTTGTAAGGACCATAGTACCTTGGTGATAATTTATTATCCTTCTTAGCTTGCTTGAGGGACATTTGTTTGTATGGTTGTAGCCATAAAAATACCCAGTCTCCTACATCAAAACTTCTCTCGCTACGATGTTGATCTGCCTATTGTTTCATTCGATTTTGTGCCAAATTAGGGTTATCCTTTAAGTGAACTTCTTGTTTGATGTTGATGTGATCTTCCACTGCTTGAACCTTCGAATTTTCTCTTAAAGATGATGTGATGTGTTGGGGTTCCCATGTTTTGGCAAGGTTGGAAATACCAAAAGATGAGACAACATCAAACCACTTTCAGACCCTAGGATCTAGCCCTCCTGGGTCCAGAGAGGGATCTCTCTATGATTGTCAAAGGTATATGTCTTTGAAGCTCAAAGTTAAGGTGTTAGGCTAGTTATAAGGCTCAGAGTTTTTTTGTTTGATTGTTTTTTTGGTTGTTGGGAATCAGGAAAGAAGGGTTCAATATAAGACAAGGATGAGCAAAGAGGACTTAGGCAAAGGAGAGATAGTTCTAGGGAACATTCAAGACCATTGGGCAATGGAGTCAGGAAAGGATTTACTTGTAAATCAATATGTAGGCTTTCAATTGGGCTAGTCATCTACAACATTGGATCTTAAAGATGATAGTGTGGTAGGATAGGCAAGAGGGAAGTTTAGAGCAAAGAAACATTAAAGATTCAGAACACAAAGTTGAAAACCTGAGATCAGAGAGAGACTTTAAACTCTCAATGCTTCGGCCTCTATCTCAAGGGAACTTAGATAGGCTTAATTAACTAAAAAGGATCCTAGTGAGATAGAGACAAGTTCTAGACCTCCCAGTGTTCCCAATTCATTCAATTAAATCCTAACAAGAACATCTAAGAACATATTTCTTTAATTCATACATCAGCTAGCGAGTAATTATTTGATGTCATCCACTACATGGTTAAGTGCTGAAATCAACTCTTAGATAACACATTTAGTAGAAAACATTAAAGGCAAGGAGAACGAAACATAAATTTACCTAACTAGGGTAAATCATGCCAATATTGATCAATCATACGAAATGTAATGAAATGAAATAAAACACAGAGATAGAAAACATCACCAGCTGCTTTAAATTAGGATCCAAAGAAATGTGCTTGTCATATTAAAAAACAACACAATTCAAGTACAACATTACCAATAGCTTGATATTCAGTCTGAAAACATCTTCCTCAGTCTATCTTACAACTTTACACAGAGTCTATGTCTAAGAAGAAACAACTTGCAATTCTCTAATAATTGATCAACAACAACCTTTACAATGAGTTTCTTTCTGAATTTTATAGCTAAAAGATGAGAAGAGGAGGTAGGTGGAGAACTAAATGTAGCATTAAACTATGAAAAGGAAAGAGGGCCGAAGCCCATTTTGTTTAAATCCTGTGCATTTATCTCTGGCACTCTTTGGATGCAACAACGATCTTCTTCAGGCTTCCATTTACATCGGTATGGCCCTGATGCACTCTGGCTGCAGTACTCTGTAGTACTTTATGGTGAATAAATAAAAGACGAATTGAAGTCTGCCTTCAACATATGAAATGCTTTGGATTTGCATAGCACTATCTGATCGAGTGGAAATCTTTTGAGGAACACGGTATAGAATAAAAGCTGCATGGGCACTCTGTCCTTTATGGGGAAAACATTCTGCTGATGTGAAAAACCCTGATATACATAAATTTTTGTGTGTTGTACCCTCTGTGTGCTCCATGATATCTTTGATCTGGTGCTTTGCCTCTAAACCACTGAGTTTAAGGCTTAAAATCTTCAATAACAAGCCTTAAACACTCTTTTTTCCCGCTGATACTCTTTGTCGCTTCCACACTTGCCTCTGACTGCGAAATCTATGCTTTAAAGGCACTGGGGAAGAATTTATAGAGTTTAAACTTTGTTCTTTTAATGCAAGTCCAGTCGTTCTGCCACTGTATTAAAGACTGTGTAATCATGGCGGCCTTCACCACCTGATAAGCTGAACAAAACACGAAACTCAGATATGAAATCCACGCATAGGGAAGGATGGCTATGGAGGGTGGGTAGAATGATAGCGCAGCGGTGGTAAAGCGATGGTTTTAAATGAAACAATGGTGAAAAAATGCATTGATATGGTGTAAACCTCGTCTTATAGGTTTTCGGTGAAGAAATGAGCGTGGACCGTTAGATCATGGTCTGGTGACGAAGATCGACGGCGGAGATTAATCTGTGGGATGGTATATGAAATTGGGTGAAATACATTAAAATGAATGAAAATGTAATGAAAACGATCATATGTGGTGGGACTCAGCATGGGTGGAGGGAAATTAGTTTTGGACCGTCGGATCTCAGGAGGAGATCGACGGCGGAGATCGAATGATGAACTTTTTGGGAGATCTGATGAAGAAATACGATGGAGGGCGCGATCCAGCGTGGATCGTCGATCTTGGATAAATGGACGGATGAGATTGGATCATGGAATCGCAATTGCAAAGGGCGAAGAGTGGTAGCGATTAAAAATTGCGATTGCGATTGGAGCGACGATGCGATTATGCGATGGCCGTTGGATCAACAAGGAGATCGACGGTGGAGATATGATCGGAGGGGCGAAAGGGGAGGAGCGACGGGCGTGAAGCAATTAGTACTGGGCCATTGGATCTGCAGTGGATGGACGGCTTGGATTCAATCGGGGGATCGCAATCGCAAGGGGCAGAAAGTGGCATCGATTGGAATTTGTGATTGCGATTAGAGCGGGAGTGCGATGGTCGTCGGATCGTGGATTAAAAGGACGGCTAAGATTGGATCGGCGAATCGCAATCGGAGTGGAACAAAGACTGACACGATGAATGTTGCGATTGTGATCGGGGCGGGAGTGCGATTGGTGCGGGGTCGTCCGGTCAAAACAATAGATCAACGGTGGAGATTGCAGCGGGACCGATGGAGCGATAACACTATCGCATCAGAGTTTTTATGATTTACAAAGGGACTGAACGCTCCGCTCCAATTCTCTGATGCGATTAGTGCCCAGGCCATAAGCACTCGGCCTTGGGCATAGGGCATATGGGGAAGTGGTTTAAAGGGGCTGGCAAAAAAGGACTTAGGCCTTATTATAAGGTGTAAAGTTGGTTTTTTGCCCCTTTTTAGAGCATCTCAAGGCCGAGCAAGGGTAACGATAGAGGAAAACAAGGGGAATTAGGCCAAACAAGGGGTGAATGTAAGATTTAAAGGGGATTTTGGGGGGGACTTAGAGGGAAAAATGGGAACCTTGATAAAGGGGGAAAAGGATAAAATGGGACATTTTGCAGGGATAACAAGGGGCAAACCAAGGCCTTTTGGAGCACAATTTTTCATCATCTGTGAGGCTTATTGACTCTAGAACAGCAGGGGGAAACAATCAAAGGGCAGGGAACATGGAAAGGCTTCAAGGATGATGTGTTTTCAAGGGAAATGAATTCCTTGAAGGCTCATAAAACTAATTATCCCCCTTGCTTGCTTGTCAAGGAATTTAAAGGGGGCTAACAGTGGCTCCACATGGGAATGGCTTCTTCTTGAAGGAGTCAAGAATTCAGAAGATAGATCTATGGAGTAAGCCAGATGCCTGCTGCTTGAGCCACCTTTCTTATTTTATTTTCAGCTGCCACAATTGTGAAGACATCAATCAGCAGAAACATTACCCAACAATCTACCTACCCATCCTACAATCCTAGCATTTTTTCTTCTAAGGTGCATTTGAACTAGCAGACCCTTTACATCATTTATTTTATAAACAGAAAATAAACCTATTCTAAATCTACCCTTATCACTCCATGAGACCAGATTAGACTGTTGGTCTCATATGTTTCTCTACCTAATCTAATATCTGTTGGGATTAGACTGTCCAGCAGATTTCTTCTCTACATTCTACAACATAAATTTAAAAACAGTCAAACTAGGATTAGAAAGTCTAGTTTGCTATGGATCCAAGGCATAAAGACAGTTGCACATGGACAAAAACTTGCAGAAAACTGAAAACAAAACTTTGAAGGCTTGAAATCTGAAGTTTTAAGCATCCTTCTTTTCTTTGTGACTCAAGTTTTGAGCTTGTTAGAGTCACTTATTTTCCTCATTTCAGCTCTTGTTTTGGGCTTGTTAGAGCTGATTCTTCTTTCTTCTTTGCTGATCCAGGTTTTAGGTATGTTTGAATCAGCTATATTTTCTCTCTTTGGCTCAAGTTTTGATCATGTTAGAGCCAATATTTTCACTTCAGAGGTCCATGTTTTGAGCATGTCTGGACCTTTCCTTTTCCTTGTTTTTTGGAACAATTTCTCTTTTTCTTGAAAACAAAACACTACAATGGTATGTACAATGGAAATGGAAACTGGAAATTGGAAATCAGCAGAAGTAGTGTTTGAGCATCCTGCCATTGACAGGACCCCCAAACAGCTCAGTACCATCTAAATCTTGTAGAAAAAAGGCATTTGAACCCACAGTGGCCTGGATGATGTAGGGACCTTGCCATAAACTGTCAAACTTGTCGTGTTTTCCTTTGTCTTCTCTCCTTGAGTCCCACTTCAGAACTTTATCTCCGATTTTGAAATCAGAGGCCTTAGTTCTCTTGTCATATAACTTCTTTATATTTTCCTGAACTTTGATAGCTTTGTTATAGACCTCTTCCTTTGTTTGTTGGAGATGAATTGTTTGGTTTATCCTTCTCACCATACTGTCTTCTTCTGTCTGGATCTCTTGGACCAGCTTGATCACTGGTACCCCAAGGCTGGTAGGGAACATTGCTTTTGTTCCATAGACAAGCTGGTATGGTGACATGCCAATGGATTTCTTTGTTGTAAGCCTGTCAGCCCACAGGGCATGCACTAACTTGTTATGCCAAGACTTTTTGTTCTCTTCTAACAGCTTTTTTATTATGGCCACTAGGCTCTTGTTCGATGATTCAGCTAAGCCATTACCTTGTGGGTAATAGGCAGTTGAATGACCAAGTTCTATTTGATACCTGTGACAAAAATCAACCATTTTCTTGGATCCAAAAGCAGCAGCATTGTCAGTGATTATTTTCCTTGGGAAACCAAACCGAGAAAGGATATGACCTTCTAGGAACCTAATGATGACTGAATCTGTGGCATTCCTAGTAGGTATGGCCTCTATCCACTTAGTGAAGTAGTTTGTGGTTGTTAAGATCCATTTGTGTTGTGCAGAAGAATCAGGGTGAATCTCTCCTATGAAATCTAGGCCCCATTGCATAAAGGGACCTTCAACAGTGATGGGTTGTAAAGGTAAGGGGATGAGCTTTCTTTTGCCTTCAAAAATCTGGCATTTGTGGCAGGAAATTATCATCTTGTGGACATCATTGAAGAGTGTATGCCAATAGTAGCCAGCTCTGAGTATTTTGTTTGCAGTGGCTTTCCAGCTCAGGTGGCCTCCACACTCTCCTGCATGGAATTCTTGTTTAATCCTTTCTACTTCAGACTCAAGCAAACATTTAAGCAATAGGCCATTTGTATTCTTCCAGTATAAATATTCATTCAGAATACAATAGCTTCTGGCTTTTAGCTTTAAGAATCTGGCCTTGGTCTTTGATAGTTCAGGAGGGGCACTGAGGTGTGTAAGCACATACAGAATGTCAGAATACCAAGGAGAGCTCTGAAACTTCTCTTCAACAGTGGCATCAGGAAATCCTTGCTGCTCATCCAAGGTACTTACCATGTTAATCTTAAGGGCTTGTAGATTTGTTTCAGCCATGAGTCGAGCTAAGCCCTGACCTTTGATCAGTTTGGTGGGCTTTATCTCAAGGTCGTATTCTAAGATCACAATAATCCATTTGCCCCTCTTCCCATCTGGGTCTTGGGACAAGATATCTTTGACCACTATGCTAGGCACATAGGCTATGGTGTGGGAATGCAGAATGTAAACCCTAAAGTCCTTCAAGGCCTTGACTAAGGCATAGGCCTGTTTTTCCATTATGTTGTATTTCAAGGGTGCATCTATCAGTGCTTTGCTGAAGAAGGAAATGGGATGTTCCATTCCCTCTGGATTTTTCTGCAATAGAACTGCAGCTACTGTATGCTCAGATGCAAATAATAAAATTAGAAAATCATTTGAGAAATCAGGGCTGATTAGGACAGGAGCCCGGGTGAGTGCAAGTTGTACTGATTCAAAATATTTTTTGGCTTCTACAGACCATTTAACTCCTACACCTTTCTGTAACATGTTTGTCATATTCCTAAGGTGTTTAGCTAGATTGGGAATAAACTTCCTTAAGAAGTTGATCTTCCCAATGAAGGACTATAATTCTTTGATGTTCCTTGGGTGTGTGATTTGTAGTATTCCCTCAACTCTTTGCGGGTCTATCCTAATCCCCTTCTCAGATATGATGTGGCTAAAAAGCCTACCTTCTTGCAGCCCAAATACAGTCTTTTAAGATTCAATGATAGACCGAACCTTCTACATTTTTGAAAGACCTTTCTCAAATGTTTCAGGTGTTCTTCTTTAGTATTGGAGTAGACTGTTATGTCATCTAGATAGATGACAATGAAGTGCCCTATCTCATCGAAAAAAACTATATCCATTGCTCTTTGGAAGGTTGCACCAGCGTTCATCAGTCCAAAAGGCATTTTAACATACATAAAGGTGCCCCATGGAGTGGTAAATGCTATCTTGAGTTGATCTTCTGGGATTACTAAGACTTGGTTGTAACCTGAAAAACCATCTAGCAGGGAAATCCTTTTTGAGCCTACTACCCTCTAAAGAATATGTTCCATTTTTAGCAAAGGGTAATTGTCTTTGAGTGAGGCTCTATTAAGATTCCTGAAATCTATGCATAATCTGATCTCCCCTGTTTTCTTTCTCACAGCTACAAGGTTTGAGACCCAATCAGAAAACCTCACAGGAACTATTATGCCTGCCTCATACATCTTTTTAATTTCTTTTTCAACTGCAGGCAATTTCTTTGGGTTTATTCTACGAAGTTTTTGTCTGAAGGGCTTTTGATTCTCTTTCAAAGGTATTTTGTGTTGTATGATGTTCGTGTCATAGGCCTTTAAGTCTTCATAGCTCCAAGAAAACACGTCAATAAATTCTTTGAATAGGTAAATGTATTTCTTTTTCATGTCTGCAAGAAGATACTTAGCCAATTTAATCATTTTGGGCTTATATTCTGTGCCTATGTTACATTCTTCAATGTCAGAGTCTGCGTGTTCTATGGTGAGCTTTTTTGCTACATCATCAAAGTCAAAAATGTCCTCTAAAGGCGCCAGACCTCGAGGTATGTTCTTATCTTTGGCCTGCAGCACCTCAACTTCTTCATTTTCCGCGTTTTCACAATTTCCGTTTGGATTTCCAATCTGTTCTTGCAAAGTGTTTATTTCTATGTTACGGGGTGGTTCTTCCTCATCTGAGGGTTCCTCACTTAGGCAGCTATCACTGGACATAGAGTCTGAATCAGAAAATTCAAACTCGTTCCTTCCTATCCAGAAATCTTCAATCTGCTTATCACCCTCGAAAACCTGTCAATAATTTTTGTTATCCGGCACTGCAGGGCTGAATTTGGTCTGTATTATGATTTGTTGGTCGCTTGGAGTCTTAGGGTATGAACTAGCTAAGCAAGCTAATCCGTTTGCAATGACATTTTGACTCCTAGGAACAAACACTAATTTGTATTCAACAAATGTTTTCAATATATCCACGGCATCGTTCCTATATGCTCTCAACCTAGGGTGTTTGGCTGTGTATTCACCGTTCACATGTTTTATAACCAACTCAGAGTCTCCCTGCACGACTATCCTACAGGATCCTATTTTCTTCAACAGATTTAAGCCTAGGATAAGAGCTTCATACTTTGCAATATTATTTGTACATTTGAAATGCAGGGTGCAGGCATGGCTCTCCGCGTAGTCACTCTCTGTGTTATGTAGCCACACCCCAGCTCCGACAGTTCTCTTGGTGCATGACCCATCAAAGTTCATTTCCCACAAGGGCCCATTTTTCATTTTATCGTCGTTTCCCTCCCTATCGTGGGTTTCACTGGTTTGTTTTATTACGGGTTCTGCGTTGTGTTGTGGAGGGTTTCGTTCCTCATGTGGTATATGAGTTGGTGAGGGGTGACTATCCGGCTGATCACATGTGATTTTGCATTTGGTCTGAATCTCTGTTTCAGTGCACCGTGAAAGGTTTTATTTTCCGTGTTCCTCTAAGTCGAGAGTAGCCATTATGTTAAGGTCTGTAGCCTCAACCCCTCTGTTTGTATCTATGTTTTCTGGTTCTGGCTCCCCCAAAGATTCATCACTGTAGAAGATAAAGGAGTCCAGATCTGTGTGTACTGAGTAAAAAGGAGAATTTTTAGGCTTTTCGGGGCTACTAACCAAGAATTTCATTTGTGCCTCCCTGTACAGTCTTCTCAGTTGGCTGAAAACAGGAATTGTGGCATATGCCCCATCCATATGCATTGTTCCCTGCAGCTTGTCTCCCCAAGACCTTGACAATAGCATACCATACTTAGGTGGCACATCAGTCACCACAACATCCATGACCATACATTTTGCTGGGATCTAGTTCAGGCTTACACACAAATCTTTGATCAGGCCAAGACACTTTACTCTGCTAGAGTCAAATGAATATAAGTCTTTATAGGGACGGTTTATCTCTAGGCCTAATCTCTCCATAACTATCTTAGGCATCAGGTTGTGTGAGGCCCCAGAATCGTGCATTGCATTGTGGAGGATCTTATCATGGACATTGAGACTGATATAGAAAGGGGGCACTACCCCTTCTTGAAATTCCCCTTCAATATTGGGACCAAACAGGAAAGCTGGTTGATCATCATTCAAAATGATCGTGTCACTGTTCTCACCTAGATTTAATGATTTCAAAAATTTTCCTTTATATACATCCTGAGTGGGACAGAGATTTTAATTTTTGCAATCTCACTTTCTAGATTGAAAGTGGAGTGACTCTTTGGAATGTTCGACTCTGTCTTGTTGGCCACTACCTTAGTGGCTGAATCAGTGTGTTGATTCTCCTTATGTACAGTGTTGGTGACAGTTTTATCAGGAGCACTAACTGCAGTGCTAGTGCTGCTAGTTGGTTGACTTTGTTTCTCACCGTTTTGGTTGTCCTTTTCTTTGTCCTTCCCAGAAATTTCAGCTGATGATTTGTTACCTTCAGCAGTCACTTTAGAAGTTTTCTCAGGCCTTTTCTTGATTGTAACCTCAGAAGATTTTGGTTTGGAATTGTCTAGGCTTTTCTTGCTCCTAAGTTCATACTGTTCTCTAACTTGCATGATGGCATCTTCAAATCCAAGTTTGTAATCCTCTGATTCCAATCTTTCCTCATCCCAACATGAGGATGAGAGTTGATATTCCTCTGAGTAGCAGTTGTGGATTGAATCTTCTGTTTCGAACATGTTTGTTGCATTCCCTTCAGATTATTCTATGATTCCCTCATCTTCATCAGGGAATTTTTCTTGAAATGGGGGAATGACTTGTTGATCGGACTCTCTTTGTCTGTTGGGAGTGGTGTTGTTTCTTCTAAAGTTCTGGTTCTGGTTGTGATTTTGGTTTCTGCTTTGATTGTTGACTGTGACAACCATTTTTTCCATCATTTGTTGTAGCTTTTCCATGTTTTGGGATAAACAGTCATAATTGGGATCATATGTGGAAGCTACTGTGTCATCTCTATATGTTACCCTCTTCTCAGCTCTCAATCTTGCTCTTTTCTCAATCAGATTAGCCTCTACACTCACTGCTCCTTTTTGCATGTCTTCCAACGTGTTGTAATCTCTCTCCCTAAGCTGGTAGGCCATGTCAGCATCAAAGCCTTCAGGGTATTTCACTAGAGCCATACCTTGGGGAGGTTTCATGTGTGGAGGAAGGGCGTTGTAAATACTGTTAAATATCGTTCTGTAGTCATGGACACTCTCTCCTACGTTTCTTTTAAGGTTCATGTATTCTGCTAGGATTTGGCGAGGATTGGCCTTGACTTCCCATTTGTTTATGAAGGTCTGATATAAAGCAGGGAGGTATTGGATACTATTAGGAGGTAGGCTTTTGAACCATTTATTCACATCATCTCCTAAACTCTAGGCAAAGATTCTCATTTTGACTGTATCATCATCTATCTCCATGTAGTCAAAAGAATCTTCCATCCTATCTACATGGTGTTGTGCTGTAGTAGATTCTTTGGCAGTGAAGCGTGGGTTTTTTTATTGATAATCATTGGGTAAAGGTACTAGAGGCTGGGGTAAAACCAAAGGTGCATACCAGGCTACCATGATGATGTTCTGATGAGGTAAAGGGTTAACCTGAGAAATTGGTATATGGATGACAGAGATACTAGGACCAGCAGAAGTCTGTTGAGCAGACCTAGGATGACTGAGCCCCAAGTTTTGAGTGAAGTGAATGTCAGGGGGAGTAGATGGAGGGGTCTGTCTATTCCAAAGGTGTTTACCACTTTGAGGTGGTGAACTAGGGAGCTCAAGGTCTGGCTGGTCTAGGACATTGGATGACCTAGTTCTTGGTAGTCTGTTTGGTAGGTCTAGGTCAAAAAATGGGTCTGATAGAGCTGTAAAGTCTTCTAGAGCAGAGTTAGATATATGGATGTGGCTGGAAATAGTTGTTCTTTTAGGTGTAGGAGATCTCTTGAGGATGCTCTTAGGGTTGTCAACTATTTCAGGTGGGTTTGGGTTAGTATAAGCTCTTGTGTGAATGTTTCTAAAAGCCAAAATGTTGTTCTCCAACAAGGCAGCTTAACCCTACTTATTACCTTTATTGTGGTTGATGTTGTTTTAGAGGTTGGTCTTACAGTGGAGTCTTATGTGAAACCAATATAATCAGCAGGCCTACTGATCACCAGCGGAGTCTTTGATCTTTAGGAGCTATGGAGTCGCCAGGTGGAAGGTTTAGGGTGCTTCTGGAGGGTACATTGTCCACCACAGTGCTTATGAGACGTCCCCTTTCATGAATGTCTCAAACTCAGCAAACTCTAACCAGAGATTGACTGGGAGGGCATTTACAATATATGTCACCTCTGAAAGAGTGTGAGATCCGGAGGCTACCTGGCCCTTTCTAGGCTATGTCTAAGAGTATGGGAGAAACACAACAAATGGTGTAGAAAGTGAAATGCAAATGGAAGTGTCTCACTACCAACCTAACCAGAGATTCTGGATTTTCTGAGGCTCTTTTAATGTAGTAAGATGGAAAATACTCAGAAATTCCCCAGTGGAGTCGCCATTATGTTAGGGTTCCCATGTTTTGGCAAGGTTGGCAATACCAAAAGATGAGACAACATCAAACCACTTTCAGACCCTAGGATCTAGCCCTCCTGGGTCCAGAGAGGGATCTCTCTATGATTGTCAAAGTTATATGTATTTGAAGCTCAAAGTTAAGGTGTTAGGCTAGTTATAAGGCTCGGAGTTTGTTTGTTTGATTGTTTTTTTGGTTGTTGGGAATCAGGAAAGAAGGGTTAAATATAAGACAAGGATGAGCAAAGAGGACTTAGGTAAAGGAGAGATAGTTCCAGGGAACATTCAAGACCATTGGGCAATGGAGTCAGGAAAGGATTTACTTGTTAATCAATATGCAGGCTTTCAATTGGGCTAGTCATCTAAAGCATTGGATCTTAAAGATGATAGTGTGGTAGGATAGGCAAGAGGGAAGTTTAGAGCAAAGAAACATTAAAGATTCAGAACACAAAGTTGAAAACCTGAGATCAGAGAGAGACTTTAAACTCTCAATGCTTCGGCCCCCAGCTCAAGGGAATTTAGATAGGCTTAATTAACTGAAAAGGATCCTAGTGAGATAGAGACAAGTTCTAGACCTCCCAGTGTTCCCAATTCATTCAATTAAATCCTAACAAGAACTAAGAACATATTTCTTTAATTCATACATCAGCTAGCAGGCAATGTCATCCACTACACTGGTTAAATTAACTGAAATCAACTCTTAGATAACACATTTAGTAGAAAAATTAAAGGCAAGGAGAGCAGAAACATAGGGTACCTAACTAGGGTAAATCCTATGCCAATATTCTGATGCAAGCCAACAGAAACGAAATTAAATGAATTAAAACACAGAGATAGGAAAACATCACCGCAGCTTTAGATCACGATCCAAAGAAATGTGCTTGTCATATTAAAAAACAACACCAATCAGGTACAACATTACCAATGGCTTGATATTCAGTCTGAAAACATCTTCCTCAACCTATCTTACAACTTTACACAAAGACTATGTCTCAGAAAAAACAGCTTGCAATTCTCTGATAACTGATCAACAACAACCCTTACAATGAGTTCCTTCTTGAATTTTATAGCCGAAAGGTGAGCAGAGGAGGTAGGTGAAACACTAAATGAAGCATTGAACCCAGAAAAGAAAGAGGGCCAAAGCCCATTCTGTTTAAAATCTGTGCATTTATCTCTGGCTTTGTTGTGTAACCAACTCCAAAAATAGAAGAAATGAGATATCAACGCCTCAGAAATAAGCCACTTCGAGGGGGCAACCTCCAATACATTACATGAATGAACAATTCTTGGATGATACAATTTACAAAACCTCCTTTCTATATATAGGAGTCCATGGGGCCATAATGTAATCCTAGCCGACCTAACAATAATAATTTAAGGGCACAATAATAACCAAATGGGGGTTACAAGGGTACAATAATAAAAATAAGGGGGGCTACACTAACATAATAAGGGGCTACATTATTAATATAGGGACTTAACATGCCCCTCTCCTTCAAACAAGTGTTGTCCTCAACGCTTGATTATTTCTTGATGCTTCTGTATAAAATTCTCATCCTCCCATGTGAAATATTTTACAGGAAAGTTCTTCCACTTGCTAAGATATTCTAAAATTGATCTTACTTGTCGATTTCTTATTTCTATGACTTCTTCATAAATTCTTTCGATGTGATGTTGATCTTCCTGTTGTTTCATTAGATTCTGCACCAAATTTGGGTTATCCTTTGAGAGTTGGAGAACTTGTTGTTGATGCTCGATGTGATCTTCCATTGATTTATCATCCATATTTTCTATTATTTGATCCTTCAAACCATCCAACTTATCCTCCATTTCTGCTTTTAAACCATCTATTTCATCTTCAATTGCTCTTCGTAAGATTGAAACTTGTTGCACTTGGTAAAGTAATTTTGATATCTCATACTGCAACTCTTCCTCTTCATGCGTCATAGTATAGCTTTTTGAGGGATTAATGGGTATGGAATTATTTTTTGGAGGCATAATAGAACCCATTACTGTAAAAAATTATTCAATATGCCCTTGGAATCAATTCAACTTGATTCTTCAAACAAGACTTATGCAATTCGGAAAAAACAATACACACCTTTTTCTTTATTTTCAGGAGCTCGATATTGAAATTGGATTATATCTGTGATTTCAGCCCTTAAATATTTGAAATTAAGCACTGAATTAGCCCTCTGAATTCTCTTTTGAATGTCACAGGTCTGACCTGATTTGGATTCTCCAAGACAAAGTTGTGTCCAATCTCCCACAATGACCTAATTCTGGACTGGTTCAGTAGAGAAAACTTGTACGACTTGCCACGTGTCACTGTTTTGTCTTTTGTCTCTGAAATTGATAGCCAAGAAACTACAGTCTGTGTGTTCTATGTAATGAATTTTTACCAGACTCCAATCCGATACACAAAGAGAGTATTGTTGAACTTTTCCCAACATCACTTTGTGATGAAATCTCAGGCTCCGAAAAGCACTGCTCCCCCAGACGGCATTCCAAAAATATTGCGAACCAAGCTCTGAAATTTTTTGATGAATTTCCTCAGGATTTCAGCTTCGCACCATATGAATTTCAGATTCTGAACCTTCGTAGAAAACAATTTATAGCGCAAATTCCACGATGACCTGTTTAGGAGCCTGAGAAAATACCTGACTTCCACAGATCATATCTCCGAAATTATTGTGAACCAAACTCTGAAATTTTTATACAAGCTTCCTCAAGATTTTGGCTTCGTACCCTAAAACTTTCAGCTTCTGAAACTTCGTAGAAAAAAAGTTATATCGAAAATTCCACGATGACCTGTTTAGGAGCTTGAAAAAATACCTAACTTCCACAGATGATATCTCTGAAAATATTGCGAACCAAGCTCTGAAATTTTTAGACAATCTTCCTCAGGATTTCAGCTTCGCACCCTAAAAATTTTAGCTTCTGAAACTTTTCGTAGAAAAAAGTTATAGTGAAAATTCCACGATGACCTGTTTGGAGCAGCGAAACCCTAGAATCCAAAGCTCTGATACCAAATGTTGTGTAACCAGCTCCAAAAAGAGAAGAAAAGAGATATCAACGCCTCAGAAATGAGCCTCTTCGAGGGGGCAACCTCCAATACATTACATAAATGAACAATTCTTGGATGATCCAATTTACAAAACCTCCTTTCTATATATAGGAGTCCATGGAGCCATAATGTAATCCTAGTGGGCCACAATGTAATCCTAGCCGACCTAACAATAATAATTTAAGGGCACAATAATAACAAAATGGGGGTTACAAGGGTACAATAATAAAAATAAGGGGGTCTACACTAACATAATAAGGGGCTATACTATTAATATAGGGACTTAACAGGCTTTCTTTGGTGAAAGAATGATCTTCTTCAGGCTTCCATTTACTCCGGTATGGCTCTGATGCACTCTGGCTGTAGTACTTTGTAGTACTTTTGGTGAATAAACAAAAGACAGATTTGAGGTGTGCCTTGCTGCATAACAAATGCTCTGGTTGCATAGGACTGTTCTGTCAGGGTGGAAATCTTTTGAGGAACATGGTATAGAATAAAAGCTGCATGGGCACTCTATCCTTTATGGGGAAAACATTCTGTTGATGTGAAAAACCATGATATACATAAATTTCTGCGTGGTGTACCCTCTGTGTGCTCCATGATATCTTCGATCTGGTGCTTTGCCTCTAAACCACTGAGTTTAAGGCTCAAAATCTTCAATAATAGGCCTTAAACACTCTTTTTTCCTGCTGATACTCTTTGCCGCTTCCACACTTGCCTCTGACTGCGAAATCTATGCTTTAAAGGCTCTGGGGAAGACTTTATAGAGTTTAAAATTTGTTCTTTTAATGCAATTCCAGTCGTTCTACCACTGTATTAAAGACTGTGTAATCATGGCGGCCTTCACCACCTGATAACCCTGCAAAACACGAAACTCAGTTATGAAATCCACGCATAGGAAAGGATGACTATGGAGGGCGAGTAGAATGATAGCGCGGCGGTGGTAAAGTGGTGGTTTTAAATGAAACAATGGTGAAAAAATGCATTGATATGGTGTAAACCTCGTCTTATAGGTTTTCAGTGAATAAATGAGCGTGGATCGTTAGATCATGGTCTGGTGACGAAGATCGATGGCGGAGATTAATCCGTGGGATGGTATATGAAATTGGGTGAAATACATTAAAATGAATGAAAATGTAATGAAAACGATTGTATGTGGTGGGACCCGGCATGGGTGGAGGGCGATTAGTTTTGGACAGTCAGATCTTAGGAGGAGATCGACGGCGGAGATCAAATGATGAACTTTTCGGGAGATCCGATGAAGAAATACGATGGAGGGCGCGATCCAGCGTGGACCGTCGATCTTGGATCAATGGATGGATGAGATTGGATTTGGGAATCGCAATCGAAAATGGCGAAGAGTGGTAGCGATTGGAAATCGCGATTGCAATTGGAGTGACGATGCGATTATGCGATGGTCGTTGGATCAAAAAGGAGATCGACGGTGGAGATCTGACCGGAGGGGCGAAAGGGGAGGAGCGATGGGCGTGAAGTGATTAGCGCTGGGCCATTGGATCTGCAGCGGATGGACGGCTTGGATTCAATCGGGGGATCACAATCGCAAGGGGCGGAAAGTGTCATCGATTGGAATTTGCGATTGCGATTAGAGCGGGAGTGCGATGGTCGTCGGATCGTGGATTAAACAGACGGCTGAGATTGGATCGGTGAATCGCAATCGGAGTGGAACAAAGACTTACACGGTGAATGTTGCGATTGCGATCGGGGCGGGAGTGCGATCGGCGCGGGGCCGTTCGATCAAAACAATAGATCAACGGTGGAGATTGCGGTGGGACCGATGGAGCGATAACACTATCGCATCGGAGTTTTTATGATTTACAAAGGGACTGAACGCTCTGCTCCGATTCTCTGATGTGATTAGCGCCCAGGCCATAACCACTCGGTCTTGGGCATAGGGCATATGGGGAAGTGGTTTAAAGAGGCTGGTGGAAAAGGACTTAGTCCTTAATATAAGGTGTAAAGTGGGTTTTTTGCCCCTTTTTAGAGCATCTCAAGGTCGGGCAAGGGTAACGATAGAGGAAAACAAGGGGAATTAGGAAAAACAAGGGGTGAATGTAGGATTTAAAGGGGATTTTGGGGGGACTTAGAGGGAAAAAGGGGAACTTTGATAAAGGGGGGAAAGGATAAAATGGGAAATTTTGTAGGGATAACAAGGGGCAAACCAAGGCCTTTTGGAGCACAATTTTTCATCATCTGTGAGGCTTATTAACTCTGGAACAGCAAGGGGAAACAATCAAAGGGCAGGGAACATGGAAAGGCTTCAAGGATGATGTGTTTTCAAGGGAAATGCATTCCTTGAAGGCTCATAAAACTAATTAGCCCCCTTTCTTGCTTGTCAAGGAATTTAAAGGGGGCTAACATGATGGACTGTGGATGATATCCATAAAGTGCCATAAATGGGGTCATTTTTGCTGCATTATGGAAGGAAGTGTTACACCACCATTCAGCGAGAGGTAAACACTTGACCCATTGTGTTTTTTTATCAGATACAAAACAACAAAGATATCCTTCCAAAGCAATGGGTCTTCCTTCTTGCATTAAAATAGCACCAATTCCATTTCCTGAGGCATCACATTCCACAATAAAGGTTTTTGTGAAGTCTAGCATAGCCAAGACTGGTGTTAAGCACATTGACTCTTTAAGATGTTCAAAGGTGTTAGGTGCTTCAGGAGTCCATGAAAATCCATCTTTCTTCAATAATGTTGTTAGAGGTGCTGCTATTCTCCCATAATTCTTAACAAACTTCCGATAATACCCTGTTAACCGAAGAAATCCTCGCAACTGCTTTATGGTTGTGGGGACTTTCCATTCTTTAATGGCTTTAATTTTGTTAGGGTCTACCTTAACACCCTCGTGAGATACAATATGACCCAGATATTCCACCTTTTGTACTCCAAAGAAACATTTGGATGTTTTTGCATATAATTGTTTCTCCTGCAATAGTTTGAGCACCCTGTCAACATGTTCAACATGATCCTTCCAAGACCTGCTGTAGATTAGTATATCATCAAAAAATACTAGCACAAATTTTCTAAGGAAGGGTTTGAAAAAGGAATTCATCAACCCTTGAAATGTAGAAGGTGCATTGGTAAGGCCAAAAGGCATGACCAAAAATTCATAATGACCCTCATGAGTTCGAAATGCTGTTTTTGGAATATCTTCAGTCTTCATTCTAATTTGATGATATCCTCAACGAAGATCCAACTTGGTAAAATAAATTTCTCCATGTAATTCATCCAATAATTCATCAATCACAGGAATGGGAAATTTATCTTTAATAGTGAGCTTATTGAGCTCCCTATAATCCAAACACATGCGCCATGATCCATCCTTCTTGTGCACCAATACTACTGGAGCAGAGAAAGAACTTTGACTAGGTTGAATTATACCAGCCTCTAACATTTCTGCAATCATACGTTCAATTTCACTTTTTTGGACATAAGGATATCTATAAGGCCTGATGTTTGGAGGAACACTTCCTGGAATCAAATGAATAGCATGATCATGATCACGAATAGGTGAGAGTCCTTTGGGAGTTTCAAACACCTTGGAATGATTGTCCAAGACTTGTTGGAGATCTGCAGAAATAGATGATTTTGATGTCGGAACTTTTAGTGAGCATAATTGTGCAATTACGCCTCGTTGTTCTTTCTTTAGAAGCTTTGTCATGACATTAGAGCTTATTATCCTTCCCGGCTTCCCTTCAATACCCCGTAATTCGACTTCCTTTCCTTCTGAAAAAAATTTCAAGAAAAGTTCTTTAAAATTAAAAGCTACCGTCCCCAAAGATTGTAACCATTGTACTCCTAGTACAACATCAGCACCTCCCATAGGAATGGAAAGCATTGGACTATTCAATACATATTCCCCCATGGTTAGCTTGATATTATGGCATTTTCCAGAGCAATTTATAGTTCCTCCATTTGCAACCATCACTTGACATTTTGGTGATGGGTATAGGAAACAATTTAATTCCTTGGCTACCTTACAATGAATAAAATTATGGGTGCTACCTGAATCAATCAACACTATTACCTTTTTCTTTTTGATATGTCCTTCTATCTTGAGAGTTTGAGGAGTGGTAATTCCTGCCAGTGCATTACACGATATGGTCAGATTCATTTCTTCCTCTTCTAGAGCTGGTTCCTAGTGTATATCCTCTTCTCGTTCATTTTCTTCTTCCTCTTCACAATCTATGTAAAATAATTTCTTCTCAGCACACTTATGACCTTTAGTGTATTTGCTATCACAACTGTAGCAAAGCCCTTTTGCTCTTTTTTCTTCCAGTTGTTGTGGTGTCAACCTTGTAGGTTGTGGAAATCTAGGCGTAGCAACACTTCCTTCTTTATAGAATTGAGTGGTAGGCTTCCTTGTCGCCATAATTTTACATTAAAATTTTCTTGCCAACCTGAATGCCTTCTCCAATGAATCAGGTTCCAAAACACGAACTTCATGTTGGATGTTATCCTTTAGAGTGCCTATGAAGAGATCAATCCTCTGTTCCTCTGGAATATCAGTTACCCTTATATTCAATTTTTGGAAGTCCTCAATGTGCTGCCCCACTAAACCCTTTTGTTTGAGATTTATCAATTGGCTAAAGAAGGTGTTGCTCTTTGTATCCTCATAATGCACTATCATTTCCTCCGTAAAAATTGACCAAGTGACAATTTTTTTACGGGAGCAAAGCCATCGATACTATACAAATGTATTTGTGTATTTTGCACATTATATTGAGGATCAAAATATTGCTCCATATGTAGTATCCATCTTCTACAAGATCCTTTCCATCAAACTTCCTGGCAACTTTTTGGAATATAGTAGTTCTTCCCTCCCAAATTAGAGTTTAAATCAATACATTAATACTTCTATTTTTCATCGAGTGCTTCCTCTAATAATTCTTTCACCCACACTGACTTCCATGCCGCCTTCCATGCCATCTATATTAGCTCTCATGCAACTAATATCTTCAACTATCCACATTAGATCTAATGCTCTTCTTCAAACCATCCATCTTAGCTTTCCACACCTTTCTTCAAAACTTCCATGTCATTTTGCTGGTTTTCATGTTATTTGTAACTTGCTGCACTTGCCTTGTAAATGGGATATGTGTCATGCTGCCACATTCTTCTGCCATATGTCATAGTGCATTCTCTAAACAGGCTTAATGGGTGTGGAATTATTTTTGGGAGGCATTATAGAACCCAATAATAAAAAAATAGCTTCAATATGCCCTTTGGAATCACTTCAAACTTATTTTTTTAAACAAAATTTATACAATTAAAAAAACAAAACACACGTTTTTAAATCTTTTGAGGAGTTTGATATTGAAAATTGATCATATCTCTATACGCAGACTCCCGTTGGAAATATTGTCATTGATGGCAAAAGAAAATGATCAGCATAAAGACGTGCAAAGAGGCACATTTCGTAGCTAAAAGAAGGCAAAGAAGAAATAAAGTAATAGAGAAAGCAGAGACAAGAAGAAAGCACAAAAAATGTACGCTCATAGAAGCACAAGAAGAATCCAAGTATCTAAATCGACAGGAAGAGGACAGTGAGACAGAGCAGAGAAGCAGTTACCAAATTCCTAACTGGCCTCCAAACCTATGCTAATCTTATGTGGGCACTTCGAGAATCGCCAACCCGAGGGACAGAGCAGGGGGTTCCAGAATCGCCGGCCGGCCCATACACAGATGTTATAATTCCGAGAATCGCCCAACCCGGAGGACAGATATAAAATTCCGAGAATCGCCCAAGCCGACAGATACAGTCGTATGTATAATTCCGAGAATCATTACCC
>CM076578.1:68729849-68956776 GCA_034641835.2 Pinus albicaulis
CGTTTCAAACCCCGTATCTGTATCTGTTTCAGTGCAACTTAGGTTCGAGTTCGATGGCTTTGAAATTCGAATAAAGTTCAAAACAAATAATCTTGGCAATAAAGTTTGACATTAAATTTGAAATATATATATATATTAAAATTCAATAAAATTTTGAAGTTTAAAGTTTAAACACATATAGCATGCTAAAAAGCACATATATACACAGTTGTTACAACCTACAGGCTGCACTGTACAACAACAGTTACATCTCTAAGGTATTTGGCAAAGACGTTTAGTAAAAAGTCTTAACTTCAAGATATCGAGTTAGCAATTCAAAAAATATTTAAAACACAGATTTGTTACATATAGAAATGGACTTCCTTTCAAAGTCCATTGTCAAAGGTACATCTTAAAAACACATATGTACACAACTGTTGCAGCTTACAGGCTGTACTGTACAACAACAATACATCATATCTTTTCAAAAACCATATGTTTTGCCTTGTTCTTTTCTGGATGTACAGGAGGAATTCATATTTTTCCCTCATTACAGACCATAGTTTTCCAATAAGAAGGCTCCGCCATAAAAATTTATGCATGAGATATATGCACATGCATCAACGTAGATTTATGGTTGCAGATTACAAGTTTTTATAATGGCCTCTACTTTGTAATTTACATATCTTTTCTTAACCTTTCATTTTGTAGCAACGTTGCAGAGCTTCTTTTCCCACACATAAGGAGAAGGAGGCGGCACTTTATTATGTTTTGACGTTATGACTCATGAGAAATATCTTATAGATCAGCTTGTGACCTATTGAACTTATGAACACATCAAAATCACAATGTCTTTTATGAGCTCTTGTTTCTTATTAAGCAGAATTTTCCATCAAGTATCCTTTTGACTTGCTTTGGTCTTTAGAAGACATTAAGGAAAATTCTAGATTTAATTTCTATGTTACTCCAACTTTCCAGAAGGGAAGACAAAGGGGCAGTGTTTTGATAGGAGTGGGGGATACCCCAATTCTAAAAGGATCCCGAAAAATTCTATAAATCAAAGATATATAAAGAATAATTTTTATAGATTTGGCTTCTCAACCAATAAGATGAACCGTAATGGATGAATTATTGGTTTTCTCATCCATGGCAAAACTAAAGGTATAGTGAGTTATCATAAAACCTTCTGAATAAAACCATGTATATAAGCTATCCTCTGGAATAGGATCATTGGCACACCAACCATTCCCAAATATTCCTCTACAAGTATTTTGTCATCAACATGTATATCATCACTTGTTGGAAAATTTGTCATTGATGTTAAAAGGTGACTGGGCCAACATTCATTTGATGATTTGAGTGCACAAATCAAGTGAATTTGGTTACAAGGACCTCTCCTAGTTTGGTAGCCCTTGTCTCACCATTTCGTTTGATAGGTGGCACATTTTGCGGGTCCTCCTGGTTGGAAAGATTTTAATTTTTAAATTTTGATGCCCCAAATATGGGTTTAGCACCAGCACCTCTGCCCAGAGAATTTATGATCTTACCAATTCATTCCTGCCCTAGTAGGAGGTCAAAAATTGTAATTCAAATAGTCATAAGCCATGTCCAAGACTGCCTTGAATGATAAAAAATATTTGTTTAAGTGGCCTAAGCCTCCTGCTCGCAGTTGACTCCTAATTAGATGTGCCTTATCAAACAAAAATTTTATTTTTGCACAGGTTGGCTCCTTTTTAGGGCTCCTCCAAAACACTATTATTGCCCTAGCCATGGACAGATGGAGAAAGTGGTTTGGTGGTGCTGAGGTAAAAAGGAAGTGAAGAGAAGTCCAAGGTTTGAGCCCTAAAGAAGCATCTAAAGAAGGCCAAGATATCTGGAGCAAATTTGGAGTAATGATTATATTTGAAGCTGTCCCAAACAGAGCAAGTCTGCATTTGGTAAGAATTTTTTAGTCTGTTTTATACTCTTTTTAAAGTATTATTCCTGGGCAGAATTTGTGGTCTAGTTTTCAGAGAAAAAAGGACCTCTTCTTGAGCCCTGACTTAATCCATCTAAGGCCCTCTGTAACAGAGGATTTTGGCCTCTCTGAGGCCCACTGTGACAACAAATTTCGGCATCTTCAGTGGAATGCTGCAGGCCCAAGTCTTTGGTCTATTCTGTGACAAGTCCAAATATTTTTTAGGATGTTTTACTCTTGTATCTGAGGCAGAATAAGGCTGTCTTTGGGCATCTTCTTGAGATGACTTTGGCCCTGGTTAGGGCATCTCTGTAGCAATGTTCTGAGAAAATTGAAACAGGTCTGAAATTTGAAGCTGAGACATAAGATTGAACCTTGAGAGCAGACTTCGGCATAGTATCTTGTAGCAGATCTTTGATTTTTCTGGAGCATACTTGATATTTTTTTATAGCAGACCGTTTGTGCTTAACTACATATTATGGAGCAGATCTGGATAGAAGTTTGCAGGTGACATTGATATCAAGTTTGGAACAGTGAATGGCGCATGTCTTGACAATTGCAAAAGCCTTAAAGCAGGAGCCTTGAAGCAGTTGTGAAGCAAGCCTTTGACAAAGCAAATTGAAGAAATTGTGAGACAATCAAACACAGAGTAAGGACATTTGTATTCATGATCTGAGGTATGCATTTTATTGATCTACGAAATGCATAATGAATATGACAAAGAGGAAGAACTAAACTTGTTTGAACGTTGTTGTAATTGGGTCATTTTCCCTGGTACGGGAGCCCAAGAAGATTTTATTTTACCTTTTATAGGGTGGCAGGGTGGTGCTAGGGAGGAAGTTGTAGCTTCCTTCAGGAGGTTGTCGCCTCCTTCCAGTGGGAGTTGGTGAATCTTGGGGTTGTAGCCCTTCCAGTTGTTGCTGTTAAACCAGAAGTTATATCTTCTCTTGTAATATAAATATATTGTTCACGTATACCTTGTGTTTATTTGATGTGATATTACTGGTTAATTGTTTTGATACCTAAATTGTTGAAATTTATGAAATACTGATTCATCCCCTCTCAGTATTTCCAACATCACTAGCATCCATATCCCAACATGTTAGGCCCTATATGTACTCTGGATCCTTCCTCATATGACTTATCCAAAGCTGAATTTTATGATAAATACTCCCTGAGCTCTCTGAAACTGAAAATAATCCTTCCAAGCTACTGATGGCGAAAACTCAATCCTCTTTGGTTAAGAGGAAGTCCTCCAAAACTGCTAGAGGTGAAAAATCAGTCCTCCCAAGCTATTATTGGGGAGAAATCAATCCTCTGAAGCCGCCATCCTTTCTGGACACCTTCTGCATAACAGTAATTTTATTTTCTTAACAGGATAGGTTATAGTATTATACAGCTGACTTTATCTGTGGTTAGTAGTTTGTAATCTTGATGCAATGGATTAGTTAGATTTGGATTAGAAGTTGTTGAATTTAAAGTTGGAATTTACTTTTATAAAGCCACAACATTTTTAGAAAGGCATAGGGATTCACAAAAATTCTTGGTATGCCATGGATGTACCTCAACCTTAAATGAATCCAAAAAAAGAATGGATGGAGGCCTGGGGCCAATGACATAACAGATCTCAATGTTGTGAACGAAACAACCACTCGGATCCATTCCTAGACCCAATAGACAACCAAAAGTGAAATATACCTGTTCTTGATATTCAGCACCCCATATCTCCAAAACAGACATCGTTTCATCACCAACAACTATGGATCTTATGTCAATCTCTGCTCCCTGTTTAAAATGACATCAGAAATGGAGTGCATTTTATACTTCAATACGAACAGAATGAATTAGACACTATTCAAATTTATGCCAATGTAGAAAAGTACCTTGGGATAGATTATTTCTTTAACAACATTACAGTTTCCTCCAGCACCTTGATCATGAATGCTCACAATAGGATTCTTGTTGCCCATCTCTACACATGCACGAACAACACGATACAACTTTTGAGCCATCTCTGCATCCCCTCGTTGTACTGCATTAAAGTCCAACTCTGCATCATTCTGCCCACTTACCTGCAGAGGAAGTTATGTAATGAGATGAACAGTCAACCAGATCTTAAAACAAAAAATAATTCACAACAAACAAATATAAAATTTCCACAAACTTGAAATGACACCATTTAGACAGTAAAATATAAATTGGCCATGGAAATATAGTTTCAGAATAAGATGAGAAAGGCAACAAGATGCCTCTTATTACTAATTATAACCTTAGTCACCGGGTTCTGCGAACATCATCTTCTAAATTCAAAAATCGTCGAACATGATCCAGATCCGAACAAATTCCTTGAAGTTTGATTAGGTTCAATCCATAAATTAATTTCCTCTTTGCGAATCGCTGTATTCAGGTTCCTCAGCGTGAGTGGTTGTATTCAGATTCTAATTAGCACATGCACTGATGGAGATGGAGAAGAATTGCCAATTAGCAGGCCCCAATGATTGCCAAGCTCGAGCGATGGCTACCTGATATGGGCCCACAATCTGGGGCTTCTATGGTTTCCTCTTTTACGTTAACTGATATAAGCTACATTTTTTTATGATTAACTTTATTATATATAATTTTTTTATTTTTAAATGTTATTACATATAATATGGGTTGAATTTTATTATATATATTTTAAAATATGAAATTTTATTATATATTTTTTAATATTCAAATTTTATAATATGTTGAACTTAATGTCGAATTTTATTCTAGAAATTTTTATCTTCGATTTTTTTCCGAATTTCAAAGTCGTTGAACTCGAACACGAACACGAACGTGGTGACTTAGATTATAACTTGTGATATTAGACTAGTATAATGAACAAAATGGCTTTATAATTACAAATGATAAAAGCAAAAGTATCAACTTCAAAATATGTATCAAGTTATAACACCGTCAAGCTAAGTTTCTATCATTCTATAGCGCATCTGTGCAAAAGTCGACCAAAATTCATACAGGTTTTGTCTCAATGTAAGCAGAAGTTCTATCCTCTGGACCATGCATGCCTTCCATGGAAGTTTAAAATCAATATGCTAGCCAAAGCAAGATGCTAAATGAGTCCAATTGCATGTACAGAATGGATGTTGGTGCATTAGGGTTCACAATGTTGAAGGGGGAAAGAAATCAGGAGAGGAAGATCAGAGGCATGGAGTCAGGGGGAGCGGTGATCATAGGGGAAGTATATGTTGCCATCAATGACAAAGGGGGAGATTTTTGAATGGTCCATTGGATGCTCCATTGGTCAAAGCTCCTGGAAAAACCTAGAAGCCCTTGAAGCTCCAAGTAGCCCTGCATTTGTTGAGGTTTTTGCGGATGATACTCAGTGAATTTGATCTCAAGGACATCATCATTAGATGCTCCTCGTCAAGCCGAATCCGGTGGTATATGGCATGCCTCGAGAGCCTTCACCGTTTGGGAATTATGCTTGTTTGAAGATGAAGCCCCCGACTTGTAGGTATGAAACCCAAAGGTTGATGACATGGCAGCTCTTCCTTAGCTAAGACAAATGCACAAGCCATAAAGCTCCTCATCAAAATTTAAATAACATTTCTCTTGGCAGAAGGTTGATCATGAAAGGTTATCTTTAAAAATCATGAGCATATAAGGGATTTGAAATTTGAATTTCAAATTCAAACAACCCTAAAAGGGGGCTTTTCCCTCCAATTGTTTTGAATTTTAAACATTAAAGTCTCGCTCTAAATGCCTATCAGATACCTCCATATGACCCTTCAAAAACCTATTTAAAGGGTTTGACTTGTATTGTCTCTTGCATAGATCTAACGCCATATCTTATGAAGTGATAATTGTCTGAAATATTTTCAGCCCGTGGAATAGTGCTATATCAAACGAGAGGGTGTTCTGGAAGGTTGTTTTTGTATCTGTTTTGGTATAGAATTCAGTTGGCACTTTCTTGCAGGTGGAGCAATTTTTTTCTGAGGTTCGGCCATTATTAAAGCAGCCTCCTTCTACATGAACGTTCTATCTCTCATCAGCCTGTATTTATTGGATCTGTGAGCACATTATTCCTGTGGCTCTCACCAGTGAAGGAAAAGTTTGATCTGGCCCAGAGTTCATAAATCTTCACGTCAATAGAGCCCTAATTCATATCCTATTATCTGTGTTGTTTTAACTGTGAAGATTCATCTTTCAAATTGGCACATTTGAGTCTCTGGAACAGAGGTATCAATTGGGGTTATTCTGTCTAGCGAAACCATGAAAGCACCGATTGGTTTCACCTGAAGGACGACGAGTTTTCCATCTATTAAAGAAGGTCAAACCTTCATGACAAACTCGTTCCTCAATCTGGTCAATTCTGCACTGTATATCAAAGCAAAGAAAAAGTTATTATAAGCATGCCAAGCACAATAATATATTGCCAGATCACCATCAGCTCGGGAAAAAAAAATCAAGGAGGCCGAATCAATTTATTGTAAATCAACCTCTGCTATTTCTCCAAGGCCGTCGGCATTGTTTAATTAAGTTCTTAGCGAGTTTTATAGCAGAAGTATTCCTCCCTTTGAGCATGCTACCTCCAAATCACTAGGCCGAGGTTATTAGTCATTTCTGGAAGCTGAGATTATTATTCTTCCCTCTGTCTGTGGCAAACTGATTTGTCTGACCTTCTACCTTTTGGTAGTAGTACACTGATTGGTTATTCTTATCATTTTTGGAAGTTATAACTATCATTCCTATAAGAAGCAGGAGTATATCTGAAAGTTGAAGCAGATGAGGAGCATAAGCCTCTCATTCCAGCTATTGTGCCCAAACAAAACAGGTGATGGTTATCAATATATTACTTTCTCTTCAGTGAAAATTAATAGAAATTTGTTTTCCCCTCAAAAAACATTATTCTGTGGTTATGTCCTTAAATTCTCTGAGCCTTTTTGAGAACTACTTCAGAATTTATTGAGTTCTTACACATGTTACATGGTAGTGCTGTATAACGGCCATTAACTTCACAAAGATTTAGTTTTGGGCAGCATACTTGACTTGTAGCAAGGAAAAAGGCATTGAATGACAAAGGGCAGTACCATGTTTTCTAAAGCATGATTCCATTCACGACCTAATTACACTGTTATATTTTTCAGGCATTATATTGCAAGCTAGACTCAATGCATTGGTATGACTTGTTTGCATCATCTGTTATGGTAGAATTGGAATGTTGTGAGAACATACATCCATATGTTGCATCCAGGTTCTCTTGATAGTGGCCTTATGACAGTGACATATGAAAGACAGTCTCGGAACTTGTATACCAGAACCCTGATATGATAGTGATCTTGTTGCATATAATTTAGTTGACAGTAACAGTGATATTAAAGTGACACTACAATTGTGTATGGGTTGATGATGGTACGACAATGTCTCTAAAGACAACTGATCCATGAGATAGTAATCTATTTAACAGTGATACTGTGTTGTAGTTGACTGCAACTTGAATCTATTGGACAGTGACTTGGTGTTGACTTTGACATAGCAGAACAGTGACCCAGTATACCTTGACCTTGTTACATAACAGTAACCTCAACAGTGGTAGCATTATTGTCAACATTGACTTTGTTGTATGACAGAAATCCACATAGGGTTTATGTGATGTATGGCAGTAATTTTGTATGGTCAGTATGTTAAATTTCCACGACCTTGGGTCTACGATAGAGTCTTAGAATTTATAACGCTACCAAACCAAGAATCACAACGACACTACTTTGCACAGAGGAATATAAACACCAGTAAATCTATCAGTGCACAAAATATAGACAACTTTTTACAATTTTTAACCCAACTTCATTATATTAATCAACATATAATATAACAGTCTAGGGCTCTCATACCAGGGATAATGAAGTGAACAAAGTTCCTTCTCAAGTTAAATACTCCAGAAGATTTGGAATATCAGCATATCCATTGAGGATATAAATATTATATTAAATAGTATGAATGAGAATGAATTGAATGTTACAAATGAGGCCTGTTTATATACCTAGGCAGGTGCCTCTTCACGAAAGGTCATGCCTCATTTAGACATGCCCTTTCAACCTAATTACTAATTAACTAATTAATCATTATTTATATTATTTTATTCAGTGCATTTCCTTCCTCCTCAAAAAGCTTTGTCCTCAAAGCTTGTTGATGAAAGGCCTTGATTTCGTTTCCTGCTACGAATGTCTTCTCGTCTCGGGGCAGTCATCCTTCTCGATACAAGTTGATACGATCCTCTAAGTGGCAAACAAAATTGTCGCACTGAGAAGGGATCAGACCATCCTAGATCAATCTTTTGTGGAATCTTGTGGCGACTAGCACTTGCAATGAATTGCTATCACATGAGTGGATTGCACCAACATTAGTATTCTTCGGAACCTCATTTTGTTCATTCTGTTCTGAATACGTAGCTTGATTGAGTTGTCTACTCCCTTGATTCAGATGTCGATAGGGAACGTTTTTGGTTTGACTTTCCATTCTTAGGTGTGTGGTGATTTTTTATTTTCTTCTGGCGATGATGTTGTTGAGTTGGTTACAAAACCTTCACACGGGATATTCATCGTCTGAACGACAACATCTAAGTTTATATTTTTTTCAACTTGCTTGTCTTCTTCTTTAGTTGTGACATTCACTGCATTAGTATCAGTTTCTTTCTCTTCAACTCGGACTTCTACGTTCGATGCTTTATTTTCGACAAGTTGTTGCACCTTGTTTTCCAACAACTTCTTATCCTTCTTAAGCTTCTTTATTTGTGTTAGTAATTTTTCGCTATGGTCTTTTAGTCGTGAAACTTCTTCATTTTTTTCAACAGTGATTTTGTCAACTTCTCTTTGCATATTTTGTATCACCTTTTTACCTTCTTGAAAAATTACTTTTGAAATTTCTTGTATGTCTTTAGGCGTCACTAAATTTGGCTTCAAGTTAACATCCTATAGCGTTATTTTTTCATTTTGTGGGAAAAAGTCAAAAACTGTATTTAGGATAAAAGATCCTAGAGTTTCCATCCAAGGTTAACCCAACACAATGTCACTATTGTCAAAAAGTAAGGCTTTCGCGGTAAATTGAGAGATAAAGGTATAATCCCTGATATTTAGTCATAGACTTTTTACGTCATATTTTTTTTTGTCAAAAATTCTAATTTTTCGGTTATATTTGACTCAGGAATCACCAATTGGTTTGCAATTTTAGGGTTTATAAATTTTTATCTGCGGGGGGTGCTATAGCAATAGTGACATCTTTTCCAGCTAGAGTTCCTTTAAATTTAAATAGCACTTTAGCATCAATGGGTAAGGTTTCTAAAAATCTTCTCTCTTTTATTTTCAAGTTCGACTCCATTTTTTTCTTCAAAAAATAGACTTCTTTTGTGTTCGTTGATGAGCTTAGGGTTTTAATGATAACCTGTTTTCTTTAGTGAATTTGAACAACTTTATGGATTTTTTTTTTTTAATCGGAAATTCGTTATTTTTTCTCTTATCTCCCCTGTTTTTTTTAAGTACTATCTCAAAATCCTTTATTTTATAATATTATAATTTTTTTATTAAAATAATAATTGTTTTCCTTTGATATACAATTGCTTTAAACTCTTTTTCCTTTTATATATAATGGCATTGGTATCACTGCTTTAATTTTCTTCAAGCTCTTTAGAAAATATGTTTTTTTTTTTATATTTTATGATATAACTCTATGAATGAATAATAGTTAACTTAGTGTGTAGTCAAGAATTTTAAGGGTTGTGACTTTTGGCGTTCGGAATGGCATATACGAACAATTTTATGGCTTGAAATCAATTCTACACACAAAAATCAGAATTTAAGTGCGATAGGAATGGCCCGGCAACAACACGAGTGTGGGTCAATGGCTGACTGGCGGAAGATTGTTGCACCAGAACAACTACGGTGGCAATGAAAACTCTGCGAACATATGGTCAGTGGCAATGGTAAAGTTGTGGCAGAGCATCAATTGACTTGGGTGAATACGCACACGGTGGAGTCAGTCGACAATCCAGGAATTCTAAAGGCAAAATTATGGCTATCCCCTTTTTTTCTTTTTTTTCAATGTAAAGAAATGGCAGTGACGGAAGGCATTATGAGCGACGACGATTAAATGGTGCCGGTTGGCGACAGGAGCAGTGATCGTAATTGGGATGCTCGAGAGGCAGCAGCGGTGGTGGATGGGGTGATCCGGCACAGCGATAGCACTATCGAACAGTTACGGTGGCAGCAACTCGACAGCTTGGTTTTCTCTAGTTTGCCCAGGCTGGAGTCGTTGCGTATGCAGCTCACACTGGATTTGGCTGTGTTTGCAATTGTGGCTAGATTCAGTTGCCTCTGCGGACACGTCAGAGGAATGAACTACCCTGTCAGGTATCAGCGGATAACAACTGGCCCGTCCGGTCAACAAGGTAACTTAGTTTTGTTTGTGTGTGTGTGTGTGTGTGTGTGTGTGTGTGTATATATATATATTCGCATTGGCCTAGATCCGTGGGTTGGGGTAGGAGATGGATATCATCTTTCTGAAGGCCTGCAATCCATCCTAAAAGACAACCATGTCCATACCATCGGGGACGCTACTGCAAACATTCCGCAAGCTTGGGGAACTCCTGGATGGAAGGATGCTCACTCTTTGGGACTTCCAAATGACCTGGCAACAGAATGGAACTCATTTATTCCTTTACTTGTGAGCAATTTTATTCACCTTGATCATGAGGCTGAGGATTCTCTGGTTTGGACAAAGAACATAACAAATGGAAATTACACTGCGAAACAAGGATATAAAGTCGCGATGGAATCCATGGCCAAGGGGGAAACGTTATTCTGGCAAGAACCACTGTGGAAATCTCCTGGCCCTTTAAAAGAAAAATTAGTTCTTTGGTTGACTCTCAATAATCGTCTCCTAACTTGGGACAATTTCCAGCGTCGGGATTGGGAAGGCCCTAGCCGATGCTCCCTTTGTGGTAATGCTACTGAATCATATTCTCTTTTATTTTTCCTATGTTCTTATGCAGAAGCAGTTTGGCTCCGATCTTCTTCAGCTATTTCTACTCCACGTCAGGCCTTGGCAGACTCTTTCGAATCAAGGCTAAAGCAATGGTGGATGGAGCCCGAGGTAAGCTCTTTTTCAGCCTTCCCTTCTTTATTCACATATGGCATATGGTGGGCACGAAACATGGCCATTTTCAATGGCAAATACATTCCTGAAGAGCTGACCGCGGCGATGATTGTTCAGTGGGCAATCGAGCACAAATGCTTGCCCAAGACGACCAAAACTCGTACAGTGGTGTCTGCAATTATCGATCAAGGCTCTCCATGGGCATTTTTTGATGGTGCAAGTCAAGGCTCTCCTCCTTTGTCAGGCGCAAGGGCAGTCTTACATTTCTCTCCATAATCCAAATTACACGTCACTTTTGCTCTAGGACAGGGTTCTAACAATAAGGCTAAGCTTGCATCATTATGGGCGGTACTTCATGTGGCCAAATGCAAAGCCATTGTTTCGTTACAGTGTTTTGGAGATTCCAAAATGGTAATCGACTGGGCACTTCAGCACACTCAGATCCATTCTCCACATCTTCAAGCTATCCTCCAAAGCATTCGGCACTTAATGAAAGATTTTCAACACCTCTCGTTCAGAAATGTTTATCGAGAACTAAACATAGAAGTCGACGATCTGTCCAAGGTGACTCTAACACTTCCTCCAGGCACTCTAAAAATCGTGGATCTCTCTTCCAACTCAGAGGAGATTCACAGGGTTTAAAAAAAAAAAATTGTTGGAGATCAAGAATGCATACTGTTTTTACCAGTTAAAGTATAACCATCATGCAACTAAGAAAATGCTTATATAACAGTATATAACGAGATAGGGGACATTATCATCATTTCTTTTTTTAATGAAAAAAAATGTTTTTAAAGAAATACAGCAGCTCGTGAACACAAAAAGAGGCAATTTCTCATATAAAGAGAACATACAGCTCGAGGGGCAATTGTAAAAACCCCAAATTAGGGGTCGGTGTAAATTTTTGTAGATGTTCTATGCTTGGAGCAACTTTACTTTTCTCACAGCAATCATACAAATAGTTAAGTAAAATGCAGATAGAACATATAAGTGGATCTTATAGAAGACAAATCAGAAACAGGAAAAACCTGTGTTTTGCGTTACAGCGGTCAACAGGATGCTTCAACCAGCAAAGTCTCCTTGGTCAGCCAACCCAAAATGTGTCACAACAGTCCTCCAATCAGCAAACGAGTCAACCCAAGTCAACTCCAAAAAAGTCAACGCTATCCAGAAAAAGTCAACACAGGGCAGCAAGCTAAAAGTCAACGCAACAGTAGATTGGTCAACCCTTTGACCTCGATTTCTGTGCCAAACAGTACGGCCTTCCAAAATCGAACTTCTCACCAAATTTCAGCCCATTCGGACCATGCGTTGACATGCGTTGACCAAAGTCAACGCTGGTCAAACTTTCTGCAAAACCCTAACTGCAGAAATTCGTCCTTCAGCTCAGCCGTACAGATTCGTCCTTCTTCTCCTTCACACGTGTGGGCTGAACTCGTCCTTCAAGGAGCTCGTACTAAATCAGATGAGAGAAGAAGATGTGAGTTGAGTAGTTGTGAAATGCTCTCCAACTTTGCCTGTATTTATATCCATCATTGGGGCGTGTGACACATCTGCTGGGGGTGTGAAACCTTAAGGCCGACCTACACATATAATTTATTATGAATAATAAATTCAAAATAAATGTTCTGCTCATCGGATTAAGACATATTATATATGGATTTTACACCTCTCCGAAAGAGGAATCCAACAAAAATATTAGCCTCTTAATCTGAGCATCATAACATGGAGTTTGGACCTGGTTGTCCAAATTTAACACTCCCTCTCAACTAGGGAGAACTCCATCCATCAGTGCAATCAAACATCGTGCGTCATCCCGCCGTAACTTGCTTTGCTGGCCTCTTTATTTCAGAACAGAAGTGGGTCAGTCACAAAGACATCATCCCCCGATTGACATAATCAGTCCAGAGGTTCAAAACCTCTATCAAACTCATGAAGAGTATCCAACCAACCCAAAGTTGGTTCATCTGACCCGAAGTCAGGCAGAGGTCCCAGACCTCACTAAACTTGATCCCAGATCAAGTGGTTGGACCGTGCCATCCTAGATAGAAAGTACGGCAATCTCTGATACGTCCATCAGTCTTTGCTAATAGTCTCTAGCTTTTCCCACCTCATTGGCCAAATGAGAGGTACTTCCCATGAGCCCTGAACTCAATGGGTAGGATGCATACGGGGCACAGATAAATGAGAGGCGAACCAGCTCAATAATCACAAGGGTGGGGCGGAAGCATTATGAGTGCTTATAGCTCCGAGAAGCTATCCCCAAAGCCCCCCAGAGCTCCCAGAGCTCATCGTCCAACAGGACCCACATCATAGGGTCTTTCCACGACACCAAGACTCTCACGGAAGGTTAGGAACTTGACCTTCCCCGGGGGCTTAGTGAGAATATCCGCGACCTGCTCATCAGTTCCTATATGATCGAGCCTTACGGCGCCTCGCTGTACCATATCCCGGATAAAGTGGTACCTGATGTCAATATGCTTGGATCGGTCGTGGAACACAGGATTCTCAGTCATACGAATCCCACTCTGATTATCACAGAGTATCACAATGGTATCTAGCACATGTCCAAACAGCTCACTAAAGAGCTTCCGCAACCAAACTGCTTCACAACAGGCCATACTAGCAGCAATGTATTCAGCCTCCGCGGTGCTCAAAGCCACCGACTTCTGCTTCTTGCTCATCCATGAGATCGAAGCAGAACCAAGATTGAAGCAGCATCCCGATGTGCTCTTACGATCCACCACACTGCCAGCCCAATCGGCATCAGTATATCCACGGAGTGTCACACTCTCGGCAGTGTATCTCAACCCATGGTTTATCGTGCCCCGAAGATATCTCAGAAGATTCTTGGCACCAACCCAGTGAAAATGATAAGGCTCAACCATCTGTTGACTCAAAGTGTTCACTGCAAAACATATATCCGGTCGGGTGTTCACTAAGAACATCAAAGCTCCTATGAGTTGACGATACTCGGTAGGATTGGCCAAGATAGGCCCAGCAGCGCTGCCACTCAACTTCTTAAAGTTGAGTTCCATCGGTGTCGACACGGACTTACAGTCCACCATACCAAATCTTTCCGGAAGCTTCACAATGTATTTTCCTTGAGAAAGGAAAATCTCTCCAGGCCTCTGCCAGACCTCCAGGCCTAGGAAGTAGTGCATCGAGTCCTAGAGTCACTTCATCTACGAACTCGACGGCGAGCTCCCTCTTACATTGATGAATGAGAGGGTCGACACACTGTCGGGGAAGAGGTCGTCCACATACGACACTAGAATGAGAGGCTTCCCCTGCACAACCTTGAAGTAAAGGTTCGGATCGACGTTACTAAGTGAAGCCCGGCTTCGTAAATGCTTATCCATCCTCTCGTACCAAGCTCTGGGTGCTTGCTTTAACCCCGCAGAGCTTTCTTCTCTGCGGACATGAGTGTCTCGATCACGAACTTCAAATCCCGAGAGGACAACACATACACACTCTTCCTTTATTGCACCATGCGAAAGAAAAGCGGTGTTGACATCCACATCTGATGAAGACTCCATCCTTGCGTAGCAGCAAGGGCTATGATTGATCGAATGGTGGTATGTCGTGCCACAGGTGCAAATATGTCATCATAGTCAATTCCTTCCTTTTGAGAGAAGCCACGGGCAACAAACCTTGCCTTGAACTTTTCAGCACTCCCATAAGATCCATGTTTGATCTTGTAGAGCCATTTCGCGGTGACAACAGATTTGTCCTTTGGTCTCGGGACCACATCCCAGACATCATTCTTCATTATGGACTCATATTCTTCGTGCATAGCATCCTTCCAAACTTGATGCTTTACGGCTTCCTCAAAAGATCCAGGGTCAGATTGTACAATAGTACTCATGGCAGCTAGATACCCTTGGTATCTACACGGCTTCTTGCTTTCTCGGAATGTCCCCCTTGGGGCAGCATGACCCTCGGCATCTTCGAGGGTGTCCCTGAGCCATGATGGTCTCTTTCCCAGTGAAGGAGATGGATCAATAGGGTCCATTGGGCATTGTCTCATCCTGCGGTTCTTCTTGATTTCCAGGCCTTTCTTCATGATTTTCTCCAGATCTTGGAAGATCTACTACTTTCTTCAAGGAAGCATCTTCGTCAAAAGTGACATCATGGCTTATCTCTACTTCCCTTTGACCAGGTACATAGACTCTATAGGCCTTAGAAGTCTCACTGTAGCCCACAAACATTCCTTTCTTCCCAGTAGCATCCAGCTTACTTCTCTTTTCTTTCGGCACATGAAAATAGACAGGACATCCAAAAATTCTAAAATGTGAGACATCGGGTTTCTTACCAGAGAAAACCTCTTCGGGAGTTTTGGAGTCCAAAGCGGAATGAGGGCATCGGTTTTGAATGTACACAGCAGTATTTGCAGCTTCTCCCCACAGAAACTTTGGTAGACCCCGGTCACATAGCATGGCACGGGCAGCTTCCACAATAGTCCTATTCTTGCGTTCAGCAACACCATTCTGCTCAGGAGTATATGCAGTGGTCGTCTCCCTCTTAATGCCAGCTTCTCTGCAAAAGTCTTTGAACTCATTTGACTCATATTCAGTGCCATTGTCGGTCCTCAAAATCTTGATCTTCTTTCCGGTCATATTTTCCACAAAGGCTTTGAAGGTACGGAACCACATGAAAGCCTCATCCTTCTTCTTCAAGAAGTATATCCAGGTTTTGCGAGAGAAGTCATCAGCAAATGTCATGTAGTAAGAACATCCCCCCAGGGATGTCACGGGCAACATACCAGATAGATCAGAATGGACTGGTTGCAATATATTAGATGTCTTTGTGACACTTGAGGGGAAAGGTCCCCTTGTATGTTTTCCTTCAGCACAGCCCTTACATACACCTTCATGATTATTTCCAAAGTCAGGCATCCCTGTCACCACCTTCCTTGCTTCGGGAAGGGGCCTTGTAATGAAGGTGTCCAAATCTTCGATGCCATAGTTCGGTTTGTCGGATAGTATCACAAGTCATAGCTCCCAACGGGCTCCCTCCAACCTGGTAGAGTGTACCAACTCTAAAACCAATTGAGATAGCTTCATTGAAGCTCTCCTTCCACATGAGCACCTTTCCATCAGAGAAAGTTACATTGAATCCTTTGTCTTCCATGGAAGATACAGACACAAGGTTCTTCTTCAATTTAGGTACATAGAGTACATCTTGCAAACGTAGGACTTGTCCTTGAGACAAGTGGAGGGTCACAGTCCCTGTCCCTTTCACGGGATATGTGGCATTATCCCCAAGGATAATTTCTAGATTAGTATCCCTTTCAACCATGTCAGAAAGTGCGTCCTTGAATCTGGTGATGTGTCTTGAGGCACCACTATCGATTAGCCAGACATCCATAGTGTCGGGCAGAGATGCAGCTGAGAGAGCAGATACAAGAATATACTCATTTCTTTTATCAACAACATTAGACTCCTCATACCTGGTATTTCTGGACCTTTTAGAAGGTCGATTGTTTCCACCAAAGTGAGCCTTCCTCTTTCCTTTGGATTTGTCATTTCTTCGATTCCCATTCCTTCGGTTGTTGTTGTTATCATCACTATCGGGAGAATCCTTCTTGAAGGGGCATTCTCTAGCATAGTGACTAGGCCTATGGCAAGTGAAACACTTGCCCTTCTTTTCTTGAGCCTTCGTTCTTCCTTTGTCCTTAGGACCACCAGAGTTCTTCTTTCGAGAATGAGCACCATAGGCAGCATTTCTGTCATTATCGAATTCCTTCATCCTTGTTTCTTCTTGCATACATCTAGACAGAAGCTCATCAAGGTTAGGAATGGTATTATTGTTGAGAATGGTAGTTGTGAATACTTGCCATTCATATGGGAGTCCTCCAAGTGCGGTGAGAACCATCTCACGATCAGCTATTGTCTCCCCAATAGCCAGCAGATTGTTCCTTGTTTCGGTCAATTTCAGAAAGTAAGTTTGAACAGAGTCATCCCGGCCCTTCTTCATATTCTTCAACTTATTCTCGAGGAATAGCACTTGGTTCACATTGTTTACTTTGAACATAAGGATCAATTTATCATACATCTCCTTAGATGTGCCTAGTTCAGATATATAGGCAACCAGACTCTTATGTATGGATTCCCTGATCATCAGCTTTGCTTTGATCTCTCCCTTTTTATACTTGTTTCTAACAACAGCGGTAGCATTGGATGGAGGTTCTTGAATCTTACCCAGCACATGATCCAAGAGATCATGGTCTTCCAATTTGAGATCTAATATCATCTTCCAGGCATGGAAGTCATCCCTTCCAATCAGCTTGTCATTCTCCTTGAATTCAAGACTTGTGGAACCCATTTCTTCCGGTGGTGATTGCTAAAGATAGAGTTTGTCTTCACCTCAGCTCCGATACCATGTAAATTTTTGTAGATGTTCTATGCTTGGAGCAACTTTACTTTTCTCACAGCAATCATACAAATAGTCAAGTAAAATGCAGATAGAACATATAAGTGGATCTTATAGAAGACAAATCAGAAACAGGAAAAATGTGGTGGTGCGTTACGGCGGTCTACAGAATGCTTCAACCAGCAAAGTCTCCTTGGTCAGCCAACCCAAAATGTGTCACAACAGTCCTCCAATCAGCAAACGAGTCAACCCAAGTCAACTCCAAAAATGAAAAAGTCAACGCAGGGCAGCAAGCTAAAAGTCAACGCAACGGTAAGTTGGTCGCTTCACCCACATTTTTATAGGTTTTCTCGATTACTGTGCCAAACAGTACGGCCTTCCAAAATCGAACTTCTCCTCGAAATTCGACCCATTCGGACCATCGTTGACCAAAGTCAACGCGGGTCAAACTACTGTAAAAACCCTAGCTATGGAAATTCGTCCTTCAAGGAGCTCGTGCCATAAATCGGATGAGAGAAGAAAGATGTAAGTTGAGTTGTTGTGAAATGCTCTCCAACTTTTTTGTGTTTATATCCATCATTGGGGCGTGTGACACATACGGCAGGGGTGTGAAACCTTAAGGCCTTTAGCTTTGCACATATAATTTATTATGAATAATAAATTCAAAATAAATGTTGTGCTCATCGGATTAAGACATATTATATATGGATTTTACACCTCTCCGAAAGAGGAATCCAACAAAAATATTAGCCTCTTAATCTGAGCATCATAACATGGAGTTTGGACCTAGTTGTCCAAATTTAACAGTGGGTCTGTTATTTTTATCTATAAAAATAAAAATAAAAATCCACAGAAGAAAAAAAATAAAAAATAAAAAATAAATAAAAATTTTATATATATATATATAATTAAAAGATTTAATTATATTGTTTTATAATTTTTTTTTAATAATTCCTTTATAATATATATATATACTCTTCCTCCGTTCTGATTTTTTTTTTCTTATCGCTTTTTTAAGTCGATATAAATACTTTTTTTTCTTATATTGACTTTTTTTTCCTTTTTCTTCTTAATTTTTATTTTCCAATTTTTTTTTTACTTTTGACTTCTTTTTATTTTTTTCTTCTTTAAAAATTGGCCAAGGGCTTATTAGTGAAAAGGGAGACACTCCACAAGCTTCTAGCAAAATGCTTCAACAGCAACGAAGATGACGATTTTTATGGTCAAAGACCTGGATCGGAGAGCATGGCTCTGTGCAGCAGTGAGCAGCCAGAAGATCTAATTGCTCTGATACCAAATGAAGTGAACAAAGTTCCTTCTCAAGTTAAACACTCCAAAAGACTTGGAATATCAGAATATCCATTGAGGATACAAATATTATATTAAATAGTATGAATGAGAATGAATTGAATGTTACAAATGAGGCCTACTTATATACCTAGGCAGGTGCCTCTTCATACAAGGTCATGTCTCATTTAGACATGCCCTTTCAACCTAATTACTAATTAACTAATTAATCATTATTTATATTATTTTATTCATTACAGATAATGGCTCTCAATCATCCACTAGTACAAGATACAAACTAGGGCTTGGTGTCAGTAGTAAGTACATCGACGACCAATCTGCCCTCAACAAGATACTCTGACCATCTAGCTGATGTAGTCGACTCTCTCAGCTCCTCTCGGTCGTACCATGTACCTACCTAGACCTTCAGCTCTCGATCTACAGAGCCTGCCTCTATGAATGCTCCAAGTCCATCTGACCATTGAACCTCGACTATTAATCTCCTCACTAGTTGATCATTCATCCATCAACGCATTAACACATCGAGACTCCTGTCTAGTTGTTCATAGCTCCACTTGTGAACAACTCTCAATCTACCCATTGTTGCTCCTCAGTGACTTCGGGACTTCAGCCCACTATGGTCTTCTTGCGCTGCTCCAATGAAGATCAACATAGTGCACGGAGGATTGCCACCTATCAATGCAAGATCCCACAATGAACATGGGCTAGGAGGACTGCCCATCATCTGATGTAGAAGTCCTTCTCCACACACAAGTCTTGGGCTACTCAAAACTGCTCCTAGCTAATCAGACCCTTGAGTTCCAATAGCTGCCACTCTAGCAACTACCTTTGTCCATCAAGGTGTTGCACACCGAGCTCCAACTTGGGCACTATCACATTGTCCTCCAACAGACCATAAATGCCCAATCTCGTCCACACTTAGTCCACTCTCACGCTTCCCTACAATAGTCCACGAGTGACCAATCCTCGTTGTAGCATATGCTCCTAGTTAGGGCATCCAATCATCTAAGAAACCCCTCCTCTTGGCTACCAACAGACTTCTCCTAGGGCACCCATCCACCTGCAAATTACATCAACTCACGAGGACATACATACCTGCACCCTTTTGTTGCTCCTCTTGAGATGACACATCAGCTGCTGATGTAATCTTCTCCTTAGGTGTACTACTGTAGAATCTGCCCACTGGTTAGGGCTTCTAACATGATCTAGACACCCACAACTCCCTCTGAGTTGCTTCGTTGTGCACACTTTGATTCACTGTTCCTCAAAGTAGCTCAAATAAGCTCTGATACCATGTTAAATTTCCACGACCTTGGGTCCAAGATAGTCTTAAAATCTCTGACGCTACCAAACTAAGAATCGCAATGATACTACTTTGCACAACAGAATATAAACAGTGGTAAATCTATCTGCGCAAAAAATATAGACAACTTTTTACAATTTTTAACCCAACTTCGTTATATTAATCAACATATAATACAACCGTCTAAGACTCCCATACCAGGAATAATGGCCCTCAACCATCCACTAATACAAGATACAAACTAGGGCTTGGTGTCAATAGTAAGTACATCGGCGACCAATCTGCCCTCAACAAGATACTCTACCCTCTGGTTGATGTAGTCGACTCTCTCAACTCCTCTCGATCGTACCTTGTATCTGCTCGGTCCTTCGGCTCCCAATCTGCAGCTCCTGCCTCTATCAATGCTCCAAGTCCATCTGACCATTGAAACTTTGCTATCAATCTGCTCATTAGTTGATCGTTTGTCCATCAACGCATCAACACATCGAGACTCTTGTCGAGTTGTTCACAACTTCACTTGTGAACAACACTCAATCTACCCACTGTTTCTCCTCAGCTACTCAGCTACTTCAGTCCACTATGGTCTTCCTGTGTTGCTCCGATGAAGACCAACATAGGGCACGGAGGGCTGCCAAGATGTCCATCTCGCACAATGAACATGGACTAGGAGCACTGCCCATCATCTGTTATAGAAGTCGATCTCCATAAACAAGTCTCGAGCTACTCAAAATTGCTCCTGGCTGATCAGACCCTTGAGCTCCAACAACTGTCACTCTAGCAACTACCTTTGTCCATCAAGGTGTTGCACATCGGGCTCCAACTTGGGCACTATCACACTGTCCTCCAACAGACCATAAATGCCCAATTTCATCCACACTTGGTCCCCTCTCATGTTGCCCTCCAATAGTCCACACATGACCAATCTGTGATATAGCATCTGCTCCTAATTAGGGCATCCAATCATCTAGGAAACCCCTCCTCTTGGTTGCCAACAGACTTCTCCTAGGACGCCCATCCACCTGCAAATTACATCAACTTAAGAGGACATACATACCTGCACCCTTTTTTTGCTCCTCCTGAGATGACACATCAGTTGCTGATGTAATCAGCTCCTTAGGTGTACTACTGCAGAATCTGCCCACTGGTTAGGGCATCTAACATGCCATGTCAGCCCTGCCTCCTTGGCTTCCACAGGCTGCAATAATCTGTCCAACCATGGACACCATCCCTAGCCTCAAATTAACCATCAACCATCCATACATACCTTAGTTTGCTGGTTTGTTCATATTGTTGTAATCCAACACTGGTTAGGACATCCACTACATATGATTTCAGCCCTAAACCACTCCAACAGTCACCCAAAAATTGTGGTTTCCTTTCCCTCAGGTCCTGTTCCCATACGTTGCCATCTCAAACCTTATCTCGGCCTGTTTACCCTCTCAAATGGCCTGTACAGATTTGCGTTGTCTTGGTCACAAGTTACAGGCCTTATTGCCCTCCCAAACAGCCTCCAATAGAGCTCGGACAAGTCTGTCTTAGGCTTCAAGGGATTGCAGCCTAACAGAATTGGAAAGTCACCACTATAACCATTCACAAACAACCGTAAACTCATCTCTGTTGTGCAGCCTCCTCCCTGCAACATACTCAGACATGTACCAAGCCAAAACACTTCCAAAAATCACAGAAAATATCCACGTTGTCCTTGTATTATGTCTGTGGCTACCTCAGAAAAGTATGAAGGCAATTCGATACACTTGGATAATGAAATGTGACCTCCAACGTCACCTATATTTATACAAGTTCATGTGGTGTCAAGATATAACTTGTGGCCTTCCAAATTGTCAAGCCGGCCTCCATTTGGTGCCACATTAACCCACAATTAACTTCAAAAATTCATATCTCTATTTCTACAACTCGGAATCGGATGATTCTTGTTGCGTTAGATTCGTGTCACCGAGAGCTATCATCCTCATCACATGTCGAAATGTGCACATGGTTTTGGCCCAAATCACGATGGGTGCATAATCCCTATGTTAGGTTCCAAGCCCACAAGTGACTCTTGTGGTGCTTTTCCCTCAAATCCCTGAACCATAGGGCTTGGAGTACCTCCCAAGCTACAAAACTCAACACATTACAATGAGATAGTATGTCAGTGACTTGTAATAGACAATATAATGATGTTTGATGAGATAGTGATCTATATGACAGTAATGACATGGTAGTTAACCTTCACCTAGTATGACAGTGACATATGACACACTGATGTTTGACTATGATGTATGGACAGTGGTCTATGGCAGAGACTTAACAGTACTCTCATGGCAGTTCTCTTGATATGTGACAGTGACCTTCATGACAGTACTTTTGATATGTGACGGTGACCTTGTATGGTTGTTAGGCTTGATACAGTGAGACAGTGATGTATAACAGGGACTGTTATTGCAATTGCAGGTTTTACGGTACAGATTGTACAATTCCGGGACTATTGATGAGATTAGTCTGGCTGTGGAATGTTGGACAGGAGCAGAGGCAGATTTGACTGACAGACACAGATTGTATTGCAGTTTCCTACAATACAGGTTGGAGTCTGTAAATCAGGGGTTTGGAGCCTCCCTCAGTTGGAGCTGAAAACATTGACGTACATTTTATTCAAAGACAAATATTAAGAAGCGTTCGGTGGTTTTTGTCCCAGAAGGGATTCCACCTAAAAATCTTTGTGTCTAATGTCATTATTAGTATGCATTCTTAAATGGTATTGATGAATGTATATATTTATCTTATGCTAATAACAATTAATGCTCTATAAAGTAAAAAATATACTATTAGTAACAAATATTGATTCACCCCCCTCTCAGTATTTCCAACACAAAAATTTAGGAATGAAGGGTCAAATGTGCATGTGTATTTTCCAAGGAAAACCTCTACGGATCCCCACTCTTCCCCAAAACATCCAAATGGACGATAGCCCAATCACTAGCAACAATACCCATTGGTAACCTCAAGGGACACAACTAGGATTGAATCGATAACCAATGGCCTCACCGTCAGCAACATCCATTGGGAGTGTAAATTCCCCAACTCGCACTTAATCATAAAAAATTGTAAATTTATGTAGATGTTCTATGCTTGATGCAACTTTACTTTTATTACAGCAATCACATAAACAGTTAAGTAAAACGCTGATAGAACATACCAGTGGATCTATAGAAGACAAACCAGAAACAGAAGAATGCGCTGGTGCGTTATGGCGGTCAGCAGGATGCTTCAACCAGCAAAGTCTTCTTGGTCGGCCAACCCAGAATGTGTCACAACAGTCCTCAAATTAGTCACCCAGTCAACTCAAAGTCAACCCTAGAAAAGTCAACATAAGGCAGCAGCAATAAAGTCAACACAGCTCCAACTTCGGTCAACCTTTTGACCTCGATTTTTGTGCCAAAGTGTACGGCCTTCCAAGATCGAACTCTCCACCAAAAATCAGCCAATTCGGACCACGCATTGACCAAAGTCAACGCTGGTCAAACTTGCCAAGAAACCCTAACTACAGAAATTTCGTCATTTTTCCAATTTCAGCAACTTCGTCTTTTTCCCACGTGAGAATTGCTTCTTAGATGCTCGTATCCAATCAAAGGAGGAGATGTGTGTGGATGAGAGTGAGTGAAATGCTCTCCAACGTTGACTGTATATATATCCATCATTGAGGTGTGTGACACATCTGCTGGGGGTGTAAAACCTTAAGGCCGACCTGCACATATTTGAAATTATTAAAAATAAATTAAAAATAAATGTTCCGCTCATCAGATTAAGATCAATTTTATATCAATCTTACACCTCTCCGAAAGAGGAACCCAATAAAAATATTGGTATCTTCATCTGAGCATCACAACATGGAGTTTGGACCTAGTTGTCCAATTTTAACACTCCCTCTCAACTAGGGAGAACTCCATCCACCTGTGCAAACAAACATCGTGCATCATCTCGCCGTAACTTGCTTTGTTGGCCTCTTTATTTCATAACAGAAGTGGGTCAGTCACAAAGACATCATCCCTCGGCTGACAGATTCAGCCCAGAGGTCCGAAACCTCTATCAGACTCACAAAGAGTCTCGTACCAACCCGAAATTGGTTTACCTGACCTGAGGTCAATTGGAGGTCCGAAACCTCACTATACTTTATCCCAAATCAAGTGGTTGGACCGTGCCATCCTAGATAGAGAGTACAGCAATCTTTGATGCGTCCATTAGTCTTTGCTACTAGTCTCTATCTTTTCCCACCTCATTGGCCAAATGAGAGGTACTTCCCATGAGCCCTGAACTTAATGGGTAGGATGCATACGGGGCACAGATAATGAGAGGTGAACCAACTCAAACATCATAACGCTGGGGCAGAAGCACCACAAGGTTCGCCAAGCCTAGCCCCGTGAGTGCTTATAGCTTCGAGAAGCTATCCCCAAAGCCCCCCAAAGCTGCCAGAGCTCATCGTCCAACGGGACCCAAATCATAGGGTCGTTCCACGATACCAACACTCTCACGGAAGGTTAGGAACATGACCTTCCCCAAGGGCTTTGTGAGAATATCTGCGACCTGCTCATCAGTCCCTATATGATCGAGCCTTACAGCGCCTCGTTGTACCATATCCCGAATATAGTGGTACCTGATATCAATATGCTTGGATCGATCGTGGAACACTGGATTCTCGGACAAGCGAATCCCACTCTGGTTATCACAGGGTATCACAGTGGTATCTAGCACATGTCCAAACAGCTCACTAAAGAGCTTTCGCAACCAAACTGCTTCACAACATGCCATACTTGCTGCAATGTATTTGGCCTCGGCGGTGCTCAAAGCCATCGACTTTTGCTTCCTGCTCATCCATGAGATCGAAGCAGAACCAAGATTGAAGCAACATCCCGATGTGCTCTTACGATCCACCACACTGCTAGCCCAATCGGCATTAGTATATCCAAGGAGTGTCACGCTCCCGGCAGTGTATCTCAACCCATGGTTTATCGTGCCTCGAAGGTATCTCAGAAGATTCCTGGCACCAACCCAGTGAAAGTGATAAGGTTCAACCATCTGTTGACTCAAAGTGTTCACTGCAAAACATATATCTGGACGGGTGTTCACTAAGAACATCAGGGCCCCTACGAGTTGTCGATACTCAGTAGGATTTGACAATACGGGCCCAGCAGCGCTGCCACTCAACTTCTTGAAGTTGAGTTCCATTGGTGTTGACACGGACTTGTAGTCCACCATACCAAATCTTTCCAGAAGCTTCACAATGTATTTTCCTTGAGAAAGGAAAATCTTGCCAGGTCTCTGCCAAACCTCCAAGCCTAGGAAGTAGTGCTTCAGTCCTAGGTCCTTCATTTCGAACTCAGCAGCGAGCTCCCTCTTGCACTGAAGAATGAGAGGGTCAGCACCTGTCAGGAAGAGGTCATCCACATACAGCACCAGGATGAGAGGCTTTCCCTTGACAACCTTGAAGTAAAGGTTCAGATCAACATTACTTCGAGTGAAGCCCAACTTCATCAAGTAGCTATCTATCCTCTCGTACCAAGCTCTGGGTGATTGCTTCAGCCCATAGAGGGCCTTCTTCAACCTGCAGACATGGGTGTCCCGATCCTGGACTTCGAACCCCAGAGGTTGCTCCACATATACTTCTTCCTTTATCGCACTATGCAAAAATACGGTCTTCACATCCATCTGATGAAGACTCCATCCTTGCGTAGCAGCAAGGGCTGTAATAGATCGAATGGTGGTATATTGGGCCACAGGTGCAAATATGTCATCATAATCTATGCCTTCCTTTTGGGAGAAGCCACGGGCAACGAATCTTGCCTTGAACTTTTCAACACTTCCATTAGATCCATGCTTGATCTTGTAGAGCCATTTCGAGGTGACAACTACTTTGTCTTTTGGTCTTGGAACCACATCCCAGACATCATTCTTCATAATGGACTCATACTCTTCATGCATAGCATCCTTCCAGACTTGATGCTTTACGGCTTCCTCAAAGGATCCAGGCTCGGATTATACAATAGTACTCATGGCTGCTAGATACCCTTGGTATCTATTCGGCTTCTTGCTTTCACGGAATGTTCCCCTTGGGGCAGCATGTCCCTCAGCATCCTCGAGAGTGTCCCTGAGCCATGATGGTCTCTTTCCTAGTGAAGGAGGTGGATCAATCGGGTCCATCGGTCCTTCAACATCAGGCATTGTTTCATCCTTCGGTTCCTCTTGATTTCCAAGCCTTGCTTCATTATCTTCCTCGGATCTCGGAAGATTGACTACTTTCCTCAAGGAAGTATCTTCGTCAAAGGTGACATCGTGGCATATCTCCACTTCCTTTTGACCAGGCACATAGACTCTATAGGCCTTCGAAGTTTCACTATAGCCCACAAACATTCCTTTCTTCCCAGAAGCATCCAACTTGCTCCTCTTTTCTTTCGGCACATGAAAGTAGATGATACATCCAAAAACTCTAAAATGTGAGACATCAGGTTTCTTACCAAAGAAAACCTCTTCAGGAGTTTTGGATTCTAGAGCGGAATGCGGGCATCAGTTTTGTATGTACACGACAGTGTTCGCAGCTTCTCCCCATAGAAACTTCGGCAGACCTTGGTCACATAGCATGGCACGGGCAGCTTCCACAATGGTCCAGCTCTTTCGTTCAGCAACACCATTTTGCTCGGGAGTATAGACAGTTGTGGTCTCCCTCTTAATGCCAGCTTCTCTGCAAAAGTCCTTGAACTCATTTGGCTCATATTCAGTGCCATTATCAGTTCTCAAAATCTTGATCTTTTTCCTCGTCATATTTTCCACCAAGGCTTTGAATGTATGAAACCACATGAAAGCCTCATCCTTCTTCTTTAAGAAGTATATCCAAGTTTTGCGAGAGAAGTCATCTATGAATATCATATAATATAAACATCCTCCCAAGGATGTCACAGGCAGCACACTAGATAGATCAGAATGGATCAATTCCAAGATATCAGATGTCTTTGTGACACTAGAGGGCAAAGGTCCCCTTGTATGCTTTCCTTCGACAAAACCCTTACATACACCTTCATGATTATTTGGAAACTCTGGTATCCCTGTCACCACCTTTCTTGCTTCGAGAAGGGCTTTGCAGTGAAGGTGCCCAAACCTTTGGTGCCATAGTTCAGTCTGTCGAATAGTATCACATGTCATTGCTCCCAGCGGACTTCCTCCAACCCGGTAGAGTGTATCAACTCTAAACCCAATCGAGATAGCTTCCTTAAAGCTCTTCTTCCACATGAGCATCTTTCCATCAGTGAATGCCACATTGAAACTTTTGTCTTCCATGGCCGATATAGACACAAGGTTCTTCTTCAAATTTGGTACGCAGAGTACATCCTGCAAATGAAGGACTTGTCCTTGAGATAAGTGGAGGGTCACAGTCCCTATCCCTTTCACGGGATATGTGGCATTATCTCCAAGGATAATTTCTAGATTAGTATCCTTCTCAATCATATCAGAAAGTGCTTCCTTGAACCCAGTGATATGCCTTGAGGCACCACTATCTATCAACCAGACATCCATAGTGTCGGGTGGGGATGTAACAGAGAGAGCAGATACAAGAATGTATTCATTTCTTTTATCAACAACATGTGATTCCTCATCCCTGGAGTTTCTTGACTTTTTGAAAGGTTGATCATTTCCGCCGGAGGAAGCCTTCCTTTTTCCCTTGAACCTGTTGTTCCTTTGATTTCCATTCCTCCAATTGTTGTCATCACTATCAGGAGAATCCTTCTTGAAAGGACATTCTCTAGCATAGTGACCAGGCCTATGACAAGTGAAACATTTGCCCTTCTTTCCTTGGGCCCCTTCTTTTGCCTTATTCTTCGGACCACTAGAGTTCTTCTTTCTAGAATGAGCAGCGTATGCAGAATTTCTTCCATTTCCATACTCCTTCATTCTTGATTCTTCTTGAACGCATCTTGACAGTACTTCGTCAAAGTCAGGTATCACATTATTATTTAGAATGGTAGTGTTGAACACATGCCATTCAGATGAGAGCCCTCCAAGTGCGGTGAGTACCATCTCTCGACCAGCTATTGTCTACCCAATAGCTAGCAGATTGTTCCTGATTTCAGTCAGCTTCAGAAAGTATGATTGGACACATTCATCCCTGCCTTTCTTCAGATTCTTCAATTGATTTTTGAAGAATAGTACTTGGTTCGCATTGTTGGCCTTGAACATGAGGATCAATTTATCATACATCTCTTTGGATGTGCCCAACACAGAGATGTAGGCCACCAGACTTTTATGAATGGATTCCCTGATCATCAGCTTTGCTTTGATCTCCCCCTTGTTGTACTTTGTTTTGGCAACAGCAGTAGCAGTGGATGGAGGTTCTTGGATTTTACCCTACACATAGTCCATGACATCTTGGTCTTCCAATTTGAGATCCAATATCATTTTCCAAGCATGGAAGTCATCCTTCCCAGTCAATTTGTCTTCCTCCTTGAAGCTATAGCTTGTGGAACCCATTATCCTTTCCGGTGATTGCTACAAATAGGGCTTGTCTTCACCTCAACTCTGATATCATGTAAATTTATGTAGATGTTCTATGCTTGATGCAACTTTACTTTTATTATAGCAATCACATAAACAGCTAAATAAAATGTTGATAGAACATACCAATGGATCTCTAGAATACAAACCAGAAACATAAGAATGTGCTGGTGCGTTATGGCGGTCAGCAAGATGCTTCAACCAGCAAAGTCTTCTTAGTTGGCCAACCCAGAATGTGTCACAATAGTCCTCAAATCAGTCACCCAGTCAACTCAAAGTCAACCCCAGAAAAGTCAACGTTGTCCAGAAAAGTCAATGCAGGGCAACAGCAATAAATTCAATGCAGCTCCAACTTCGGTCAACCTTTTGACCTCGATTTTTGTGCCAAAGTGTACGGCCTTCCAAGATCGAACTCTCCACCAAAAATCAGCCAATTCGAACCATGCATTGACCAAAGTCAACGCTAGTCAAACTTGCTTAGAAACCCTAACTACAGAAATTTTGTCCTTTTTCCAGTTTCAGCAACTTCGTCTTTTTCCCACATGAGAACTACTTCTCAGATGCTCGTATCCAATCAAAGGAGGAGATGTGTGTGGATGAGAATGAGTGAAATGCGCTCCAACGTTGACTGTATATATATCCATCATTGAGGTGTATGACACATCTGCTGGGGGTGTAAAACCTTAAGGCCAACCTGCACATATTTGAAATTATTAAAAATAAATTCAAAATAAATGTTCTGCTCATCAGATTAAGATCAATTTTATATCGATCTTACACCTCTCCGAAAGAAGAACCCAATAAAAATATTGGTATCTTCATCTGAGCATCACAACATGGAGTTTGGACCTAGCTGTCCAATTTTAACAAAAACCCTAGTCCAAAAGCTACAACGTGAGAGGGAATTACTAGGAAGGTCACCATTGCTATAGAACAAACCTTTCCTCTCACTTCATGTTGCTCTTCTGTCTCAAGAATTGTATCACTAAGTAGGATTACTAGTAATATAAGAGAGTAGTTTATATAAAACAATGTTTTTGTACTATAATGATGTAAAAAGTTCATGGAAATATCAAGAGACTAATGTCAACCCAAACAAGTGCAAATGGACTCAAGATGTCAATACAAGAGAGCTACAAGGGCCACAAGATGCATGTTAGAAGAACTTAACATCGTTGATAACTAAAGTAGGGAATACTAAGAGAGGCTAATGATGTGTGTTGTACCATGGTGTATTAGTCTAACAACAACTCATATGGACATAAAGATGCCAGAGAATATTTAGTAGACAGGAGAACAAAGGGTTGAGGAGGAAATTTCTAACCCAAAAACCTTCCAATATAATAAATGCATCCTTCAACAAAGGGAAACAGGTGCATGCTTATCCCAAAAAATCTTTTTTTTGCCTACAAAAAGCTTCAACAAGGCCATATACAAAAACAAGCAAAATTTCGTGAAGGTTTTAGAAAAACAAAAATAAAAAAATTCAAAATCTCAACAACAATCGTGTTAGATCTTGGTTAGCTTACCTAGAAAATGTTAGATTTCTGTGAAACTAGCAACCTCGCAATCTACTACCTAGTAGGTTATTACAAATCTATTGAATAAAAGCACAAATGGGATCTTAACAAAACTAAACAACATAAGTAAAATAAACAACCAATTTCGATCACATATTACACACAAAAAAATTTCCCAATCAAATAAATTCATCATTAATAACTCATAACCTACTCGAGCTCCCTTACTAGGAGCACTCAATGCCACGACACCACTATTAGATCTATTCGATGACAAAGAATTGATAGACGTGTTACAGCCGAAGTGAGTCGCTGACGGGGCCCATTTATTCGATGGCACCACCACAATCGACAGCTCTAAGAACAAGAGGGGCTCAGGGATTTTGAGGCATCATACTATCCTCCTACCTGAAAGCAGCAAATAATGTAGCCAGGGTTTTACAGGGTTCAATGAGATTTAGGGTCTTGTGATTCGCACCTACAACAACAAACACAAGAAGAAGTCTCGTTGTCGTTCATCCTCCCAGCGTGCCTTCTATTTCTGCAACTCCAACAGATTGCGATAAAAGTGTCTATTAACAATTTAATTTCAGACAAAAGCCACCCGAATTCCTATGGAAGAATATGGATCTCAGTAAACTCGTAGATAGGTAGCATGGACTACCATAGGAACTCTCCTTAATTTTCCCAGGGAGATAAACTTTGTATTTTGCCTCAGACAGAAAGCCAATCAAGCTTAGGAATATAGCCATAGAGAATTGTCAATAAACTGTTTGAGATTGCTCTTTATTCTTGGGCTTGTCTTCTCCTGTGATTTGATACCATGTTAAGTTTAAGATAGCATGTTCTTTACATAGGACAGTTACTTCAATAGACCATAATTAACTTCATTTATTCGTAAGCAATCACATTAGCCATTAATATATGACAGTGACTGATGAAAGAACATTCAACATAGATGCAGAAGAGAAACCAAGACAAGAGGACACAAATATTTGGCTTAAGCCAGGACAAAACCCCAAGGTGGGGAAAACCCTTGAAGAATTCTTCTTATTATCAATATCAATGTTCAGCAGAGAGAAAGAATATAATATTTAGAAGTCTAAATGACTTGCCACTAAGGAAATCCAAGGTCCCTGTCCCAAACAAGAAGATGGCATAATCAATACGCTGAAATTGTCACAGAGATCAGATGATACCTCCCTGAAGATCTTGTTAGGGTTGCTTGAAAGATGATGTTGATCTAATTAACTGCTCCTTCATCTCAACTACGGCTTACTTTGGTCAACATGATGATACCCTTCACTATATGGACAGACCCTAGATATGAATTTTGACCTTTAGATAAGTATGAATGCCTGTGGCTACTGACTAAAGCACTGGATCAGTAACGCTGACCGCTGCCTCAAACATACATTGGAGAGTTCTTCAACGAATCAAATGAAGATGGAGGATATATATATATATATATATATATATATATATATATATATATATATGAATGACAGATTGACCTTATGAAGGTGAAGACGACCTTGTTACTTGGAGGCAAATTTCAATTTCAAAATTTCAGTTTCCCCGCCTTAATAAGGATATGATTTGAAGAATATCTTTTAAATAAACAAATATCTTTTCCTTAATCCAAATTTGATTATCTTTAGGTCAATTTTGGTCTTCTCAAAAATGTTGAAATTTAATGACTAAAAAGTTTCCTGCAATCCCAACCCAGTTTTAATTTCACCTTATCACTCCCATTCAGTGAAATGCCCTTTCCCATAAACTTACATTCAACATATAGAATTCCCATAAACTTACATTCAACATATAGAATTTTGGAAATTAAATTTTCAGATTAAAACACATGGGACTGTCAACACACGCTGAAAATAAATATGGACATAAACAAACCAGCAACACATAAAAAAAAAAAAAAAAATTACACACAAAATTTTTGGTCAACTTAGACCTAAGCAAAACCCCTTCAATCTTCTCTAGGGAAAACCTGTTAGAGAGCTCTTCAAATTTATTTATCTTTCAAGTTCAGGAAAAATACATTTGCAAACAAAACAAAACAGTAAAATACAACTTATCTCTTCAGCCCAAAACTCCTTGAAAACCGTGCCCACTTTACCTCACTTTTTGTGCCCACTTGAAGCTGAAAAATGTACTGTATGGACGTGAACTGTACTGTACGAACTGTATGGATTTCCGTACCATTGTACGAAATATACAAAACAAAAAAAATATCAAAAAAAAAAAACATTTTTGCTCAAAAACTTCTCTCGAACTGCGAACAGCACACAGCGGTAAATGTTATTCGTATTGTACCTTTTGATGTCTTCTATGGCTTGATTTCCATGCCCAGATTTGCCTAGAAATCACTCCTTCGGCTTGTTGCAACAAATTTCTCTTTCAGAACTTTTCTCCAGCCCTCAGCCCTCTTTCTCCAATCTGCTCATGAAGAATGAATGAATGTAGTCTCTCTTTTCTTTTCCCCCTTTTGTTTCCCTAAATGACTTTTGAGCAACCCTAAGATCTAATGGCTCAAATTCATTTAGATCAAGGGATGAGAATAAATGTGCATTTAATTCTCACTTTCTATTTTTTTAACTCACCCATTAAATAAAGTACCCACATTGTATTTTATGTCTAAAGTGACTTTTCACTTTATAATTTAAAATTGACTTTACCACTTATAAAGTCACAGTTAGGAAAAGAATTATTTTGGACACTTTTCCCTAGGTAGATACTAACCCATGGGAAACCAATTGTCCAAGGTACATCAAAAATCAACAAAAAAAGAGGAATTTAATGCCACAATAATCTTCCTCAAAGGAGCTGTCTAAAGTGCAATTTGGCCCTGGTTGCCAATTTTAACAATAATATTGCTAAAATGAAGGACCATGTTTATATATGGATTGGTGCATTGTACAAGAGAGGAAAAAATATAATTAAATTTGTTACCAATCACATCATGGCCCACCATATTTTTCACAATCACTCTAAGTTGGAGCTACTAGAGATTACAAAGACAAAATTTGCTAGTTATTACCTCACCTTTGGGTTCCCTTTGAAGGTAAGAGAGACATTGGTCAATACCATCTCAAGTCATTCATGGCAAGGTTTGAAAGATAGGATTGCATGTACATCTGAGAGACATGGATTCCAAGAGGTGGAGGACATTATGCTTGATGCTCAAATTTGGTAACATGTTAGGTATGTTTTATAGATCACCAAGCCCTTTTTAATAATATGATTCAATTTACGGATACAAATCAACTAGTTATATCGAAGTTGTATAAGCAAATAGATAGCATGTCAGTGCAAATCAAAGACATTGTTGGGTTGAGAGATATGGACAAAAGGTGGGATAATATTAATGTTCCAGCACTTATTCCAATACTGGAGTTGGAGCTCCACAGATTCATCCACAAGCTAAAAAAAAAAATAACTTGAATGTAGACCAACCAGAAAGTTTGGTTTATGTGACATAGTTTTATACTACTTAGAGGTTGAAATTTTGGATGATCATGATGGTGATCATAGTCATGAAGCAGAGATGCAGGAGCTTTGCTCTTAGCCTTGTTGCCTCAAAATCTAGCAGGCCTTGTGATGTTGAAAAATTGTCTTCTTCCATGTTTGATGTCTATCATGGGGGGGGGGGGGGGGGGCATTGAAGTGAACTTTTTAAAATAAAGTGATTTTATATTACGGAAGTGAGATTTTCTATTGTATATCATAAAAGTGACTTTTTGTAATTAATGACTTGAAAGTGCATTTAATGAGAAAATTAAAAAAAGTGTATTTAATGCGAGATTAAATGTGATCCCTAGATCTAATCTAATTTGAAGTCAATGGCTCAAATTAGATTAGATCTAGGGATCACATTTAATCTCACATTAAATACACTTTATTTAATTTTCTCATTAAATGCACTTTCAAGTCAATGGCATACACCTTCTTTTAGTGTAATGCATACAATACTTTGCCAAGATTTCATTAAACAATATTCAACAAAACTAGCACATAGAAACCCTAACAATAGTCATTCCTTGCAATAGCCATAAAAAGATATTCAACAATATAGAATATTTACAAGAAATGCATGAACCAATCCTTTATTATCCCAAAATGATGGCTCCAAAAGCAAAATCTTCACAATAGGTCACATCTCCACAAGTATATAAGACTATTTTAGCTAGGGAAAAATCCTTGAAAGCAGCCAAATTGATCCACAAGTGATCGTCTAAAATGAAAGTGAGGTGACCTTTATTTATATGACCTCTACCTTAATAATTTCTAACAAATGAAGCCCCTAAAACATGTTTGACATAAGATAACTTTGGGTTACAAGCCAACACACTAGCGAAGTCTAAAACAAGTTTGACATAAGATAACCTTGGGTTACAAAACAACCCACTAGCTAAATGACAAAATAAGCCATAATTCACAAGTGTGAATCATAGCCTCAAGAAGTATTGATGCCATGCCCTTTTAGCACTCCAAATTCCATGTCATGATGTGCTGAGGTCTGGAAAAGTGTCATAATGCCAAAATCATCCAAAAAATGAGGAATATCCCTCAAATCCACCTCAAATCATCCTCTAGGGTCCCAAATCTAGTTGGGGTGTCTCTGCCATCTCCATGGGTCTCCAACAGTGAAAACAAGGCCTCCTCTCTACAGCGTTAAGGCTTCTCCAAGTGTAACAAGCCCTTCTTAATCTCTCAATGGAAGACCATCCTCATTTGTGCTTTAAATCAAGTCTTGCCCATCAAGTTGTGTCAAGGCCAACCTAGAGGCATGATGGTTCCAATGGTGTTATCATCAAGAATCCTCTTTATTGGGTCAAAGTAGAATCCTAGGTCCTGAGGGTGCTCTGGACATGTGACATCTACTCAAGTCATCAAGAGCCCAACCTTCTCAACATTACATCTGTTATGCCATATATCCCTCTGAGGAAATGTTGGGCACCTATGTAGTGGGTGTCATCAAGGCCTAAGTTGTTATGGACCACTTGACAAAACCAACATGAACTCAAGTGAAAGCAACCATCCATTAGAGACTAAGATCATATGAGCATCTAAGGGCACCTGTTGACCACTAAAGTTGCATTTGAAGATTTTTTGAAGACTCCATGCCCAAAGTACATTTCAGAGCATTCCTACGCTTTCAAATCATTTAGAGTTCCAGATTTCATCAATTCTTCTAAGCCCCTTCCTTCTCTCTTTCTTCATTTTGTACTCAGATTCTACAGCCCTGGGGGGATATTGTAAATGCGTTGCTACCATGATGAATAAATCCATGTAACAGGCCTAGGTAGCTTGGAACTTTACTATCAAGTGAGTTCACACTAGGGAGTTTTTTTACTTAACTAATTATTCATGTTTTTTAACATTAAATAACTAGTTGAGTTTTTTTCTCATGAATTTACCCTCAATGCTAGAGTGTGGCTTGATGGTAGAGCTTTGGGTGAGTCCTTGTGTCTAGAATCAATGTGTATTACCATGCTAGATCACTTGTAAAATTTCAGGGAATTTGATTAGCTGTAGTGGTCATTTTTTAACTATTAGAAATTTCCTACAGGATAGAATTTTTAATAAAATTTTAATGTAAATTGCAATAAGTGATGTCTAGAGAAGTTGTACAGGGTACGAGTAATCAAAATTAGACCTCTACACTTTGACTTTCTACTAAGACACACTTTGGGGGTCATAAAATGTGTTTCTACCGCCAAAAATCCATTTTTCCTAAGTCGAGGGGGAAATGTGGCAATAAAATAGCGCAAAAAATAAAAAAATGGAGATAAAATAAAATTTCCACATGCCAGAATGAGGTGGAAATGACTTGTAAAATAAAGTCAAAATAAAGGCAAGTCGAAAATGGCTAGTAAAATAATGTCAAAATAAAGGCAAGTCAAAAGGACAAGTGTGAAGGTGAGCGGGCAACCACATCATCACAAGAAATATGGCACATGGGGAAATTGATTTAGTGACTAGATTGGGGTACGATTTACGTATTTGGCAAGACCATTTTCTCATGGAGAGACAAATGCATTATTGAGATTGTGATTTTATATTTAATTTGAGATATTTGTGGAAGATGTTTCCATTGATTCCACCAATGTTCCACTTGTATGCACCTCTCTAGTTCAAGATCTACGCACAGCTACAGGGCAGTCAATGCACAACAGCTTTCAGTTCTATGCAAAGGCAGTCTGGGTTCGATTTTGTATTGGTGTCATCATAGCAAGGATTTGTGGCATTTTTTGTGAGGATTCCATGGGATTGCTCCCCCTTTCCACCCACTGCACTCCACACTTTGCAACCAAAAGGAAGCAGCTCAATTTTGGAACATGGGAATGAAGGGAAAACACTGCCACATCTCAAATTCAACCTCACCACTTGGAAATTGACTTGCCTGCTTTGAGATTGTCATTTATCCACTTGTCATTTGGCTTTCACATTGGGATCTTCTCCCATTTGTGTATAAATTGATCCATTAGGCTCCTCATTGTATGCAATTCTTAGACGAGCTATTGGCCTAGCGAAACTCAGGAAAAATTTGTAGTCACTTCTTTCATATGCTAATAAAACAAAGCCTTTGTGGTTTATGTTGATGTGATGTTGTTCTTCCATCCTTGTCAGGTAATATGGTTTCAATTTCTTGTGCTCAATATTCTACAATTGTTGAATTTAAATTCATTAGCTTCATTTGCCTTTCTTGGGTTGATTAGTGTATGTTATCTTGCATTGTTTTTTGGGTTAAAGGACCACTCTAGATTGAGGAGGACTAAAAGGTTTTTCGTTGAACCTCTAGCATCCTCCTTCATTGTGTAGTCTAGTCCCTTGTGAATGTTAATGCTCTCTTAAACCGTGTAGAAAATATAATAAGTTTTGAACAAGCTTGAGCATGGTGTAAGCTAAGTTGCATGAAGCGTCGAAACATTTCTGAGTCTTTTAAACAGGTATGTTTAGAAACATCACATCCCAAAAATGGAAACGTCGACTGAAATGTCATATATGAAAAACACATTATCTCGCAAGAAAAAAGAGTATAAGACCCACAAATGACAATTTAGAAGGAAAACCAAGTCTACATAGATGATTACATGATGGTCGAGTTTCAATCGAGTTTTGAAGTTTCAGGTACGATATGTCCTGAAACGTCGGGTTCCTTGAAGTTTTGTGCAACATAGGGTGTAAGTCTTCACTTGGACAAACTCACTCTTAAAGGCAAGGTATAAGAACCCACATCAAATCAATTTTCTCCCAAAGGTTGATCCAACGATTTGAAAGGGAGTTTTCCTACCATAGCTCTCTAATACTATAAATATCAAATTTTACTTGTCAAATCTTCTGCGTTACTATTGACTTGATCTAGCTTTAAGAGCATGTGAAGGATTTATTCCTTCTTGCTTGTGTAAAGAGGGGAATGCAAGTTCATTTTTGCTACATGCAAGTTGTATTTTACTTGTATATTCTTCTCTTATAACTTGTATTCATTTATTGATTCTATTTTCTTGTGCTCTCATGGCTTGTGCAGTTATAGTGGAGCCTTGAAGGCGTTTTGGAGGCATCACTTGAAGAGACTTCTTAGGTGGAAGATTTGAGGATTGAAGAGATATCATTGGAGCCTTTCATCTACCAAGCCTCTCTCTCTCTGCCACCCTTGCCTTCTCGCATTTGCGCAAGGATTTCTATTGGAGATTTGGAAGTGGAGTTATTAAATTAGATCTTTTTTGGAAATGCGAGTGCCTCTTTGAGGCACTCTTGAGTTGTAACTATGCACAAGTTGTAATTTTTTTTTTTTTAATTTGGTCTTTAGGATGAGTATTTTACTCTTTGAAAAGCTTCTTGTAAACTCTCCTCAAAGCCTTGAAGTCCTTCATCTCTCTATAAGAGGGATTTTCCTCTAATTAATAAAAGCAAATCTTGTGTCTTGTGGGAGCTTGGGGATTTCCGTTTTGGCATCCCAATCTCTTAATTGGTGGTTGGTCTCTTGCTTTGCATTTTCAAGTTCCTTTTTCATTTTTGCAAGTAGCTTAACCCTCTTTCTTTCACTCATTAACTTGTTCACTATATTGCACTCTTATTGGAGCCAGTTTAGCATTTCAACTTACACTTTATATTGCTCTTTTATGCAAATTGAAAATCTGATCTAACGTATTCTATTTGTTGATTATAGTGCTTCTTCATTGATCATTTCATAAGTTCATTCCTTTAAGTGTGAATGAACATCTTTGTTTAAGTTACTTTTGAAGCACCTCACATTTCGGAGCACTACCTTCATTTGCAAATAACCTTGATCATTTATACCCCACTTACACAAGCATTGCATGCATAAAATTAACCTCCTCCAAGCATAAGCTTGGTTGATAGACTTTAGGAAATCTTCTTGGATTGTCCCAAAATCCGAGTTTGGAGAAAAGTTTAAACACATGATCACATAGTTCTCTTGTGGTCGAGTCCCTTGTAGAAACGATGGCATATGGGTTGACTTGAAGGATTAGGTGGATACTCATTAATGAAGTTAAGCTTATCCACCTAAGACCCCTTGCATTCACCTCAGTCCTTACCACGTTGAAGGATTTGAAAGGAAGTCACACTTTAGATAGGCCCCTTCAATAAAATCTAACAAGAACACCATAACACACAACCACCTTACAACTTTGAATGGTTTTTTTGTATGCATTTGAAGCTTGGATATTGTTGAGGATTTCGTCATTTTAGCTCTTTCTCAAATACATGCAAGATACTTTGAAAGCATCTATATCTATTCATTTGCGAGTACTTTAGTTCTATTCTTGTATCTTTCCATGCCCATTGGATTAGCTTGAGGTTCCATTGATGTCATATCATTGTTTATATTTCACGTGAGCATATTTCCTTTCACAATTACAAGCAATATCTTACTTGCAAACATTCAATTCCATTTAGTGCTTTCCTTTCAAAGTTGTACCATCATATTGTAGATTTGTTATTGGTTGTTCTAATGTTTGTTTTGCAACTTCAATATTCTATTGAACTTGTTGCATCTTGAAAGTATGTCGTTATTGCAAGTGTTGTTACTATCTTTGAGCATATTTTATTTCTTGCAAGACTATTATTGAAGGAACTAGTCCACTTACATAAAATTGCCTTGCAGGATATATTGTTGAGCCACTTTGATCCACTTACATTTTGATGATTATTATATGCTCATGATTCATTTATACTTGCTAATTTGATTCCTTGCTTTAAGCTACTCTACAAAGTCTTTGAATGGTTGATGATTTAATTGGTTAACTAATCATCTCCTAGAACTTGTTAAGTCTAACAAGCCTTCCTTAGAATCTTCCATGGGGTCTGCCCCCCTTGGCTTTAGCTAGGAGAGAGCCTAAACGGAAAGAGACAGGATTAGGTGACAGCCCCTTCTCTGAGCTTTTCCACCAAAGCCACAGCGAGTGGGGTTGAGGATTTTTCCCACATTAACTTGAGTGTGTAAGCAAGGCAGCAATAGGTCAAACATGAATGTTAAGGGCATATTAATACTTCAAACAAGGATCACTTTCTGATATCTAACTAGACCAAGTCCCGTAAAGGTGTTCCCTACCTTGATAAAGAAGCTAATGGTCAACCATATTACATGCTTTCAACCCTCAAAGGGGAAGTGGCATTTCCAAGGTCAACCCCTCAATCAACAATTGTTAGTATAAATATATGACAATAAAGGGGAAAAGGCTTCATGGCCAAGTGCCATGGTTGAGGTACTAGTTGATGGGGAGTCCACATCCTAAGTGTATGAATTACCCTATATGTAGCAATAGTGTAGGCATGATTTACCCTACTCGACCTACTTTTTCCACCCGTCTAGTGTGCCTTCTACTTCTTCTTGATAATGTGCTTTGTATTACAATGCATAGCTCAAGGGTTAGAGCTTTCTCTTTATGATAAAGCATTGTATATTACCCCTTAATATGAAACAGTTCATTTCTCATCAAGGTTGGGACTTGCAATGGTTTTGTTTGATGTAAAGGAGCATCACGTGCTCAAGAACCGAGCGATGGCTAATGAGGAGGGTAGAGCTCATGTTAGGCTTTTAACCACATGCTAATTTATGTATTGGCCATCTTTTGCATTTTGATTTTCATATTTTTCTTTTCTTGTGCCCATGATATGATTTTTCATTCTTTTAGTTGCATCAACCTCCAGGGTAATTGATTTTTGGCCCTACTCAAGAAGTGTGGGCATGTGGATGCCAAATACAAAAATACCAATGACAGGTTACACCCAAAAAATGGATGTGGTATATGGGGCTTGTAATGTAGAAAAGAAAATTTTCTTTAAGGCAAAGAAAAATTTGATCTAATGTAGAAAAGAAGTCTATCTGATGCAAAGGAGTCACCTCTGAGGCAGAGTTCTATTTATCTCAAGGATGGATTTGAGGCCGAATTTTTGAGATGATGATGAAGGCTGAATTTCTGAGATGATGCAGACTGAATCTCAGAGGTATGTTGCAAGATCGAGTTTATAGATGAAAAGGGGGGTTGAAATTTTGACCTAACAGAGCAAGCCAGATCGATCTTCTTGGGTAGACAGTTTACTTGACTAGGAGGCTATTGAACCAGGTTTGACCTAGCTATAAGGTTGTTATGTTTGACCTTGATGATTTCTCTAAGAAAAAAGGTTGTTAGGTTTTCCCTCATGTGTGTTTTCCTAGGGTAAATTCTTGTGTTCTTGATTTGGTTGTCTCTTTATGATCCTAATGTCTAGGGTTGAAGATCTTTTGTGTAACTGTTTTATGATGAAAATGAATGAAAAAAATATTAATAATAAAGGAATCATACGAAGTAATTATCAAATGAGATCACTAACACTGACATAGTATCAAAGCCATGGTACAAGAGAAAACTTAAACAGTGATCCTAGATCAACAAGAAAATGGTCAACAATAAGAGACCAAAGTTTTGTTGAATATAAAGTCTGCTAACAGCAAAATTTGAAGAATGTTGAAACCCTAAATTCATAAATCACAGATCTAACTTCAAGCCACAGTTCGAGCTTTTGGGACTATTAAAGGGGTCGAGAATCCTCAGTGATCTGAGAGTTTCAGAACAATCATTTCAAAAAGGCTAAAAAGCCTCAGGGCTAACCCAAGGTATGTTGAGAAGGCCTCGGGACAAATGATAAAGGAACGTATGGGTTCACAAATGACCTTAGAGAATTCACAGTGAATAAAAGGGCCTTCCTACAATGTGTTTGGTGTGTAATCCTTTGTAGTTTGACAATTGCTTGATTGAAGCCTTAGTGAAGTTAGTTCGTTGAAATTGCATAAGGTCGAAACTCAAATCCTCAGGTTGAAGTTACCTCAGAAATTATAGAGGTTCGAGAGCCTCAGTAAATTGATAAGCCAGTCGCAGACAATTGTTTCAAAAGGCCTAGGTTGCCATGTTAGTGCAAGAAGATCGAACAACTCAAGTTTAATGGTTTGTTGCAATAGGTCGAAGACTCACAAAGGTAGAATAGACTATTACAATGAGCATTGTTATTATGGATCACTCAAAAATTTAATTTTGTCATCAGACCAACATTCGTGTAAAGATAAGAACTGTCTTAAGCAAGAAATTAAAGAAGTTTGCAAGCATAAATTATACTGAATGTGTTGTAGCAGACATCGAAGCATCAATGGATAAGGCAGACGAACCTCAAGAAGACCGAAAAAACCTCAAAATCTTAATCTTTGCTATGCAAGCTTTTGAAGAAAATCAAATTGGCTAAGACATCTCTAGATTGAAAAAGGTGAGTTCCTTGATCTCCTAAGAAGTCAAACTAGTGGCAATTTGGAGTTCGAAGTAATATTTGTCTAAAGATTGTTTCCATACAATCACATGAGATGTGTGTGACCTGGAAAGTACAGAGAGACCAATGAAGCCATCTAATGCTTGAAATAAGAGGTATGTATCGTCACCCAATTTATCTGCAATGATCAAAGTTTTTACTTTGGCATCATTCTTGTTAGAGGAAATGATCACCAAATAAGCTTTGACATCAAATATGCTTGGTTAAAAGAATAGGACAGAGATCCTAGTTTGATCTATTATCACCCTTGAAGAATCTGTTAAGGGCAATTATGAATTCATATGAAAATGTTAGGATCAAATTTAGTGATATATGTTGTTGGAAATACTAAGAATGGGGGTGAATAAGTATTTTCTAAATTTCAACAATTTAGGTATAAAAATGATTAACCAATAACATTACATCAAATGAGAACAAGATATATATATATATATATATATATATATAGTAGTTTTATATTACAAAGGAAGCTACAAGTTTCGATTTACCACCTACAACTGGAAGGGCTACAACCCCAAGATTTACCAACTCCTACTAGAAGGAGGTGACAACCTCTTGAAGGAAGCTACAACTTCCTTCCCTAGAACCACCATGCCACCCTATAGAATAAAAGATAAAATAAGATATTTTTGTTGGATGGTGTTGTCATTGATGTCAGCCCATGGAGTTGATTGGGTTTGACTATGACTAAAAACACCAGTCATTGATGTCAAATGGTTAATTAACGCTTCCTAGTAATTGTTGGATTATATCAAGTTGGAAGCTCATATTTTGGATGGTTGAAAACCCAAGTCCTAGGGTTTGCGTTCCCTAGAATGAGAATGCACCCCAACTTTTTTGAAGGTTTTTGAAGGGTCAAACCTTTCAGTTTGGGTTGGAGATCTAGGTCATCGAATTCTCCTCGAACAGATGTTTCTGTTGATATGTGGAATGCCAAATAAGTCCTCCCAGTTTCAGAGGAAATAGTTTGAAGTTGGAGAACCCGCTTTTTGGGCAGTGACAGGACACCTTATCATTCATTCTCCAACGGTTGTCAATATATGACATTGATTCTTACTACAATCTCAATGTGTACGAATAACTTCAAGAACCAAAGGCAATAAACCAACCATTCATTTCACAACATATGGTAGGACCATATGCACCACGTCAAAAGGTCAAAGGTAAAATCTCAAAAGTCGCCAAGGTCAAAGGAAAATTAAATAAACAAAATTTAATTTAAGTTTAATATAAACTTAATATAGTCAAATTAAAAGGAGACGTTATTAAAATTATCAAATGAAGAATTTATAATTATAATTATAATTAAAAACATCTTTAAAATATAAAGTTATTAGTACTTAGCAATAAACATAATTAAGATTTTCTTAGGGCTAAATGCTCTTCAACGTTTAAATGTATTCAAACCTCTTGTAGCAAGTGTTTTTCGGCGTTTTGAAGACTCGACGTTTCGAACCAAGCCACCGTGGTTCATCTTCAGGAAAAGATGAACCACGGTGGCTTGGTTCGAAACGTCGAGTTTATCAAGAGTAGATGTGATTGATCCGAAAAACATCTCTACACAACACTAATCGCAGAAGCCTCATATCTACAATTTTGAAGACTTCTGAGGTAGACAAAGAGTCGATTTCCTCTTAGGAAAGTAGGACAGAGACCTGCAGCCTCTTTCTTTAAGTCTTGTTCTAGGGTAGGCAAAACCCTCTTTGGCTCTTTGAATGACAGCAAGGAACCTCTAAAAGTTAGCGTGAGTCTACGTCTTCTATTAAGATTGATCCAAGCACTTTTCACTGCACCGCAAGCCTATAGTATTATATTAGGGCAGCAAACAGTTATGTTTCCTCTTTGAAAAAAGTGAGGAACTTCTAGAGGATAGAGAGAGTCTAGGCTCCTTCTAGGAGACATTCGCACCTAGTTCAAGCAAGGATGTAGGATGTGTTTAAGGTTGATTACAGTCATCCTTGTTATAGGATTCTTAACACTATAGGCAATAACAATGTGACAAAGACCTATGACTTATGACATGACAATTGACAATTTGACCTTAACTTGGACACTCAAACATAAACATAATGGTGGTCTTATGTATAACTATAATTGACACCAGTGAAGTAATAGTGACATAATATGATGCTTGTGAGTGACAATTGTATATTGATATGATTGTATGTTAATTTGACAATGGCCCAATTACAACAACGCTCAAATTTTATAAAGACAACCTCATATCTTAGATTATCTATACCCTTACTTCTCTTCAACAAATTGCTCCAAGAATTCAAAATAAGCACCAAAGATAGTATCCAAGTGTGCTTCAACAAATGTCTTCAAAATCTACTCCAAGTCTGCCTTAGGCCTGGTTCCAGCAAGGCTTCACAAGTCTACTCAAAAATGCCTTCCCTTGATATTTCATATATTGCTTCAAGCATTGATCCAAAATCTGCTACAAATAAGGTTTCAAGTGTAACAAACAAAATTTGTATATATATATATTGTGAGTAATGTATGAAAGAAGTGATATGAGATTGTTACAAATGAGGCATGTTTACATACCCAATCAGTCAAGTGCCCCTTCATGAATGATCATGTCCTTAGAGACATGCCTCTTCTATTTTAATTATTCTATAATTTAATCATTATTTATGATTATCTTTTTTTGGCAAGCTTGGTAGGACTCCTTTTTCATTGATTTTTATAAACATAATACAGCCAAACTTCACAGTTTGGTGGCCTCAACTCGCCCTGAGCGAGAAACTGAGTCTGTTGAACACATGATGGTGTGGTATGCCATCCAAAATAATAAGGTTTTTACTCTATCATACCAAGCAAACAGAGCCTAAATATTCACACATACAGTTTTTCGAATACTTACTAACAGGTTTGCTTAGCAATGGAAATGTTAACGCTAGCCGCGTATATGTAAAACAAAAAAACTAATAGACTTAAACATCATGAGACTATTCTGCCTCCTCAGGTACAAAGGGCGATTCCACTGGTGTCGGATCCTGCGCTGAAGTGTCTGCCTGCTCAGATGGCTTGGCGATGCACAAGAGGTGGTACTCTATGCGCTAAAGGCGCCCATCCTACTTTCTCCGCTGGAATCTGATTTTATCAAACTCGCTCCTGTAGTCTAGGAAGTCTTGTGCTAAGGTTACCAAACTCAGAAATTTGCTCCAAGGCTTTGTCAAGGATGCTCTTCATGGACCAGTAAAGATACAGTGTGTGCTTGAACTAAGTCAATCTATCTCCCGTCTACCCTGGATCAGGGACAATGCCCTTCCATTCCTCTGTATCCATTTCTGTTCCTGCCCGTGGATTAATATCAGCTTCCCATTTTTCTATGATTTTCTGAATTTCTTCTACAATGTTTTCATGATACGCCTTTGTTGTCTCCTGAATGACTTCCACCATCAGCCTCCTTCCTCTAGGCTTACTCGGGGGTGAGTTGGGTTGAGCATCAACAAACTTCCCCTTACCTTTCCAACTGCGGCCTCGAGCTGTTGGGCTCTTTGAACAGGCCATTGTTGTCGTTGCCTCTATCCGATAGTTGTAAACGCTTTGTGCTGGAGTTGAGGGCAGAGACTTCCAACAGTCTCGATAGCGATGGTCGGGGATATTACCTGTCCAAGGGATATAATTCTCCCATCCCCGCCACTCTGAGGGTCATGCACCCTCGCCATGTAGCCTTTACGGGTAGTCTCAGCACTGTACTTCGCCTCTGCAACCCCCTGACCCTGCTGATAGCACACACCCAAGCTAGCCTTCCTATCCCCTTTGGACCCACAACCTTCTGCTAGTAACCCGACCCGACCCCTAGTACCAGTCCGCCCGACATACCACCCACTCCCCCAAATTCCAACAATGGCTTTGTTAACCATAGTCCCATCCCAGGTCAAATTCCACTGCCCAGTCTCTGCTCACACAGAGCCCTGGTGGCTCCCGTTGGAACTACCATGCACTGACTCTAAATCATGCAGGACCCGAGACCTCGGCCTGCCCCTATCCAACCCAACCAGCCGATACCGCTCACCTAACAGGCTTTCACTTGAGCAAATGGATAGGCCATGACCCAAACCAAAGCCGAGGTCGTTCGACTCCCAACTACCCAGCAATAGCTTATTCCAGGCCGACTTCACCCCCTTAAGCTCCCAAAGAGACCTAACCCACTGACATAACGGAATCATGTTATGAAAGACGAAAGGGGAACCATGAACATACCAGGATTTCACCATGTTTGGAGGTCGATGGAGGTTTGCCTTCCTGCTTGTAGAAATTTGATAACCCAACCCCGGTTTTCAGTTTCTCCTTATTTCTCCCATAAAGTTAAATGCCCATTCCCATAGCCATACATTCAACAAGCTGGAAAAAATAAATATTTTCTGAAAACACAAATTCTGGAAATTTCACAGTACTGAAATGCAGAAATAAAAACTCAGAAAAATAAATCAGCTACACACAAAATTTTGACACGCTGATTTTTGGTCAATATGACCCTGGAAAAACCCCTTACAACTCTTGGGGAAAACCAGTTCGAAAGCTTCTCTTTATTTTCTGAATATTGCTTTTACAGTGAAACAGAAAAACACAGTAAAAATTCTAGCAAACAAATTTATAAACTTGTCTCGATTTCCGAGCTTGCACACTGCCTCGGAAATTGTGCCAAATCAACAACTTGCAAAACAGAAAATATTACAGCATTAATGACAGAAATAAATGTTGTACGGCCACCTTGGGAAGCGTGTCAAAACAAGTTGTATAGACTATATGGATTTGTACAGCAACCCTCCTCGAAATCCGAGTCCAAAAACTGCTTGGAAAATCGTGTTGTTGTTGTAGTACTTTTTCTCAGTTTTTGTGCCAAAAAATCAATAGCTTCTCTCCTCAAAATCCGTGCCCAATTTTCTACCTTGGACTGCATGCTTAATGTTGCTACCCTCTTCCTCAATTTATGTGCCTCCTTTCTTGGAAACTGTACCTCTCTCTCCTACTGTACTAATTTTCTGCCTTGGTATTTGTGCCAATAAATGTTGTTGTACCTTTTGTTGAATCTCCTCACTGCTGCCCTCTTTCTTCTCACTGCTCAGAAAATCTCCTTGGCTTTCTCTTCTCCTCTCTCAATCTGCTCATGAAAGAATGAATGACCTTTTCTCTCTTTTTCCTCCTTTAACCTAACCCTAAGTGACTTTTGGGGAATCCCTAAATCTAATGGCTGAGACAGCTTTAGATCTAGGGCTGAGATTAAATGCTCATTTAAATCTCACTTTCTATATTTTAATTCACCCCACTTTAATAAAGACCCACTTAGTCATTTATTTCCAAAGTCACTTTTCACTTCTAATTTCACATTGACTTTATTAAAGTCACTTTAAAATTAGACTTAGTAACTTTATCACTTAAAGTCACTTTCAAATTAGATTTGACTTTATAACTTTATAAAGTCACTTTAGGAGAAAAATTAAATACTTCTGGACACTTTTCCCTAGGCCAAAGATCAAAGCCATAGGGAACCACCTGTCCCCCGGTAACCAAATTTCAACACTGCTATCGCACCTACACCAGCGTTCGCCTTCATAACAAAACCACCAGGCCTTCCACCCAAATTTTATCACCGTGCTCAGGCCTCTGTCTCGTTATCTCACCTCACAATGCATACGCCAATACTGCCTACCACCCTTGCCACTCATGTGGAGGGTGGTGGGCTTCAATCTCGAAGCCACTACCATAATTGTGGATGGGAGGGCCGATCCACTTCTTCGCACCCCGATCGAGGACCTTCTTTTATATACTTTTATTCATAACATTGTCTTCCTCTTCGGAATGTGTTGTCCTCAAAGCTTATTGCGAATAAGACTTGTCATCTATTTACTTTTCTTGTAATCTATTCGCATTTTTCGGGGTTCTTCGAGTTGTCAGCTTCGATGATAAAAGATGATAGGATCCTCTAAGTGATAAACAAAATTGTTAATCTAAGAAGGGACCTAACCATCCAAAATCATTTTTTATCGACCTTTGCAATGATTCGATAGCTAGGATAAATTGTTATCATAGACTTGATTGTGCAGACATCAATATTCTTCGAAACATAAGTCTGTTGCTTCTATATTTTAAGTGATACAGATAAGCAAATTAATTGAGATGGTTGCTCTTGTGATTCATGTGTCGATAAGGAGTTCTTGTGATTTAATTTTCCCTTATAATGCGAGTGGAAATTTCTTGAATTACTTCAGGTACTGATGTTGTTGAGTTGGTTACAGAATTTTCACTTGGATTTTTCATTTTTTAACTAAAACATCTGAATATGTTTTTACATCAAATGATTTGTCATCTTCTTGAGTTGTGATATTGACTGGATTGGTATTCGTTCTTTTTTCTTCAACTTGGAATGTTAAATTTGAAGACCTCGATACTTCTTTTGTGATAAAATCAACTCACTTGTAGATCATTAATTTCATACTCTTTTTCACCAAAAATATTTTCTCCTTCACCAATATTTGGCTCTAGAATTTATAGTTGATTTGCCAAATTAATATTGATGTAATTTTCATTGTCGTTCATGTTAATAATGAAATTAACGATTTTTCCTCAAATACTCCCCTTTAATGTAAATAATGTTAAATATGCAACTGGATGACCCTTATGGGAGAATCTCCCTTCTTTCATTTCTCGAGTATAATCTATTCCCTTTACTTCAAAGATTGTCACCCTTTTTGCATTCATTGATAATTTTTCCAAACAATACTTTGATCAAGGAGATTTTTTTTTGTATGAGAAAACCACTTCTCAATAATATAATAAAGTATTTGATGGACTTTCAACACCTCTATGTGTGAGGTCTTTTCTTTTAAATACCTTCAAAACTTTAAGAGTAATTCGTTTTATAACCCCTTTATGAGCCCAAATACCCTTCATTATAATAAAACTTCTTATATGTAACTTTGACATATAAAAGTATTATATTTTCTTTTTAACGTTAAAGAACTCTTATAGCCTGAATTATTTGACTTTTATACTTTAATATTGTAAAGCATATAAAGTGGCTTATGAAACTGTTTTTATGAACCTATTACCACCATGTAATGATATTTAATCCTCTTTAATAAATTTTAATGGTTCATTGATAAGGTTATGGCTATTGGTGTGACCGATATGTCATTCCCCAATTATCAAAGGTATTCCTAAATAAATAAGTAGCTAGTATTGTAGCTCAAATCAAACAATATTGTATGGAGGGTTTCGCTAATTCGTATGGATAAAGCATAATTGAAATTAATTTTTTAGTATAAAAAAATCACGACGGTACAGACAGATATGTCAATTTGTACATTAATTTTAAAAAAGCTGGTGAATGAGGGTTTTACGGACCAAAAAACGATGATTGTACAAGATGCAGCAATTCACAGTTACAATGGTAGTTGGAAGATGGATTGGAGTTAGGGTACGAACAACTGCGGACTGTACAGATCAAAGTGGAATCTATACAGATTACGGCTATAAAAAAGGCCTCGTATGAATGAGTTATATGGTGGAATTCAGTGCAATGTAGCAACGGTGTACGACGATTGTTGCGGGTGGCCAGGTGGTGATGGCTACATTGGCTATGTGTGGCTAGTGTCGATGCTACCACATGCAGCATGTATGGATGCAGCGGTTGTTGGGCAGTCATCCAACAACTGCGATTGCAATTTTTTTAATCTCTTTTATTTTATTTTTTCTATATATTTACTTTTTTATTTTTTGAATCCCTTTCTTATATATATATATATATATATATATATATTTCCTCTTCTTTTTTTTTAACTCTCTTTTTTTATTCTTTATATATATATATATATATATATATTGAAATAATGTATATCTTTCTTTCTTTTCTAATGGGCAAAGGCTTGGCAGCAAAATGGAGAACCTCCAAATAAACTTTGTGGCTAAAAGCTTCAATTGCAGCAACTACAACAGCAACTTGATGAAGAGTTGATAGCCAAAGGTCGGATCAGAATAACTCTATGCAGTGGTTGAGCAACCAAAGGGTCGAACAGCTTTGATACCAATCTAACAAACAAAATTCGTATACTAGTTAAGTAATCCAAAATTATAGGAATATAAAGACATCCATCGTAGGATAAGAATATATATATATATATATATATATATATATATATATACCTAGGAAGATGTCCCTTCATAAATGGTCATGTCCTTAGAAACGACCTTTTCTATTCTAATTATTGTTTAATTTAATCATTATTTATGATTATTATTATGTATGTAATTTATATTGTTTATATATCTATATATATATATATATATATATATATATATATAACATTAAAAGCTCCTCCAAAAAGGGTTTCCAAAATCTGCTCTAAATTGCCTTCAAGTGTACTCCAAAAGGCCTCTCCGAAAGTCTTTAGGAATGCTTCCAAATAGGCTACTATAGAGTCACTCAAAGGACACTTTAGAAACTTCTTAAGGATGCTTCAAAGTCTGGTCAAGAAGACTTCAAGACTGCTCCTCAAGAATTCCTCAAAACATATCAAAAACCAACTCCAAAAATGTATTCAACAATCTTTTAGAACAAAGAATAGCAAAATTATAACGAAAATTATACTTTGAAAATTATAATGAAACCTTTGCAACGGTGATAGAGCACATGGCAGCATGGGTGTCATCAAATGTAGTAAATAGAAAAAGGAATAGCAAATCAAAAGATGAAAAAGTAGTCAAGGACCAAGAAGCAAGGATTGAAGATGAAAACCATGACCAAACTTTCCACTACGAACTGAAAAAAGTCACATTCGTTGAAAATGAAGCTATCACAAATTCACCCCAACGAGTTGAAATGAGGGTTTGAGATGGAAGAGAATCAAAAATTGCCACAAAATGTCTATTGTTACTTAGTGAGATTGTTGAATTAGATGATGGGTACAAAGATAATCATGAGGCTACAACAGTTGATGATGATTCCCAAGTCGTGTGCAAAGACGATAACACACAAGTGGTCGACGGTGCAAACTCAGTCCCATCAGTTGATGAGGTAAATGTTTGCTCACAAGCCTACTTATGCCTATTACTTGGAAACCCAATTGAAGATGAACGCAGACAAGATTAGGTCAACCGCGAGGCAATATGATGATGCACTGATATTGGTGACAGATTATTGTTGGAGGAGTGCAGTGACAGATGAAATTTTGGGAGGAGAGCCTTCACTTGCAGATTTTAAGACCCTCAGAGAGGCATTGGTAGAGATGAAATCTAACTACCTACACCTCCTTTCAGACAGAGATCACCTACTCATGCTTGCTGAGATATATCATGATGCGCTAGTAGGAAAAGCAGAGGAAGTAGACAAGCTTACTTATGAGCTTGAGATTTCCCAGGATAACTACCTACACCTCCTTTCAAACAGAGATCACCTACTCATGCTTGCTAAGATATATCACAATGCTTTAGTAAGAAAAGAGGAGGAAGTCGACAGGCTTACTTATGAGCTTGAGATTTCCCAGAAGTCCTTGAAAAGCACTCAAATGGCCCTTCAAGAATCAGAGTTTCAGGTCAAGCAGCCTTGTATGGAGTTGCATTGTGTACATTCTTCTAGGGCAACCATCACTAAACAGGATGTTTGGGCCACTCATGATTTGATGGAGGAGCCTCCTGTGATAGTGGAGCACATAGAGCACCTAGATGAACAGGGACTTGTAAGGAGGTATGTTCCAAAGGTTTATGATTATACATCCATATGGGTTCCTGATCACGCCTTTGGGATTGACTCATGCATTAGTCACATTCCCATTCGGCATATTGTTAGAGAGGCTTTTGTTGTTGTTCTTTGATGCACTCATCACATATAGCAAGACACACAGGGATCACCTGAGAAAGTTGGGTGAGACACAGTGCATCATGGACAGGATAATGACTTCCCAGCTGAGGCATATGGTAGGAGCGTGTGTTGACAAATACATGATTAGGGATGGCGTGACCCACTGCGGAGGCCACATATGTCCCATGACACACCTTCAGTAGGACATTTCGAGGCATTGTACGAGCATGGGGCACAGCGGATGGTACGCCTCTTTTACATGAAGGCAAGTGGGCTCGAGGCAGTAATTGGGTGCATCACCAAGAGACAGGATAGCATAGTCTGATGTGTTATTAGGCAGGAGCAGGGCAGTTTACCGTGCACCAGATTGATTCATGATACATGATGTCCATCTATTGGTTGCATACAGGGATTAGTGATGGTGCACGGATGGGTGCCAACAATTAGCAGCGCTTCACCGCAGCAGTTAGCTATGATCAGAGTGGCGCAGCGGAAACATGTCAGTTTTCTTTTGGGATTATCATGGGACCCTAGCAATACAACACTTGACAGTTCAACCACCATTATGGGTGAGTTGGTCTTTACAAGGGGAGATCACTCAGATCTTCCATTGGACTTTGATACTAGTCTTTGGTCTGAAGGATATATTATGGTGAAAGTGTGGTTACAATTTTGTTTTGGTTAAAGTTTAAAGTTTTGGTTCCACATTTTGCAAGGGAGGGAACCTTGTTCTCTAGATTGTAGTTGAGTGATTTTTTGTTAATAAATATTTTTATCTATTTTTTCGGGAGAAAAAATGTAGGAGGTAGTGGGATTAGGCGTTATCATATATAATGATGAACCAGTAAGCCAGCTAATTCTGAATAGTACAATCATTGAATTTGGAAAAGTTTTGATTAACTATTAAACTGTAAATCATTGTCATTTCTGCAACTTTACTAATACCTATGCATTAAACCTAATTTCTGCTGCAAAGAAGATATCTCTGGAGCTCAAGTAAACAACAAATCCAGAATAACTTGCAGAAAAGATATAAACAGGAAACCTTTGAACAAATAATTGCATAGCCAGACAACATTGATGCCAACCATATGGACATTATCTTTGCAATATAAGAACTCCAATGACAATGTAGAATGATCATTATGGTTCTAGGATGCAGCTGTAACTGAGGATTTTTGTATCTGATAAATAGGCACTCTTATTAGAGTTTTAAAAAAAAAAATATGAAAAGGAGATAAAGTTGAACACAGAAGAAGATTTTGCGCAAATTAATTGCCAATTCATTAGAATATTATGATGCCGGTATTGCACATATAGGAGAAAATACTTTAACGAAAAATAACTCACCATGCTGGATGCTGCACCACCTCCCATCCCAATGCGATATGCAGGACCACCAACCTATGACCGCAGACCAAAATTAAATGAGCAGTAAAATTTGTATAAGACCAAATTATGGAAAAATTGATGATCCTGCACATTCTAAGTACACATTCATCTTTAATGTTCAAGACAACTAACCTTGACAACAAGCATTCCGACATCAGGTTCTTCTTTCTCTATATGCTGATGGTCAATCTGTCACATAAATGACAAATGTTAAGAACCTTCCCATGCTAAATATCTCAAGTTTCTGCATAAGGTGTTCTTCAATACTAAAAGTCAAGACAATAACTAGAACCTGGCCAATTCCTGCACTGAACATGATTGGTTTAAGCCATTCCCGCCGCTCACCATTTGGTAACCTCATCCCAAATGTTCGTGTGTACCCCTACAGTGTTAACAAAAAGTAGATTAGACACTTAGTTGGGAATTTAAGCTTACTAGACATCAGAACCAACAAATAAAAAATCATAGCCACCCAATACTGCATTGATGAATAGAAAAAACCTGAATCAATGGCTCTCCAAACTTGTTGCCATAATCTGATGCACCATTGCTTGCATCAATTAGGATCTGTCAGATATATTAACAGCATGAATTAATTTAATAGAATCCACTGGTTAGAATGACATGAACATTCAACATGGAAACATCAGGCTTCCAGCAACAAAACAACTCTGAGATTTCTAGAGATATGAATAGGCATTTCAAGGAAAACCTTAATATTTAAGCATGTTAATCAGATATTTATTTTTGGCATATGTATTATGTGTAGAATCGTAGGGTAATTTTTCCCTGGAGTTTTTCAACAAATTGTTTTTTTATTCAGATGATAATACAGAGAATTCAAATATGCAGTGAACAATACTATTTCCTTCAACAACATAGTAAATATTTAAACACAATACCATCGTAAATTCAACAGTACCAATAGAGATTCAACAGTCCAGTATCATTCCGAATTCAATTAGGACTTAAACAACAGCATCTGACCAAGGTCCAAAATATTCTAGAATGATCCGTAGATTTAAAAAGATCCTCCTGCAAGTACTGTCCCAAGAGGATTACCCGAATAGATTTAAGGCAGATATTTGAACTCTCTTCTGACTTCGACCTCTTCCTGGAACTCCTCCACACCTTCTCCAGTACGCCTGGAATTCTTCAGAGATTTTCTACCTGTTGCACTCCTTGACCAGACCTTCGTACTACTTCAGATTACAACTCCGAATTTTCTGTGCAGGAACATGATTTCTCTCCCGAAATACCTCAGGAGATCTTCTGCATTTGCCACAGAACAGATGAGCTGATTCCAGGAGGGTTTCGGGTCTATTAAAGGCTAGGGTTAGCCTCCCAAATGACCTCAGGACAGAAAGAAGATTGCTTCAAAGATAACGTCCAGGTTCAAAAGGAATTTCGGCCCTACTTCAGATCAATCCGTTTCAAGAAGGATTTGCATGAATACAACCTCAGGACTTCAGACTACTTCAGGATTCAATTTCTGCTATGTCTCAGACATTTTAGCTAGCTTCAGAGAGACTGCAGATATCTTGCCTCGGGACAAATTCAGCCTCAGGGTTATGCCTCAGGACAGCTTCCAGGATAATTTTGGATGGCATGCCAAAGACCATCACTATTCTTCAGATGAATGTCTTCCTGTGCCAGAACAGAAATAAAAGATAAAATAGGTTGATTTGCCTCAGATATTCTCACAAGACTTCGCTGCTTCTTCAGATGGTTAATTTACAGTGGCCAGAAAGGAAACTTAGGAAAGTGACTAGGTAGGGTAGGATCACCTCCACCGAAACTAGTCCAAGAAACAAAGTGGGGTCTCAAACCCTGAGAGCCTCAGGCTCAATAAAACAGACAATTGATCCAATCCAAGTGATGCCTCAAATGAAACCAACCCTCTTGTATTTATAAATTTCCTTGAGGGGATTTTTCTCCTTAATTAATTGAGGTTCACATTTAACCCCAACCTTGGAATTTTTTTCCCTATCTGCCCCAAAACTTGCCCTCCACTGCCCAACATTGTGTATTTTGGGGTTTTCCCCTTTATCAAGGACTATAGCCTACAGGATTGATAGGGCCCTTCGCCCCTTGGACCAATTAATCCCTCAGGGACATTACAATCCCCCTTCCCAACATTGCTTATCCCCAAGGAATGACAAATGTAGGTGCTGCAACGTTTTCTCATAAATCCCTGAACATGAAAAATTGCCTTCAAACTTTACAGTTACCATTCCAAAAATACCAGAACTGCGAGATGTCATTCCGTTCATTAGAGGTTGCATTCTACTACCTGCACCCATTTCTTCAATAGGTACTTGAATTTGGTGATCCTTATATGCTTCAAATTCTGCACTCCCATGAGGCATAAACTTCACTGATTCCAATCTTTCTCCCTGCTCTGTAGCAGTCAAATAACCCATTATGTCTTCAGTTAGATTTCCACCTTGCTCCACCATTTTCCAAGAAAATCTTCCAAAGGAATTTCCATGAGGTTTCCGCCTAACCATCTCCCAAAGTGGTCCAGGATGGAGAAAAAAAAGGAACAGTGATCCAGAATATAGAATCTAGATAGCAGCCATTATTTTCAACCTCATGCATTTGGAAAGTACAAGATATTGGGAAACCATTTATGTTCTTTATGGCACCAAAGAGTGATCTATTTGAAGTCTGACACGAAGACCTATTTGCAGTTGAGAAACTTGTCGATAGTGAGCCTACCAAATATGGTAGCATATAAACTATGCCTCACACCAAGATAAACTTCGTAGTTAATGCACTTTCTTATGTTCAAAATCACGCCTGGTAACGATGTCACAATCTGGTTTGACCCCACTTGTTCAACAGCAGGCCAATCAGCATGTGAGATGCCAGTTTGTCTTGTGTTCCTTTCTTCCCTTGTTGCTGGATTTAAATTCCCATTGTCTATGTCATCCTTGTATTGAGGACGAGACTTTATTGTGACTTCAGTTAGTTTGCTAAGTGTAGCTCTACGAGCTTCTCCTTGAGCGTAGATTCGGGGACAAAATATATCTCATCTTTGTAGGAATGATTTTGTCTTCTGCCTTGAACCTGTAATCATGAAAGAGTCCATCCAATATTTCACAAGCAAATTTATTCTTGGAGTACTCCACTAAGAGATGGGCTCTCCAATCTCTCAAGAATGTGTCGTGTTTTGCATGCCTAACCTCACTAGATTGTAAGTTGTTACATGCAGTTCTACAGGCTAACATGCAAGTGACTTATCCTTGTTTAGTTATAACCTCCATTTGTTGGGTTGTGACAATGTAGATACCACGATTGGTCATGCCTCTCAGAACTACCTTGTTTCCCTTTGGGTCTCAGAATTCCATTTCAATCTTTTGGTAGTTCATCACAATTCTTCCTAGCGAGTACAACCATTGAACTCCTAGCACCATACTAGTATCCACCAATTCTATCACATAAAAATCATCAGTAAGTGTATACTTACCAAGAGTGACACTCAATTGTGGAACTACCTGAGTGCATGTCATACCCATCAACTGCCCTCACTTCAAAGCCATCAAATTCTTGGACGGGGATAGTTGTTCCACCATCTATCAATGCTATGACACATTGCCCTTGAATAGCGCCCTTGATTTTGAATGTGATATTTAGGAATCCCTAAGAGAGTGGCGATAGTACCTCCAACTCATAAGAGTGACTTCCTCATTGCTTTTATGGGTGGTGCTTCTTCATAGTGCTAAGCTCCTTGCTTAGTGGTTGCGCCGTATCACTCTCACTGTCTATATCGAGCGTACTTCAATTTCAATGCAGTGAATCCTACCTTTTCCCCACATCAGTGACCTAGTTCTCCTGGCTCTTTGCAAGTGAAAAGAAAAACTTCTTTCTTCTCAACTCATTTTGAGTCTCTTCATCTAACCGATCCTTCTTGGTTTCGTTGTCCATATATATCTTCTTGGAGTAGTCTTTAAGTGCGACTTTTTGGAGTTTCTGACAAATTTCTGGCCAAAATCCAACGAAAAAATTTGTTGCCAAATCTTGATTTGTGTTGTTTAAATTGGTTTTTTGACTACATATATGGATTCAGCACCCTCAAAAACCCCTAGGGAACTTAGATTGTGAAGAGTTCACCTGTCAAACTTGTGATTTCAATGAATCCCTACCGGATCATAGACAAATTAGATCAGAAAATAAACTAGAAAACTTTCCAAAAAGTCACACTTAAAGTCTACTCATATCTTCTTGCCCTTCCCTTTTGGAAAGACCCGTGGCATGGGTGGAGCCTCCACATTTGGTGATGCACCTCCCATATCTCGAGTCTTCTTGATGGTGTCCTATAAGGTTGAGGAGTTGAAAGCCTTAACCCAGCCCTGTAAGGATTTGGCTAATCCTTCTGTGAAGAGCATGATCAGTCTTTCTTCGGTGATGTCTATGACCATGACTACAGCATATCGAATTCTACGATATACTCCTCATGCGATCCAGTCTGCTTGAGTTTTGCTAGCTCTCTAAAGTGTATATCTGAGTTCTTCAAATCAAATCTACCTATCAACCTTTGCTTAAAGTCTACACAAGAAGTGATGTTTGCATGTCCCAACATAACCAATCCAAGATACCACCAATCATGTGCTTCTCCTTCTAGATGTAGCATGGAAAATTGTATAGCATTGTTTCCTACATGGTATTAACTCGGAAATGGGTGTCCAACTTTTGTACCCAAGCTGTTGCTGAGCATTTTAATGACCCGTCAAGAGAGGGGATGGGAAGCTTTCCTACCTTGCATATCAAATCCAGATTGTATACTTCCTTAAGTCTATTATGATATCTAACGTTATTGTATTCCCAGAAAGTTAGGGTTGCTCGAGTGTGCTCTTCTAGTGTTGCATACTCTCGAAAGCATTCATCAAAGAGTATTTTGTTCTACTGCTTCTTGGGTTGTTTTCTGTGACTCTGTTCATGATTTAAAAATTGAGGAAGCAAAGGTCTAACATTCCCTCCACTGGTTGCCTTGGTGTGAGAGCATGCAATAGGACCAGGGTTATTGTTACCACTACCTTGAGTGGTGGTTTTGTTGTTGCCAGCAACATTTGGGTTTCCTATGAGTTGAGCGAATTGTTGTTGTCCTTGAGCTAATAGCCAAGCTATTTCTTGTTACCCCTTAACCAATTATTGTCCTTGCATTAATATGTCGATCATTTGATGTTGCCTCTGGAGTATGGCATTTAGTAAGATACTAGGGTCTTGCTCTCCTAGCCCAGCTCGATCCCCCATGGTTGAACGATGGGTGTTCCTTTTCTCCTTACTACGACATTGCTTGTATCTTTTGCAACCATACAAGGATCATGTACTCACAGGCTGGCAAGATGTTCTGATTTGATACCATTCTAGTATCCTAGGGTAATTTTTACCTAGGTTCCCTAGGGTTTTTCGACAAATTTCTTTTTTTATTCAAATGATAATACAGAGAATTCAAATATGCAATAAACAATATTATTTCCTTCAACAACACAGTAAACATTTAAACACAATACCATAGTAAATTCAATAGCACCAATATAGATTCAACAGTCTAGTATCATTCTAAATTCAATTAGGACTTAAACTACAGTAGCTAACCAAAGGTCAAAAATAATCTAGACTAATCTGTAGACTTAGAAGTTCCTCCTGCAAGTACTGTCCCAAGAGGATTATCTGATTAGATTTAAGGACGATATTCAAACTCTCTTCTAACTTTGACCTCTTCCACGAACTCCTCCAAACCTACTCCAATGCTCCTGGAATTCTTCAAAGATTTTTGACTTGTTTCACTCCTTGACTAGACCTTCGGACTATTTTAGATAATTGCTCCAAATTTTAAGTACAGGAACAAGATTTCTCTACCGAAATACCTTGGAAGATCTTTTGCAATTGCCACAGAACAAATGAGATGATTCCAGTAGGATTTCGGGTTTGTTACAGACTAAGGTTAGCCTCCCGAATGACCTCAGGACAAAAAGAAGATTGCTTCAAAGATAATGTCCTACTTCAGAAGGAATTTTGGCCCTACTTCAGATCAATCTGTTTCAAGGAGGATTTGCATGGATACAAACCTCAGGATTTCGAACTACTTCAACATTCAATCTTTGTTATGCCTCAGACAGTTTAGCTAGATTTAGAGAGAGTGTGGATATCTTGGAAGATCTTTTAGAGAGAGTGTGGATACCTTGGAAGATCTTTTGCATTTGCCACAGAACAAATGAGATGATTCCAGTAGGATTTCGGGTTTGTTACAGGCTAAGGTTAGCCTCCCGAATGACCTCAGGACAAAAAGAAGATTGCTTCAAAGATAATGTCCTACTTCAGAAGGAACTTTGGCCCTACTTCAGATCAATCTGTTTCAAGGAGGATTTGCATGGATACAACCTTAGGATTTCGAACTACTTCAACATTCAATCTTTGTTATGCCTCAGACAGTTTAGCTAGATTTAGACAGAGTGTGGATATCTTGCCTCAAGACAAATTCAGCCCCAGGGTTATGCCTCAGGACAACTTCCAGGATAATTTCGAATGGATTGCCAAAGACCTTCGCTATTTTTCAAATGAAAGTCTTTATGTGCCAGAATAGAAAATAAAAGATAAAATAGGTTGATTCGCCACAAACATCCTCAGAAGACTTCGTTGCTTATTCAAATCGTTAATTTCCTGTGGCCAGAATGAAGGAAAGTGACAACGTAGGGTGGGATCACAGCCACCAAAACTAGTCCAAGAGAGAAAGTGGGGTCTTAAACCCTCAGAGTCGCGGGCTCATCAAAACAGAGACAAATGATCCAATCCAAGTGATGCCTCAAATGAAACCAACCCTCTTATATTTATAGATTTCCTTGAGGGGATTCTTCTCCCTAATTAATTGAGTGAGGTTCACACCAAACCCCAACTTTTGGCTTTTTGCCCCAGCTGCCCCAAAACATGCCCTCTACTACCCAACATTGCATATTTTGGAGTTTTCCCCTTTATCAAGGACTATAGCCTACAAGAACCAATAGGCTACTTCATCCCATGGGCCAATTAATCCCTCAGGGACATTATAATATAAATCATATGTAGTGAGTTTTTTGGTCATTGAAAGCATAGCATTCTCATATCAGACATATGTACCATGTGGCAAAGACAATAAAAGAGGATAGTAAATTGTTCACCCAATATTGTTATTGGTTTTTCAAGTAGTACAGAGAAGTGGGGACCAATTAGTCAACATTAACTAACCTTACGAAGATAATCCATTGACAGTTGAACTGAGAGCCTGTAAATCACCCGGTCTCAAATATATGAAGGGAAAAAAGTCCCTTAGGGACTTCCTATCACAATATATACAAGAATCCCTAAGTTATTGAATAAGAGAAGACTTTTGAATAGTTTTATGCAACAGCGTACAACAGAAGAACGATATGCAGTCTTTTTCACGAAGGCTTTTTTATGGGTTCATGCAAAAAAGAATATGCAAATCTCGAATACATAATTGACCAATGAAAACATATCAAAATTTTAAAGTTTAAAGATATAACGATACTTGTGAAAAAATCATTAATTTGCCCCAATGACATATTTGCATTAATGGTCAAAAATTGGATGTTGATAATGGAGATAAGTTGAACCATAGAAAGTGCACAGTGGCCAAGGTTAAGGAATTAGATAAGTAGTTGCAATACCAAATAGAGAAGTGACAGAGTAAGGTTGAACCAACTGAGAAAATCAACAATGCAAGTGCCAAAAAAGGAAGAACCAAAGGGATATAATTGTGTGGGCAGAATCCACAAGAATAGCATTGTCAATCAAAAAATGGATGCAATGGGTGCATATTGATGGAGCATGTCTAAAGGGAACAATGTCATTAAAGCCATTTGTTTAACGAGGGGTTGTTTATGGGAGTGTGGTCGATGAGGATGGTGTCAATGGAAATGTTGGTCAATCAGAATGTGCCCGACAGTTATCTCACTGATGAATCGTTTGAATGACTTAAATAAAATGAATGGATTTTTCCCCACTCATCTCAACCAAGTGTGTTACCTGATTATGGAATTAAATAAACCAAACCAAAAGGAGCTTGGAGAAAAAAAAAGACAAATATTGCAATTTAAAATCCCTGTCAATCCATTAACCACCTCATTGCACATGTGCTAAATATATGGGAGATTTTCATTCCACATTTTTAGATGGTTGCTGTAACAAATATAATTTGTATAAAATAGAATAAATATAATTACTAACTAATCAAATAGTGATTATGTTAAGTAGTTATTAGTTAGCTGAAAATGCATGTCTAAAAGACATGCCCATTCGTGAAAGGCCACCTGCATAGGTATATAAGCAGGGCATATAAGCAAGGCCTCATTGTAACATTTGATCATCTTATCATATACATTTTTAATAAAATATTATTATTTAATACCTCTTGCGTATTTTTGCTATTAAGTCAACAAGCGTACAAGTTTTATTGCTACAATGGTATCAGAGCCATATCGGAGCCATATCGAAGCCATCGGAGCCATGGCACACAATATAGTCTTACAAGCCTATGAACGTAGTTTACGAGCCTATGAACACAGCTTACCGTACAATGTGCCATTACGTGAAGATCCTAAAGAAAATGAGAAGACTAAAAAAATTCAAGAAAAGCTTCAACAAATAAAAAAATCATGTGAAGAAGCTACAACCCGTTTTAAGAAATGTTATGAAGAAATTCATAATAAAGAAGAAGATGTTGAAGACAATGATGAATATGAAAAATATACCAATCAAGAGGGTGGAGAAAACGTAGCAGTAGATGATTATAACAATGCTGATATAGATCAAGATGTTGATCTAGATGAAATTGATGTTAAAGGTAAAGGAGAAGGAGCAGATGCCAAGGGTGAAAGTGATGTCATTGGAATTGACCTCGGCACCACAAACTCGTGTGTAGTAGTCATGGAGGGGAAGAATCCCAAAGTTATTGAAAATTCAGAAGGCTCTCATACAACACCATCAGTGGTGGCCTTCAATCAGATAGGAGAGCTACTCGTAGGCACCCCTGCAAAGCGTCAAGCAGTGACAAACCCAACTAACACAGTCTTTGGAACCAAGTGTTTGATAGGAAGAAAGTTTGATGACCCACAAACACAGAAAGAGATGAAAATGGTTCCATATAAAATTATTAGAGCTCCAAATGGTGATGCGTGGGTTGAAGCAAATGGACAACAGTATTCGCCCAGTCAAATTGGTGCATTTGTTTTAGGAAAAATGAAAGAAACTGCAGAATCCTATCTTGGGAGGAGTGTTGCAAATGTTGTTATAACCGTTCCAGCGTATTTCAATGATGCACAAAGGCAGGCAACAAAATACGCAGGAAGAACTGTTGGCATGGAAGTGAAAAGAATAATCAACGAACCTATTGTTGCTGCTCTGTCATACGGGATGAACAATAAGGAAGGTTTGGTGGCTGTTTTTGGTGGTGTCGGCAGTATTAATCCCGGTGTTCTTGGAGTTTATGGATCCCAAGCAGCTGCTCTACAAGGATTGAATGCATATCAGAGTTCCCAGCTCAGGCAGTCTCCATTGCCTAGAACGTCGCAGTCAGGCGGTATGTATGTGAGCAACGTTTCGGCTGATATTCCGGCAGAGAAATTGTTGAACATTTTTTCAAAATACGGCGAAGTCGAGGAAGGGCCCTTAGGGGTTGATAAACAGACGGGAAAGTCCAGAGGCTTTGCGCTTTTTATTTACAAGACTGTTGAGGGTGCTAAGAAGGCTTGGGAGGAGCCGAACAAATCTGTCGAAGGTCATTCCATGAACTGCAAGCGGGCAGCAGAGGGTAGCAAGCAAAGGAACATGCATACCCCTGTTACCGGCCCTCTCGACCCCAATGACCTTGCACTGACCCACAGTGCAGGTTTGATTCTCAGATCGACCGCGGCAGCACACGACGTTCTTAGCAGCACATTGCCTTTTAATCAGGGCGATGCTCCCCAGTTCAGTCAGGCGTTGAATATTTTTTATGGGTATTCAACAGCCAATATATATCCTAAGGAAAGAGAACCTGCTACTTCTCGAAAACGCTCCATCTTCCAATACATCGCATCCGGTGTCGGCCTGTTCTTGGTTCGTAGCATCTTCAGTGCTTCCATCTATGTCTGCAATCCTTTAACAAGAAGTGCCTCACACTTTCACATCTGCAATTCACAAAATATTATTTGATGGGTATGATGGCCATGCACCAAATGCTGCGAGGGTATATAGTGGAAATCTACGATTGTCGATACCTGTTCAAACTGTCGATCCCAACTTCGAAGATATTAGCCACGCAGATCATCACCATCGGCATCGGACACGCCGCATATTAAAATCGTGAGGCAAGCTGGCTAGTCAAATGTTGTGACTTTCCCACGGATCACGAGATGTTACATTCGTAAAAAGCATGTGTGGAACCGAAATATTGAATTCTCCGATAACGTTATGGTGTGTGGTTATTAAAAGTGTGAGCCTTATACAGTGATTCATAGTTTAAATATTTTATATAATACATATAATTATAATTATAAAATAAAATAAAATTAATTAATTAATTTATATAAATTAATTAATTTAATTATTTATATAGTTACAAACCATATAATTTAATAAATCAATTTATATATTTTAATTGACCTAAAAAAAAAATTGTAACAAAAACATGGAGTTCAGGACGATGTATTAGTGAAATATATAAAGAAGGTATCGGTGACTACCGCAAGATGAAGACAATTGCCAACAATATAGCTTTGAGGAAAAAGCTTCTGAAGGAAGAGGCAATGTAACAAATATAATTTGTATAAAATAGAATAAATATAATTACTAACTAATCAAATAGTGATTATGTTAAGTAGTTGTTAGTTAGCTGAAAAGGCATGTCTAAAATACATGCCCATTTGTGAAAGGCCACCTGCATAGGTATATCAGCAGGGCCTCATTGTAACATTTGATCATCTTATCATATACATTTTTAATAAAATATTATTATTTAATACCTCTTGCATATTTTTGCTATTAAGTCAACAAGCGTACAAGTTTTGTTGCTACAGTTGCGTTTGTAAAGTCACAACAAATGCACCAAAGTGTGATTGACCACAATGAGTGTATATGAATGAAATGAAGTACTCCTCTTCAACTTGGTAGCCATCAAAGCACATAAGGTGGTCCAAAAGTGGCTAAGAAACCTATTGTCCCTGTACTACACAATATATGTAGGCAATCTAAAATGCACCCACATATATGGGAAATTATTGAATGTGTAGCAAAAATATAATTAGCATGCCACCTTGTTTCTACGAGTCCTCTACCAAAGTCTGTTGACATACTCCCCCAAATTCTGAAGGGTGAAGAAAGCAAAGGATGCAACCCCGATTTTCTATTTATGGCTTAATGTATACTATGCAAAGCACATCCCCCACAAGCCATTCGACATTCATCTGCATATGTGGCTAGAAAACATACATTTCTAGGTTAACCAAAGTATTATGCACACCAAAATGCCCTACAACGCTTGAACCAATCCCTTAAAAGCAATAGATGGTGTTCCACTCTCAAAACATAAATCTATGCATAGTGGTAAAGTATACCATCATTGACATGGAATCCTTGGGTGCAATACCTTATTTGCATCAATACACCCTTATGCTTGCATGAATTGTAGAAATTTACAATCAATGGTGAACATATCCACAAAATCCTACCTACTAAATGTGTCAAGCTTTAATAAGACTATAAAAAGCACTATTACAAATCTTGAAAAAGTTTGCAATCCATTTTTAGGAGCCCTACTTGTACCTCATGACCAAGTTAAACTATTGTAGATATGACATCCATTTTAAATTCCGACTTTCTTACTACTTCAGTTGGGTTTGCAAAAATCGCAAGTTTAAGGTCAATGTGTTATAATAGTTGTCTTACCAAGTAAATAATGTTTCCAATGATTGATTGATTACATAATGACACACATCCATGTAATACCTACACCTACAAAAGTTTCCGAGTGATGGACATATCCATGCATGAACCCTTCCATGAATTCATCCACCCCAGTGGTAGAGTATCTCACTCTCTTGGTCCAATTACACAAGTATACATGCTAGAAGTGCAATGATCAAAATGCCCTACAATGCATTGTCCAAAGTGAATACTAATGGTCAGCCTTGCACATTGTGCTCAAAGTTGATCATGACTTCAATCCCAAATATTAGGTCATCTTTGTCATGCACTCCTTTCTAAACTTTCACTATTGGTGCTAGTACAGGACCATTCTTGACTTGGATAGGCATAATGTGGCCTCTATCTAGAAGCACTAAACTCATTCTTAGCACTGACTACGCTCAAATGTTGGCACAATCGACTATCGTGGTCATGCAAGTGACTAAGGACTTGTATGTTCTGGGGCTGAAAAAGAACCTCATTTCTATATCTGCTATTGAGGACAGGGGATATGTAGTAGTGTTACGTAATGGACAAGTCCCATGTATCCCAAGGGATCCAGAATAACTTCGAAAAAGTGATTGGAGTCTTCTTTGGGAAGTTGTGTAGACTTATATTTCAGCCGACAGGAGAATTGGAATCCACTACCAACAACAATGATTTATGTGAGCTATGGCACAGGAGGATGACACACATGCATCACGGGGCTTTGCGCATTCCAAGGGAGATGGTTACAGTTGTACCAGTATTTGGCATGGAGCATCATGATATGTGCAAGGGGTGTGCTTTGGGAAAGTATGGCAAGATAGCCTTTCAAAGTAATGACAGCAGGGCGAGTGGAGAACCAGACAAGGAGAAAGAACAAGGTCTTAAGGTCTGATAATGGGGGGCGAGTACACCTCCCATGAGTGCAGAGATTTTGTTGCTAGTGATAGGAAGAGTACATCAAGATGTTGCTTCATGTTGGTTTCAGCAGTGGTGTCACGGTTCAATAGGAAACAAAGATAAGTGGCTTTGAGTTCTATTGAGGCGAAGTATATGGAAGCTAGTCAGGCCAGTTGTGAGGCAATTTGGCTTCGCAAGATGTTGTATGGCTTATTTCGTCAGCAACTAAGACCAACAGTGATCTATTGTGATAATTACAGATGTATCAACCTCATGGAGAATATAGTATTTCATGACAAGTCAAAGCATATTGATATCAGATGCCACTTCATCTAGGATTACGTTTAGAGAGGAGCAACAAAACTAGAATAGATAACCATTGATCAGCAGGTTTCGGACATTCTCACAAAATCCTTGCCAAGGGGCAAGAATGTGTACTTCTAAAACAAAATGGGAGTGGTGAGAAATACCTTCCTCGCTAAGAGAGAGTGTTAAGAAATGGTTCCAAGGTGGTTTTTCCTAGTATTTTGTGCCTAGCTTAAGAAAAATTGTAAAGTGTGTTGAGAAATCAAGCGACAACTTAATTAGTTGATTTATCTTACTTTGATAACCGCATGTGGCGTATTTTTACTTAACTTGATTATTATAATGTTCTTATCTTCAAACAGCTACCAAACTATGAGGATCAAATAGACAAGAGGTCAAAAAAATGTAGGTTGTAAACCAGAGCCAAATCCTCTCCTCTTGAGATGAAGACCCACAAGAATTCTTCTCTTCTAATAGAATATTCGGATGACGAATTCCAAGACCTAAGACCCTTGTCAAAGACCTCTCCAAGACCAAGTCAAACTTCTCCTTCTTGATGAACTTTTCCAACTACTTTGGCCTAGTGGCTTCCAACAATTTCAACCCAGCAACTTCGACCTTTCAGCAATTGCGACCTAGCAACTTCCTCTGCAACTTCGACTTCTCCAGCAGTTCTCTTCTATAACTTCAACTTCCCCAACAACTTCTACAATTTGGGTCTAGAAGCTACTTTAGAAACCCTAACATGAGAGAGAAAGAGGTCCAAAACTTCGATCTTGGTTTTCTTCTTCCTTTTTATTTTTTCCTTTTCCAACTTCTTTCTTTAGGAGATCGAACTTGCTTTCTTGCTAGTATGAATTTTTCTTCCAAATGAAGTTGAGGTTCCCTTATATATAGGCTTCTTAGGAGGTCGAATTGTTGTCCTTAAGGTTGACTTGATCCATCTTGTAGGTCGACTTGTTTGACTAGGTCTTGGAGGGTCTTTATGACACTTTTGACTTTACAAAAATTTTCTTTACAAGATACAACATGCCCAAAGGGGTCTTACATGTATGACAATGACTCTTTTGACTTTAATTCTATGACAAGCCTAGAAGCACTCAATGGGTGCTTGACCTATAAATAAACTTATATTGAGCATGAAACCCATGCATCTAGAATGACCATAATAAAATTATTTTCTCCTTAGTATCAAATATATAAAATCATGTTTACAATAGAAATTATGAAGACCGACCCTAGTTACACATTTCAACATTCCCTCTTAACTAGGGAGATATTCATAATCCATAGACGGTACTTGGACACTCTCATACTGAAGAATTCTCATAAGAAGAGTCGGATTGGTAAGCCATCTCATAAGCTATTTTACCAGCTTATATATGTGCATCTCATCATATCAACCAGCATTGTCATATAGTAAGGCCTTGACTAATAGCTCTACCTCTCCAACAATCAGAGCACAATGTTGGCGAGACAATGACTAATAGACACTTTTCATCATTGTCTCTTAAGGCACATACCCCATTCGAAGGTTCATAAGTTATGTCCTTTTGGGACCATTCCTGTCTTGGAATAACACATCCTCAAGGAATTTCCACATTGACTACTCTTGCCTATTGGATGCCCTACCACATAATCAAAGATTATCATAATCAATCGTATTTGCTTACCCAATCCTCCATTCTTTCTTCATAACATGAGGACAAGAATGATGTGTCTATTTATCCCTCTCAACTAGGGAGGATCTACACATTCCTATAAAAGGAATATTCCTAAGCTCCCTTTTAACAAGGGACTTGCCCAAGCTCCCTCTCAACTAGGGACTTGTTTCCAATAGCAGTTATCTGCTCTGTGGTGAACATCATTGTATTATTAGCTACTTGTAGGGCTCCTCTTTTTGCATAGTTTCATGAACTTCAACTTGTTCATCATGGAGCCTTATTCTTCAAGAACTTCTTCGTAGGGCATTAGCCATTTTTTCCATCACTTCCCTTCAACGAACCATAGCGTTGAACCAATAGTCATGTCATACTTATTTTCATCGGAAAGGGATCTTCTAGTCCACGTCTAGCTTTTCTTCATACATATACCTCTTCCAAATCATGTTTCTTTCGGGATCTTCCATCTAATGACATGAGTATTAGTTGTAGGTGACTTCTACAACCTTTTTGGTAGCCCTATAACAACACAACCAGATGTTTTCAAAAAATCAAAATGAACATTAGGTCAAAGTTACCTTTTTATGATGGCCTTTTGTCATGAGTCATGACATCAGCTTCTTGCAACATCAACATCTTGCACATGTATGAATCCATCTCCAAGACACATATTACCAAGCTTTTCCTTTTCCAACACACCTATCAAGGTCTTCATACCTTCTTCATGGAGATGTCATAGCTAATCCTTCTTGTTCTCAGATGTTGATCACTTATCTTATCTTTCGTGACTATAGATACATCTTTCACGAATTCTTCTTTTACCTTCTCTTCACATATTGCTTCCACGAGATCATCTATACATAGTTCCTTCATCATAGGAACTATGACTGCCAACCACCTCATATTCTCCATAAGGCCATATCATGTCCATATGTAGAAGAATTCAAGGCACATTGTCTACATGCCTTCATATATCTTTATAAAGGAAGAGTTTCTTCTTCTTTTATCATGCTCAAGAGATAGAGAATTCCACCCATTCTATCTGAAACCATATGATGACAAGAATTATCTATCTATCAAATATATACATACCTCTTCCTTCATGTGGCCATCTAGACTTCCTTTGGGCAGCTTCCTTTCCTTCCTTGAAGATGAAAGTACTTCAACTTGTCATGATGCATGTCTTTGTCATCATACTATCATCTTTTTAACCTGTAGATCCCACATAATGTGTAATGTAGACCATCAGCAAGACGCTTCTTCTTAAGTAGAGGTGAACCATCTTAATGAAGATTCCAATGGAGGATCTTGATGATCCTCATTCTACGAATGCTCCTTCCTAATGATGATGATGTATGATGGTTTCTTTATCTTCTATCTTGCTAGATGACTTTCTTCCAACCATATATACTGCTACTTCGGCCATTTCTGTCATGATGACTGCTATAACCATGTAGACTTTCTACTTTAGCTATCCTTCCATGCTTTTATGATGATGTCAACCCTATCTTGCTATAATGCATCCTATCATACTTGTGATGCTTTTTATTCTCTTCTGTAATTGAAAAGAACTAAGTGAAGGAGATTATCTCAGTCATGTACAGATCTTTCACTTCCTCCTTTGATTTCTTCTTTCTTGATTGTTCCACTTCTTCAATAACATGGGCTTCATTTCTTTCCTTTCTCTTCTTGTTGTCCTTCTTGAGTTTGGGACAATTCCTTTTAAAGTGCCCATATTCATTACACTTATAGCATTGTATCTTTGACATATCAACCTTTTTCTTTTTCCGAGGATCGAGCTTTCCAAACTTCCTTTTCTCCTAGCCATGCAACTCCTAGCCATGCAAGCATATGCTTGAACTTGTTCATTTCATCCAATATTGCTCTTTGTCGTCAACCTAGCTTCTTCAATCTTACATAATGACCAAAGTTCACTGAATGGAGTGGCTTCCTTCTTTCCATGGATACTTGATACAAAATTGCCCCATTCATCAAGTACTACATGGAGCACAACGTTGGTCATCTCTTTATCAGACATTATTTCTCCTTGTTCTTGTAGTTGATCTATTATTTGCGATACCGCATCAGGTATGAGGCTACCCCTTCTTACTTTGATACCTTCATCTTGTATAATTTGGTTCTCAATGATATTACTTCTCCTGCAAATGCTTATGGAAAACAATTCTACTAACTATTAATAGATATCTTTCAATTTCTCCAACTTTGCAACATAAGCAATTAGGGAATCCTTGATTGATTCTATGAGGCTTCTTTGAGCTCTTATTTCCCCTTTCATATACATTGATAATACTTGAGCTTTCTTTTGAGATGGTTTGGAGATCGAACCCTTAACATATTCAATAACTTCATTCTCTATGAGAATCAAATCTATCCTCTTCTTCCATGCAAGGAAATTTGATGACCCAACCATTTTGTTGCCCTCCTTGCAAAATGAAGTCATGTTGATAGTGGATTCATACATCAATATAAAGATACTAGTCAAGTGAAGATGTTACTTTGAAGATGATATCTTCAACTTGATGCCTTCTTGATGATGATGACAATTGAAGATACCTTCTTGAAGATGTCTTCCTTCAAGTATGCTTGAAATGTGATCCTTTCTTCAATTAGAGGGAGATCAGCTTGATTTCATTGAGGATGATGACAATGTTTCTCTTTGCTTCCTTTCAATGTAGAATGTATAATGTAGAGGCTTCCCAAGATGCTTTAAATGTAGAGTCCTTCTTTGAATGAAGGTACGTCTTTGAAGTATTTTTCTCCTTGTGATGGTGTGATCCTTGAGATGATTACTCCTGCTCGGTGCTTCTTAGTCTACCCTAATGATTTCCTTGTGCCTAATCCTTATGTATCCTTCTTCAATGATGTGATCTTCAAGCTGCCTCTTCTTCTTGATGTAGGCACCTTAGCTCTAATACCATGTTGAGAAATCAAGGGGCGGCTTAATTAGGTGATTTCTAATTGAATTTAGGCTTATGTGATCCATATCATGAAAAGTAAGAAATTTTCGGTAAAATCACATCACCAGAGTTTTCTCGATGTGTTTCAAACCATCCAATGTGGTTCACTGTCAAGATAAGATGAAGAACTAGATCTTGGCATCAAGTTAAATAGATGGAGAGAAAAGAAAAAAAAAATATCGCTATATTATAACAATGTTCAAACCTATATAATCAAAACAATAAAACAATTAATAAAATCAATATAAAAATATAATAAAATAAAAACAATATTTGGGTCAAACTTAAATAATCAAAACAATTAATTCTAAAAACTTAAAAATAAAAAATGGTCAAACTTAAATAAAGAATACTTGGGTCAAACCTAAATAATCAAAACACTAAAATAAAAATAATATTTGGTCAAACTTAAATAATTGAAACAATTAGTTCTAAAAACTTAAAAATAATAAATGGTCAAACTTTAAAAAAAATTAATAAAAATAAGTAAATAAATAACTGCTTGTGATTTATTTTTACTTAACTTGATCAGCTTCTTCTTTCACTTTATTATAATGTTCCGATCATCAAACAGCTACAAAACTATAAGATCAAATAAACAAGAGGACACAAAATGTAGGTTGCAAGTCAAGGCAACCTACATTTACATCTAGGTTATATCTAAAACTGAAACCAAATAAGAAAATGAAAGCAACGCATACCTCTTAGCAGCATGTTGTCTCAGAATAACATCCAGAACCCTAAGTGCGTCTTGCGAATGATCGGAAACTTCGCCCCTCAGAACAATTACTATAGTTTTCATTGTAATTTTAGTAGCATATGTAATCGAACGTCTCCTCTTGAGAGGAAAACCAACAAGAATTCTTCTCTTCTTATAGAATGTTCAGATGACGAATTCCAAGACTTAAGACCCTTGTCAAAGACCCCTCCAAGACCAAGTCAAACTTCTCCTTCATGATGAATTTGTCTAACTACTTTGACCTAGCAGCTTCCAGCTATTTCGACCCAGCAACTTCGACCTTTCAACAATTGTGACCTAGCAAAAACTTCGACTTCCCCAACGACTTCGACTTCTCTAGTAGTTTTCTTCTGTAACTTCGACTTCCCCATAAACTTCTGCAATTTCGGTCTAGCAGCTAATTTAGAAACCCTAACATGAGAGAGAAAGAGGTCCAAAACTTTGATCTTGCTATTTCTCTTCATTTTCATGATTTTCGTCCTTTTCCAGCTTCTTTCTTTAGTTGATTGAACTCGCTTTCTTTCTTTTATGATTTTTTCTTCCAAACAAAGTCAAGGTTCCCTTATATATAGGCTTCTTAGGAGGTCGAATTGTTGTCCTTCAGGCTGACTTGTTTGACAAGGTCTTGGAGGGTCTTTATGACACTTTTGACTATACAAAATTTATTTACAAGATACAACATGCCCAAAGGGGTCTTACATGTATGACAAGGAATTTTTTGACTTCATAATTCTATGACAAACCTAGAAGCACTCAATAGGTGTTTGACCTATAAATAAATTTATCTTGAGCATGAAACCCATGCATCAAGAATGACCATACTAAATTTCTTTCCTCTTCGATATCAAATATATAAAATCATGATTACAATAGAATTTATGAAGACCAAACCTAGTTACACATTTCAACAAAGTGAACCCCTTGAGAAAAAGTGACTTTATGAGTTTATTAAAGTCGTGTGATTTATTAGTTACTTTATAAGATTACAAAAGTACATTGTATTTTTATTATTCAAGTGACTCTACGAGAAAAGTTACTTAAAAGTGTTATAAAGTACATGGTACACTTTTTTATTTATTAAAGTGACTACGAGGGTCAATTAATGAAAAGGGGGGCTTGAGGGTGTCAATGTGAGATAAGATCTATACTCTTGATCAAGAGAGGCTAAGATATAATCTCAGCCCTTGATCTTAGGGATATGTCTTTCTCTTCATTAAGAGAATAAAAAGGGGCAATGGGCACTTTGCATGCATTCACTCTTTATGTGTGAGATTGGAGAGGAGGAGGAGAGGAGAGGAGACCAAGTCGAATTGCAAAGGAGGAGGCTGAAGCCAAATTGAGTGGCTAAGAAAGCAAATTGTACAACCTATGGAGAGCACAAATTCCCAGGCATATCGTGTTGGAAATACTAAGAGGGGGGTGAATCATTATTTCTTAGCAATTAGTAATTTATTGATCTTTTCAGAGCATTAATTAATATTAACCAGTTATTTAAGAGCATAGGTAAATAGTACACAATGAACACAAATATTTTTTGGTGGAAAAACCCCTTTGGGACAAAAACCATCAAGCGTTTTTTCTAAAAAGTTCTTCAGCTCCAACTGAAAAGAAAGCCCCAACTCCCTAGAATTGTAGAAAAGTGTTCATTCTCCAACTCCTATTGGAAGGACGCCCCAACACCCTCGTTTTATCAACAGTCAGCTGAAAGGATACTCCAACACCCTAGCAAGCTCCAACTTGCGCTAACACCACCCTAAACTGTTTTCGGGCTCCAACCTGAAGGTGACTTCAACCACCTCCCTAGCACCACCCTACCACCCTAAAAATGACAAAAATTTAATACAAAATTGTGGACTCTTGTACCAGGGATAATGGTCAACTTACAATGATATACAATGACTTTACTTCAAACTGAGGCCTCTGGGGGCATGCCACATACCACCGGAATCGTCTCCACAAGGAGAATCCAATAAGGATCATCCTAACACAAAACTCCATGAATTCTCATGTCATTTTGAGCAACAAAAGGTGGGGCATCTCCTAGTGTTGCTTAGGTAGACATCAATGACAACCACCTATCAACAGATCGTGAAGTTAAGAGGGCACAAATTATTGTTGTCTGAGTAGCACGATTTTCAAGGAACACCGACGTTGAAATCGAAGTTTGTCAGAGCAGCTATCAGGGCACAAAAATCTAGAGAAGCTAAGCAAGATTTTTTGGGTTAAGTCTTTGGCACATAAATCGAGAATATTGTAACCATTTAATGATGTTACAGGGCAACGATTTTTGAGCTGAGTGGCATGCAAATAGAGGCTATTAAAGCACAAATTTCGAGGCAATGGTAGCACAAAAATCAAGGACAGCTACAACACTATTTTGAAAACAACATGAGGCAAATTTGAGATAAGTCTATGTTGTATTAATTATTGATTGTACTATTGTACCAAATTCCCATAAGGAAAAATAAATCTCCCTTCTTCACTAGTTTTCCCTTTGGGGTTTTTCCAGGGTCAATTTAACCAAAAATTCCTTGTGTTCAAAATTCATGATCATGAATGCTTGTGTAGTTTCTCAGGAAAGGTGAAAAGTAGAGTAAATCTCAAGTGTTTCATGTTTTGAGATTTAAATTCAAGTTTATATCAGTTTCTAATAATATGGGAAGGGTTGGGGTGGCAGGAGGGGGAGGGATTTTCATTAATCGAAGGAATCATAGTAGATAGATTTGCATGGGGTCTGGGAAAAAAGACAAACAATCAAGTCGAGGCTTATGGATTGCTCCTCAGGCTATCTCTGGCCCAAAAAAGGGAATAAAGGAGATGTCCATCCTAGGGGACTCACTGGTGAATATGAAGCATATGATCAACAATTCATCAGCAAAAAACTATAAATTGAACCAAATCATCTAGAGTGTAAAAACTCTGGTAAACTTGATAAATATATATTATTAATGATGAAGATGAAAGATGATTACAATGAGGGATCGCCTAGGCTTTAAATATAGCCTCAAGGTGTCCCTTGGCAAAGAGGCATGATCTTTGATCATGCCCTTCCACATTAATAACCTAAGATAACTAAATCTAATTAATAACTAATAAAATATACATAACATTGCCCCCCTCTTAAGATGCTTTGTCCTCAAAGCATACGTAATGATGGGTGTTGCTGGCGAAACGCTTCAGACTCCCAAGATGCTTCTTCAATGGGCAAGTCCTTCCACTTGATTAAATATTCGGTAACAACACGAGAGCGCAGCTTCTTATCACGAGTAGATAGGATACCCTCGGGCTCTAGAACGAGCTTGCCTTCATCATCCAAAATGGGAAGTGTTGTTTGGGGCAACTGATGGTCACCCAATGCCTTTTTTAAGCAGGACACATGGAAAACATTGTGAACACGACCGGTATCGGGAAGGCTCAACCCATAAGCGACTTGACTGATCTTTTTAATAATTTGATACGGACCATAAAACTTTGGAGCTAATTTATTTTTTCCTTTTTGTTTAAGGGACAACTGCTTGTATGGTTGAAGCTTGACAAACACCCAGTCTCCAACTTCAAATGATCTCTCAATGCGATTACGGTCAGCTTGTTGCTTCATACGATTCTGTGCAACACTCAAATTTTCTTTTAGAATTTGGACGACCTTTTGGTGTTCTTCTAGTTGATTTTTTACTGCTGGCAAATTAGTTTGAACTGAAGCAAAATCTTTCCACTTCAGAGGCTCATATCCATATAGAGCCTGGAACGGAGTCATTTTTGTCGATGTATGGTAAGTAGAATTATACCACCATTCGGCAAGATGCAACCATTGGACCCACTTATTTTGTTTCTCCGTAGCATAACACCGTAGGTAAGCTTCCAAACACTTATTAACAACCTCTGTTTGCCCATCTGTTTGAGGGTGATAAGCTGAGCTCATATTGAGGTAGGTTCCAACATGGTTGAACAATTCCTTCCAAAAGTTCCCTTTAAATTTGGCATCCCTGTCACTAACAATAACTTTCGGAAAGTCGTGTAGCTTATAAATATGTTTGCAGAATATCTCTGCAATTTGCTTTGCAGAGTCTGTTTTTTTAATAGCGATAAAGTGAGCATACTTAGTGAGTCTATATACTACAACGAAGATCTTATCCTTTCCATCCGATACAGGTAATCCTTCAATAAAATCCATCGATATTTCTTCCCACTTCTGAGCCGGAATATTTAAGGGATGAAGTAAACCAGGTGTCATAATGTTTTCAGTTTTATTTCTTTGACATTTGTCACATTCTGCAACATATTTTTGAATATCGTGACTCATACCCTTCTAGAAAAATGATTGACGTGCATTGTAGTAGGTTTTGAAATATCCTACATGCCCAGATGACATGGAATCATGTGATTCCTTGAGTATTTTTGATATAAACTTGGATTTGGAATTTAGATAAATTCTCCCTTTGTACCATAAGATATCATTCTTCCATTCAAATTTTGAATTCCCTGGGAGATTATTGATTATAGCCAACATTTCTGGATCCTTGGCGTACTCACTTCTAATCTCATTAAGCCATTCAGGCACAACAATCGAAACTGCAAGTAATGCTGATTCCTCATCTTTTCTGGACAGGGCATCCGCTACGACATTGTCTTTCCCTTTCTTGTGTAATATCTCCATGTCAAAAGCGGCAATCTTCTCGATCCATTTTTGTTATTCTTCAAAGAGTGTTTTTTGCTGAAGGAGATACTGAAGACTGTTATGATCAGTTCGGATGGAAAATTTACTTCCTAACAGATATTGTCTCCATTTGGCCAAAGAATGCATAATTGCGAGCATTTCCTTACTGTATGTGGACTTGAGACGCTCACGTTTATTTAGTTTTCTGCTTTCAAAGGCAATAGGGTGCCCTTCTTGCATTAATACTGCACCAATACCGAAGCCAGAGGCATCACATTCAATGATAAATGGTTTAGAAAAGTCAGGAGTTGCCAATACTGGTGCACTAGCCATGACTTCCTTCAAATCTTCAAAACATTTCCCTGCTTCCTCATTCCATTGAAACGAATTTTTCTTTAAAAGATTCGTAAGAGGTGCAGTTCGATGTGCATAATCTTTAATAAATCTTCGATAATATCCCGTTAATCCTAAAAATCCTCTGAGCTTGGATATGTTCACTGGTTTATTCCATTCCCTTATAGCCTTAATCTTAGAAGGGTCCACTTTTACTCCTTCATGGGATATTAGGTGTCCTAGATATTCAACTTCTTCTTTTCCAAAGGTGCATTTGGATTTTTTTGCATAGAATTGATGGTCTTCTAGTAACGTGAGAATTCTTTCCAAGTGTTGCAAATGCTCCCTCCAGGTTTTACTATAAATCAAAATATCATCAAAAAATACTAGTACAAATTTCCTAAGATATGGACGAAATAACTCGTTCATAGTGGCTTGGAACGTAGCTGGTGCATTTGTTAACCCAAAGGGCATTACTTTAAATTCATAATGACCTTCATGTGTTTGAAATGCAGTTTTTGGAATATCTTCCAATCTAATTCGGATCTGGTAATAACCTGACCTTAAATCTAATTTAGAGAAATATTTTGCGCCATGGAGTTCATCCAACATTTCATCGATAAAGGGAATTGGAAACTTATTTTTAATTGTTATCTTATTTAATCCTCTATAGTCAATGCATAGCCGAAACGATCCATCTTTTTTTCTTACCAATATAACTGGGGCAGCGTACGGACTCTTACTTTTTGAAATGACCCCACATTTTAAAAGGTCTTGGATTATCTTCTCAATTTCCGTTTTATGGTGATGTGGGTAGCGATAAGGCTTGATGTTAACAGGGTCTGATCCTGCCTTGACTACTATGGTATGTTTGATTTCCCTATGAGGAGGCATCTTCATTGGTAGATCTTGAAATACCTTCTCATGTTTCTGAACTAGAGCTTGTACCTCCTGTGATTCTTCGTGGTTGACTTTTGTAGATAACATCTCTAAATGATGACATTCGACTATATAGGCTGGCGCTCCCTTTCGGATCATCTTCATCATCTGGGATGATGATACGATTTGATTTTCTGGGGCTTGGAATCCAAATAACTTGTGCTTCCGCCCTTCCCACTTAAAGCTTATAAGCTGCTTTGATACCAATGGAGTGTAAAAACTCTGGTAAACTTGATAAATATATATTATTAATGATGAAGATGAAAGATGATTACAATGAGGGATCGCCTAGGCTTTAAATATAGCCTCAAGGTGTCCCTTGGGGAAGAGGCATGATCTTTGATCATGCCCTTCCACATTAATAACCTAAGATAACTAAATCTAATTAATAACTAATAAAATATACATAACATCATCGAGAGAAGCCAGAGAATGAAGCCTCTTTTTGATCATTTACATTTCTATCATATCCTAAGAGGACATAATAAGGAAGCAGACAGGCAAGCCAATCTGGCCTACTCAACAATAGAAGAAAGCAACAATGTGAATGGAATTGTGGGAAAGTTTTCTATCCCCTAAGGATTGATATGAAAATTAACAAAGCAAAAGCTATTGTTGAGGATGGAAAGAAAAAGAGAACAAATTGGTTTGGTAAGTGGACTTGGATAGCCCTTTCCTCCCTAGCTCTCTTCCCCTCCCTCCTCCTCGTTTCCCCTCCTCCCCCTCTCCTCCCCCCCTTTCCTCTTCTCCCCCTTCCCTTTTGCCCCTCCACCTCATTCTCCATGTCACCCTCCAGCTCTCCTCACCTCTACCTCCTTGGTATCCGAATCACCCACACCCACCCTGGCCCTATCCCATCTGCCCCCTTATCCCATGCATCTCCCCCTTGCCTCGTGGCATCTCTTCTCCATGCGTGTGCAGTTTAGAAAAGACGCATGTCGACTGGCTTGAGCCATGTGATACACTTGGTATCAATTCAATTTGCAGTATGGGAGATGGGGTTTATCTGCATCAGATCGTTCACTATTGTCGACGCATTCATGGATCAGGCATGCGAAACTTAATCCTCCTATGTTGGTGCGGTCAGTTTGTGCAGGGCAAGCCAAGGTTGGACAGGTCGAAGGTCGTTTCACTGAGCAGAGCAATTATGGAAGTTTGTTGAGAGACTTGCGACATGAGCAAAATTCATGGCCCCTGTAGCATGGCTAGTCTCAGTATTAGTTATATATTCAGGAATAGCAGTATGTATCGTTGCCGAAAGATCACGCATGCTTAGCAAAATTCACGGCCCCTGTAGCATGGTCAGTCTTAGTATTAGCTATATATTCAGAAGTAGCAGTATGTATCCTTGCCATAAGATCAAGCATGCCTCTATCCGGGGGGTTATTTACTTTATGACCCAAAGGCAAGGCCTGGATAATTTAGGTAGTCTGGGAAGGGGTTCATTCTGGATCTTCTGCATCGTGATTTAGGAGGCTAGTAGTGTGCAGCTGCAAGGAGTTAGTAAGGGTGGCTTCTTGAAGGAAATAAGACGTGACGTGGCTTCTCAGGGGGTCGAGGTTGTGGGTGGCGGTTTGAATTGTGGGAGTCGAGAGAGGGTGTTGCTGGTAGGGAATGTGAATTATAGTTGGGTTTGTGTGGCTTCCCTGGTGTCTTGAGCACGGTTTTCTAGTTCTTTGGATCGCTTTGGGAGTCTCAGTATCTGCCTTAAACCTGTGGAGTCGTTTGTCTTTTTGGGTGTCTGTCTATGGCTGGAATTGCTGAGCCATTTAGAGGAAGGAAGCTCGGTCTCGAGATCCTGGGGCCGTCGTAGGCCTTGGACAAGTAGAATGTCAGGGAGAATGGTGAAGGATCGAGGAAAGGGCCACGCGGATTCCGCTCTATGTGTCAAAGACCATGCAGAAATTAAGGACGATTTGGCGATAATCCAAAGGTGTATCCATCAGTGGCAAAAAGAAACCCTGGAGATGCGAGAACAACAGTTGGTAAAGAATGAAAGAATTCACCAACTGGAAGATGAAATTGACGCCCTTAGACACCAAATTGAGGATCTTCAGCTCAAACTGGACGACAAAAGCACGAAGATGGATGAAGAAAACCCATAATTGATCTTAACATTCCAACAGCAATGTAGGAGTAACTGGTTTTGAGAATCCTATTTTTGTTTTTTGGTAGTTATTAGATGTTAAAATGTAAATGTAAATTTATGTTGTAGCAGTTATGTAGAATGTATAGCAGTAGCCAAGTAGTAAGGGATAATTTGGTAATTTTGGGAAAGAAAGGTTGGGTTGGGTCGATCATCAAATATGTTATGTTGCCCATTGTTGGCTATGCTCTTTTATTGTAAAGCTTCTAGTTTTTGGCCGCAAACGGGCGCGGATTAATATAGTATTACTAATCTTTCCTCTTAAAAAAATTATGGGAATGGCATTAAACTTGATGTGAAAACCAAACTTGAAATCGACAAGGGATTTACAGTCAAAATCTCTACACAAAACTTTAACAGCACCGTGACAAGGGCGAATTCTGGGTTGAAAAGGGATCACGCTCCAGAATTAAGGGGTGCGGCGGACTGAACTTGATGGTAGTGAAGGATTTTTCCAAAGGTACCAAAGCAGTGAGTTAGGGTGGCACATAACACGGTCCAACAACAAAAGGTTAGGATGTGTGACCAGTTGTTGAATAACAGAACCATGGATACTTTTAGTTTGTTAGCATAGAAACTAGTATGTGTTGTTAGACTATAGGGATCTAAGGATCTTTGTCTTTTGTTGATTGCAAGTCAAATAACTAGTCAAACTAGTCCTAATTTATAGTGGTCGCTTAAAGAATCAATGGTTGTTTGAATATCTTATTATCCTATTTGTACATTTAAATAAGGGGCATTACTATTTCATAGATCAATGAATATTGCCAAGTTGTTATGAAATTCAATTATGTTATGTATTTTATTGAAACCCTAACTCAGAATTGCATCCTAAGGCAATCCCAAGAAAGGGATATTACATGTTTCTCTTATTTGATGTAGATGTTGTGTGGACAAGCGATCGTGCAAGAGTATCCAATCTTCAAAAGCTTGCCATTAGAGTGCTCCTATGGATTCTAGCGCAACAGGAACGTATTTGAAAAAATACACACCTAGAAATGCAATAGGTTAAAAAAATCAAATTAAATTTTTTAATTCATTATAAATTATAATTTTATAATTATTAATTTATAATTTATGACCCTCATACAAGTCGGACTCCCAATGCCTCGATGACATGGTCCACATCTACTACAATCTCCAATTGTGGGTGAGGCAACTTCAGAAAACACATGATGTGGACGTCATCATATTGGATGATAATGACACAACTATTGCTTGGAGGGTTGAGGCCGAGAGGCCTGTCATGGAAACAGGCCATTACTGGTTACAGAAAGAAGAATTGGAGGAGGTGGTAGCCATAGGAGAGAGAGGTTGAGGAGGAGAAGGAGGTGACACCACCTAGCATAGTCACCAATGGAGGGCATCAGAGTCTACCTCCTACTTCTGATGGAAGACGTCAGAGACCAACACCAACCCCAGGACATTCTTCCTCTAGACGAAAAGCCGTTACCATTGCCCATAAAAGGGTGTAGAGGAAACCACTAGTTTATGTATCTAATTTCACTATAGATGACTCCTGATGATGAGACACATTTATTATATTTGTTGCTGATATTTTGAGGTTGAGTCATGACTTGATATTCAGGACATGATTCATTGTTGATGTGTAATCTAGCACTAGACATTTTATACTTCTTATATACTAGTTTTATTTTCATATTTATGTGGCAATGTATTTATTTGATGTTGTAGATGCTTTAGATGCTACAAAAATTGCAAAAAATGAATGTTTTTGTATTTTTTAATTTCGCCGATGTTTGCCTATTTTTACATATATTTTCCCATTTTTACAATTTTTTTCTTTTCAGGACCCTTGTCAAATTTTATGCCAATGCTGATGTCAGAAACATTGGAGTGAACCATTAACCCCATGTAAAATTTTAAAGACAGGTTAATATATACAGGAGCGGAATGAAAGTGTATTCCAAGTTCTAACACGATATATCTATTCAAATAATGCATGAGAATCTCTGTACAAGTAAACTAACATATAAGCTTTGAATATGTTATTTTGAATGGCATTTTAGTAACCCTCTCTGAGATGTTTTTCCAAGTTCTAACATGATATTTCTATTAAAATAATGCATTAAAATCTTTGTACAAGTAAACTAACATATAAGCTTTGAATATTTCATTTTGAATGCCATTTTAGTAACCCTCTGAGATGTTGGAAGCATTAACAGAGAAGATTTTCTATGGCCGGTCCTAGCGTTAAGGTCCGAAGAAGTTGAAGCCACAACCCTGCCTGGCCAATGCCATGCAGATTGAACACAAGGAAAATATGTCTCGATCTGCCCAAATATGAATATGCCATGCAATGAAGTTTACACACAATTTGAAATATGGCTAGGGTAAAGAGCAATGTTGTGATAATCACAATCGGGATTAATCGGCGAGGGTCCGGAAAAAGAAAAAATCGTAAAAATCGGGATAAAATCAGCAAAATTTTAAAGACCAAAAAAAAAATCATCTTTGATTTTTTTTCAAAGATGATTTTTTTCTCAAAAATTCTGCGGCCTGAAAAAATCACCAATGACATCAGCCGATTAAATCGCCACATGAAAAAAATTGCAATTTTTTGAAAAAATCACGAATTAATCACGATTTTCGCAACACTGGTAATGACCAGGCAAGCTCCAAATTCTACTAAGATCACTGCATCAAGAATTATCTCTCGGCCAGCATGCTACTGGAAAGCATAGAAAAAATAACACTTTTAGTGCACAACAATCTAGGCATTGTTGAAGTTAGGAGGCTAAAATTAAGTTGGGTCGGTTTGCCATGGTTGAATAATGGAATTAAATGTAAAATTTATGAAAAAAAATGATCATGATGATTGAAGGCTAGAAGAAGTGTATTAGTTTTCAAAGAATGGCGAGGACGTTTTTTATTCAAGCTCTGACTAGAGTTATAAACAGACAAGTAATGACACCAAATTGCATGCAATGAAGAAAATATGTACACTTGGGCACTGATCACTTGTCTCGTTCTTATAGCACTGTAACTACTCTGTGCTGCCAAAACACTGTAAAAGAAATACACTAACTAAAACTGAAACAAAATAGGTAGCACAAACAAACAAAATAGGTGGCATCACAACTACAAAAATAACATATTTATTATGCACACAACCTTATTGACCTACACTGGTGTATGTATAATAGTATCTTTGATTAATGAAACAACTGAGCAAACAAGTGAACTTTAATAAGAAAATTAAAATCACATGTACCTGCAGCGGAGATGCCAAATTTGATGGATAAGAAAACGAAGGGTCCTCCCATGGAGCAAAAGAGCCTTCAATCTGCATAAAGCTTAAATTCAAATTAACTCTGAGTGACAAAACCACGGATCGATTACACTATAGATTGGATCCTTAGGTCAAGCAGTTTAAGAAAGCTAAAAAAGCATATGCAAAGAACAGTAAGAAAGCTTCTTGCCTTGCCAGAGTACAGCAGAAATAAGAAAGGCCCTGAAAATAAGAGATGATAAACAAGAAGCAAGACCAACCACACCATACGAAAATCAATTCACATACCTGTAAATTTCCAACACAATAACCAGCAGTTGCAGCAACCACGATAGATCCTATCCCTGTTGCATGGGTATCTCGTATGCGCCCTCCTGCTCCAGTTTCTGCACCTGGAAAAGGAGCAACCTGAAAAGTGAATAAAATTCATCAGCCTTTCACTGTCTGAGAGACAATAGCAAGCATGCAACACACAAAGAGACAAAAGTACATGCTCGCATAAATTCTCTAGCATAAAAACAATGTAACATCACATATTCCTTGAGGAAAACCCTATGCATGATACAAAACAATAACATATTTATATTGAGATATCATCCAAAGCCAAGGGCCGCAGCTCTTTTGAATATAAACCAAGAAGCAAACATCACTTTAATGATATATATCACGTATATCAGCCTGATCCCAGTGGGCAGATCCTCATAACAGATATTAATACTACTATTGCAAATACAGTGAGACTATATTCTATTGTGCAGTGATTTACATAAATATGGTCTTTAACAGCATTAAACACACATTAACCATATTCATAGAACAGAACTAAAATAAACCATAAATCACCATGAGCACATGATTAACACTAAACAAACCTACAAAGGTAAAACTCCAGCAAGAAATAACCGGCAGTGCCTTGCTCTTATTATTCTCAAAACTTAAAATGCAAATAAAGGGAAAACTAACAAACTATGGAATGATTAGAGTCTACAGGGTCACCAGCTTCCTCTTCTCATTATGTCTCTCATCCATGGCCACTTGGCAATGGAACACAAATCTACTGTAATAGGGATGAAACCCTATCTCTTATTGTTGCTAGGATTTAACTCCCTCTCTTTGTTGTTAGGTTTATGGTTCTGGTCCTTGGATCCCTCTCCTTCTAAAGAGTTAGGGTTTCAGCTCCCCTAGAATCTTCTTGGAAATCCATGACTGATTGACTCCACAAAATGTTAAAATATTGGCGAGGGTCCAGAAAACACAAAAATCGGAGGGAAAAAAAAAAGTAAAAAACTGCAAACATTAGCAAAATCTTAAAAAAAATTAAAAAAAACAAATATTTATTTTTTTCAATTTTTTAGTATATCAAGCATCCCCACTGCACAGCATCAAAAAAATGCATTGCCACATAAATATGAAAATAAAACTAAATATAGTATGTATAAGATGTCGAGTGCTACATCACACATCAATATTGAATCATGTCCGGAATCCGGAGTCCTGACTCGACGCCAAAATATCAACAAAAAATATAATAAATGTATCTCATCACCATGCATCATCTACAATGAAATTAGATACATAAACTACTAACTAGTGATTTCCTCTGCCCCCCTTTACTGTAAAAGGTATTGGATTTTTGTCTAGATGAGGAAGACCATGGGGCTGGCATTGGACTCTGATATTTTTTCCATCACTTCCCTTCAACGAACCATAGCGTTGAACCAATAGTCATGTCATCCTTATTTTCATCGGAAAGGGATCTTCTAGTCCACATCTAGCTTTTCTTCATACAGATACCTCTTCCAAGCCATGTTTCTTTCAAGATCTTCCATCTAATGACATGAGTATTAGTTGTAGGTGACTTCTACAACCTTTTTGGTAGCCCTATAACAACACAACCAGATGTTTTCAAAAAAATCAAAATGAACATTAGGTCAAAGTTACCTTTTTATGATGGCCTTTTGTCATGAGTCATGAAAATTCCCTTGAAATGCAACAACTGGAAACACTACAATTTCTTCACCAAACATAAATATTGCGCAAGCAAAAATAGGAACTAAGAAATACTAGCACACACACATGAAATGACAGTTACTTTTGGACAAACATCCCCCGAAAAACCCAATGTGGGAAAACCAGTGCAGCAGCTAAGGGTTTATTTTATTATGCAGCAGTGAATTCTAAATACAACCTTTGGAAGCCCAACTGACTATCCAATTAACAAGAATTTGACAAAAATATTCAAAGAGAAAATTCTCTAACTCCACAAGCAAACCCTTGCCCCTGTCTCTCTCTGGAAATTGGTCATCCAACCCCTGCGCAAGTCATTTCTGCTTCTGACAATTTGCACAGTTGTGCTGGGAAAACTCGCGCAATCCTCGCGGTTGTACCAGTAAATCCCGCACGATACTCGTGGTTGTACCAAAAAAACCCACGCGACCCTAACTACGACTCGTCATAAAATTTCGCGCGACCCTTGAAGCTATTTTGGGCTAGCTTCGTCATGGAATACTTGTGTCACATATTGCCTCTTGAAAACCCTTGAAGCTATTTTGGGCTAGCTTCGTCGTGGAATACTTTTGTTACTTATTGCCTCTCGAAAACTAAAAATGTTCCTGTGGATCACTATCTTTGACCCTCTAACACTTGCTACTCAATCACCTAATCACTGTGTATCTGCAACTGTGTCTCACTCGTGCGTCCTTCTGGCTCAAACTTCTCTCCCTTGCTTGATCTCTTCAACAAGGTAGCTCAATCTGCCAAGGAACTCACACATTGAGTGTGTCCTCTATCTACCCATTGACCTCTTCTTATAATCTCCAGTTGGGACTGCAACGGTCATGATTAAAACTTAATCGATGGTTGAAATCATCTCCAGGACGATCCGTGTGAGTTTCTAGATAATTCACACATTTCCCAATTAATTCCTATTGATTAACCACTTCCTAAGTTAGACTTAGCAAACTTTCTTAATTATGGTAAATTAATTTAATTGAGCCATCTCTACGTGGAATTTCCAGAAAAGATTTCTAGATTTTGGAGAACTCATGTGTTTTAGCGTCTCCAACAAGTCTCGAGGCTAGAACACCATCTGATGCTACAAAAACTAACACTCCCTCTTAGCGAGGAAGGTGTTCTCTCCAACTAGTGTTGCACAACTACAGAACACCATGTCTTTGCAACATCCTCCCATACATATTGTTGATCTCTAACAACTGTAGTTGCCTGCCACTGCCCACAAACTACTACGCAACTCTGATGTTGCATTTGTGTTGTTGTTCACACTGCATTATACAACCTGCCTTGTTGCCAACTCTAAATTTGCACTGCAACTCCCTCTCAACTGTCGTTGTTGGTATTGCAACTACTGCAACTGAGAAGCATCGAAAATACTAAATCATGTCTCTGTGTTGCAACTATCTCCTGAGCATCTAACTGTTACTAGCCTCTCCACTGTCAACTAGGAAATTTGCGTTGCTACTAACTCTACTACTGAGCCTCCTGCTTTGCGCTCCTCAACATCTAACTACTACTAGTCTGCAATTGTCGCTCTGGAATTTGACTACATCAACTAACACTGATCCACGTGCTACTGAACACTGTGGGCCCCTGTAGCAAGGTAATGATCCATGAGGAGACACCATTTGATACTCACCTCGATGGACCCTTCCCAAACCTCTGCAACTCTAAACTTTGATCTACTCATACTGTTGTTGCTTTTGCTCTGTTGTTATCTTTGCATTGTTGCTACAACTACTGCAATAATGAGTCTGATCTCCCCAGATCCTGAAGCACTAGCTTCCATTGGGATGCTCCCTCTGAAACTAGACTCCCTCTAAGTCTCGATATCCCTATGGAAAATATCTTTTCACCCTCCTGGTAACCTACATTATCCTCCTACACTGGAAATTGGACCGCATAGCTCTATGCTAGGAATCTCTTCGTTGGAACTGCACTTGAAAACTACAACTGAGAAATTCACACTATCTATGTCACTTCATCTAGCTCTACAACTTGTCTCACGTGTATTGACTGCAACAAGATTTGCAGTTGTCATCTAAATGACTCGTTGTACCTGTTGACACTGAATCTTGCTACTATGATATTGTGGGCCCCTGTAGCAAATGTGATGATCCTGTTGAAACAACTGCGACTGATCTAATTGATCTCCTAGCTGGTTTTGCATTGGACCCTGCCCATTATGGCACACTGGAGTCTCATACTTCGTCTTCTCTTGGATTTGGTGCCCCACTATCTCATTTTAAGCCTTGTCCTTGCCTGGGATCCTTCTTCGCTTTACAACTCGTACTCCCTTTGGCACTTGTCTCCGACCACTGGAAGATGATCTAGTCGAACTCGCACGACTTCTTTTGGAAGTCTCAGAAAGCTGCAAAAAATTGAGAAACTCAAACTAGGAAATAACCAAGAATCTCCTCCCTTTCCTGCTTGGCTTCTTGCACTGCTACTCGCACTCCCTTCCTGAATGCGTAGTTCTGCTAGCTACTACTGCCACTGGCAACTAGAAAATTTGGAATTCTGAAGCTAGAAACCCTTTGAGAGAAAACTCCCTCTATGTGTGCACTTTCTCTTCCTTCTCGCACTAAATTTACTCTAGCGAACCGTTGCAAACCCTTTGTGCCCAGACAATAATCTGCTTTATGAAAAATTTGAGTTGCTTCTACTCCCTCCACTGCACTCGCGATTGTCCAATCTGTATTCGCTGTGAAATCGCTATGAAATTTCCTTTGAAATGCAACAACTAGAAATTAATTCTCCTAATTGATTAATAGTTTCTTAATTTTCTGATTAATACCGAATTAATCACAATGCAATTTCTTCACCAAAAATAAATATTGCAGAAGAAAAAATAGGAACTAAGAAATACTAGCGCACACACCCAAAATGACACAGTTATTTTTGGACAAACATCCCCGGAAAAACTCAATGTGGGAAAATCGGTGCTACAACAGAGGGTTTATTTTATTATGCAACCGCGAATTCTAAGTGTAGAAATTTCTGTTTCCCACCCCGATTTTCAGTTTCACCTTATTTCTCCATATAGTTAAATGCCCATTCCCATAGCCTTACATTCAACAAGCTGAAAAAATAAATATTTTCTGAAAACACAAATTCTGGAAATGTTCACAATGCTGGAAATGCAGAAATAAAACTCAGCAAAATAAACCAGCGACAGAAAAATAGACACGTTGATTTTTGGTCAATGTGACCCTGGAAAAACCCCCTACAACTCTTGGGGAAAACCAGTTCAAAAGCTCCTTATTTCTGGTAAATGCTTTTACAGAGAGGTGAAATATACAGGAAAAATTCCAGCAACTTAAATACAGACTTATCTTGTTTTTCGTGCTTGCCTCCGCCTTGGAAAACGTGCCAAAACAGCGAAAAAAACTCAAAACAGAAATTTATTACAGCGAATGACAGTTTAGGAAATCGTGCCCAGAACTTCGCTGTACTGCCGTACGGACTGTACGGAATTTACAGCAGACTGCCTTTCTCGAAAATTGTGCTGGCTGCCTCGAAAAATGTGCCCAGCCACCTTGGAAATCGAGCCCTTTGTTGATGTACTCTTCCTCGAAAATTGTGTTGCCTTTCTCCTCGAAAACCATGCTGCCTTTCTCCTCGAAAATCATGCCTCAAAATTGTTGTACAAACTGTTGTCTCGATTTCTGTGCTATTGTATGGTCTTGTTGCCTCGATATTCATGCAGCCTCTTGCTGCCTCGAAAACTGTGCCCTCCTTACTGTTGTACAGATTTGTTGAGTGTGCCTCTCCTTCACCTTCTCAAGCTCTCTTCAGAAAATGTCTTCAGCCCTCCTTCTCTTCCTCTCTCAATCTGCTCATGAAAGAATGAATGACCTTTTCTCTCATTTTCCTCCTTTAACCTAACCCTAAGTGACTTTTGGGGAATCCCTAAATCCAATGGCTGAAATACCTTTAGATCTAGGGCTGAGATTAAATGCTCATTTAAATCTCACTTTCTATTTTTTAATTCACCCCACTTTAATAAAGACCCACTTAGTCATTTATTTCCAAAGTCACTTTTCACTTTCTAATTTCACATTGACTTTATTAAAGTCACTATAAAATTAGACTTTAGTAACTTTATCACTTCAAGTCACTTTTAAATTAGATTTGACTTTATAACTTTATAAAGTCACTTTAGGAGAAAAATTAAATTCTTTTGGACACTTTTCCCTAGGCCAAAGATCAAAGCCTTAGGGAACCACCTGTCCTCCAGTAACCAAATTTCAACACCGAGTACAATCTTTGTAAGCCCGTTTGGCTATCCAATCAGCAAGAATTTGACAAAAATATTTAGAGAGAAAATTCTCTAACTACACAACCAAACACTGGCCTCTATCTCCCTCTGAAAATTGGCCATCCAACTCATATGCAGGTCGTTCCTACTTCTAATGATTCGCACAGTTGTGCTGGGAAAACCTTTGCAATCCTCGCAGTTGTACCGGAAAAACCTGCACGCTCCTCGCGGTTGTACCTGGAAAACCCGCATGACCTTAACTGCGACCCGACCGAAAATTCAACGCGACCCTTGCGACTATTCTGGGCTAGCTTCGCCCAACAACTCAAAATAATCATGCATCTTTAATGTGTAGATGCATTGATACATTTTATAAACATTGTTCCCTTGGGACGATTAACCAAGAACTTAATAAGGGTTCTACCCTTTTGAACAATCCAACCATCCAACATCACAATGCATCCAGTGTGGTCCTATGATGCCCTAAACTCCTTCAATCTAGTAGTGCAATCGACCTATTCATTTTGAAGAATAAGTCATCTCAACTCATCATAGGAACGGGCTTTGTACCCTAGGCCAACAGTAACAATAGCATCAACCATAAGATAGTATAATGAATTGTTCTTGGTCATGTTGGAAGGAAAGTCACTCCATAGAAAACACCTACCCAGCTTCTTCCTTCTCCTTTATTTCAATAACCAACCTGATAAAAGGTTGTGCACCATGTGTCGTTCTAGCAACAACAAAAAATTAAGTAGATGTGGTGTAGGTCATTGTGGAAGGTGGTGTTGAAGAACCACTCTCACTTCTACCCACTCCTCCCGTTGCAACTTGATTTCTCGTAAATTACCTATACTTTTCAGCTGCATCCTTATCTTGCAGTGCTTTAGTGGCAATATGGATGATATATGGACTCGCATTTGAGAAAACTCCTACATCATGTCCTAGAATAGCACCATTTTGCTTTGTGTGAGTAATGTACAAAGAGAAGATTTGCTTTGACTCAAGGAACTTCCAGAACATCCTTGTGCTAAGCATTATCAATTTGAACAATTCTACAACCAAAGATGGAGAGAGTTGAGTCATCACCAATAGTTACTTGCCCACCTTGAAATTAATCATTATAATTGAAGACAAGGTTTTGATGCTTCATCCTATCTCTAGAAACCCTAGAGTATGAAATCATTTCTTAAGTAGAATTGGAGGACCACCAAGAAATGTGCATATCAAAGTATGTGAAATTATCAACCTTGTCTTCAAAGAGATTATCATTTCCAGTTGTTTGCAAAGCAATATCTACAACCCGTTTAATATAGGCACAGCAACTTTTGAACAAATGTCCCTCCTTATGGCAATATGAGCATATTGTGTCTTCTTTTTGCAAAACATAGAAGTGTTCCCTAAAAATTTGGAAGCATGCATTGGATGTCAAGTCTTCTATGGAAGTTAATTGTTGCCCCTCATGTTCTTCTTCGAGTGAAGATGACTCGTACAATTTTAGAATTTTGACATTCACAATTGAGTAGAGGTGCATGTATGAAGGTAGACTAAATTATAAGCATTGTAACCTACTTGATCCAACTCTTCAAAAGACCCATATCTCAAGGACTTGAATTTCTTTTCTCCTACATTCAATGTCTTCTCTATCCTATTTTGGTCATGCTTAACCTTCTATTTTTCATATTATTCCTTCAATCTCTCGAAAACCTATAAATAAATCTACCAGATTTTAAGAATGAGTCCCATTGCCTTCAATGTACATCTCAAGGTTTCCACCTTCTCTCCTTCGAGTTAGCATATACAATGTCTAAAGCTATGTTGTAGGAAACGCCTAGAAACATAGTGAACAAGATGAAACTATGTCAACCATACAATACAACATTTCCCAATTTTGAAAAGTTGTATGATACAACCAACGATGTTTTCATGCCATTTCGGTTCGTTTAGGTCCCACTTTTAGTATTTTTTTTATGTCGTTGTCAATGCAATCACGAGGGGCATACATACAAACAAAATAAGTAATGAAGAGAACTAATCATTTTCTAAACACAATTAATTAATTTTTACATTAATTTGAATAAACCAAAATTAAAATCCTCTAGAAACCCTAAAAGCCTCTCTTGTTCTAAAAGAAAGCACTTCATTCACTCATTCAAAAAATTGCACTGAAACTCTATAAGAAAGCATTTAAGTTCTAACAATATAATTTAGAATACAGACACAGATTCATGAACAAATGAGCAAGTGCCGAGACCCAAGAAAATCGTGTTGCAAAAAATACCTACATATCTTTGAAATCATTACCTATATTGTGATCCTCGTCATCAATATCACCCTCTAAGCATTAAAATAAGATAGAAAAAGCTTAACATGTCATCCAAATTTTGTTTGAGCGATGGGTACACTTTTACATGGTAGATGAGTTCGAAAATCAATGCCACCAACATTAAGGTGCATACAGGGCCTTGTGTTCTTGATTAAATGCTAGCTCCACACTCTCATACATGACCAAATCCAATGGAAACGTCGAAATACCCTCAATCTTGAAATCCTAAAATTGTTAAGTCTGTTGGATTTGGAGTGGGATCTAAAATTCTACTTTCTCTAAATGGAATACAATGAGGTTGGAACCACTCTCAAACATCCTAAGTCAGTTAATGGTAATGTTAAAAATTTAAGTAAAAAGTAATGTTAAATTATACTTTAATAATTGAACATTACCATTAATTACACATCATTAGTAAGCCTTTAGGGTTGAATATTAGGTTGCCTACTTGGTAAATTATTGTTTTTTAAAATAATTTGTGTTCCGCCCACACATACCACACAAGCATGTTCTACCACCCCGCATGTGGCATATGGACACCAAAACACTATGTATGGACACTAAAACATAGGGTTTGGTGCATAAAACTCATTTTCACCAGGCTGAAATGCATTTCCACCCAGTTGAAATATGTTTCAACCCAAATGAAATATGTTTCAACTCTGTTGAAACGCATTTCAACCGTGTTTCATGGTTTCCATGCAAAATCACGGTTGTACGAGGGGGGTCCCACGTTTCCCGCAACTTATATTATTTATTACAATCCCAAACAATCTAGGGTCCAAATTACATGTTATTGCATGCAAGGGGCTACACAACATCATGCATCGATTACCTCCCATATTTCCATATGCTCATTTTCCACCTTGTCAAAGGATTTTGCAATAGTTTCCTTAGCACGATCCAACCCGTCATAAACAAAACCCATGGAATGGGTGTCACTATCAACCATACGAAGCATATCACCAATTCGTTCACATACTTACAAAACCTTCACAACACTTCCCAAAAAACATTGTCTGAAATGATTTGTTCCAACTCCTTCCCTTTAACTTATGCTGAAAAGTCAAAATTTCCACACTTAGTGTTGCAAATAACACCTCTTATACATGTCTTTTCCTCAAACAGTCTTTTGAGAGTAATGTAATATGTTGAAAATATAGTATCAGAGGGCCCTAGTAGCTCACTAGATGTCTACTTACTATATAAGCTCAATGTGAATTGATGGTTAAATATGAAATTAAAAATGTGCTTCTCCTTTCAAACTAACTCATTAATCCATGGAAACTTTGCTAAATTATTGAACAAGAAGTCAAGGCAATGAGCAACACAAGAGATCCAATGTATTTTGTACCTATCCATGATCATCTTTTCAAATCCCACGCAATTTGAGGCACTATAAGTTCTAACTTGGACAATATTTTCTTCCCCAATTTCAATAATGTTTTCCACTAAAATCTTGAAAAAACATATCAGTGATAGCATCATCAACTTCTTTCTTCTATATGTGCTTCCAAACAAAATTTAATATTGTTGCCCCAATTGATTTAATGTTTACCATTCTTGAAGAAAATGAGAGAAAGGAGTTGTAATTCATTGCAATCTCTATTTGAATGCGTTGTCTTTTGTTTTCTCTCGCCTTCTTCACCTTTTTCATGATATCATAATCCTTATCAAGTCTCTATAGTTTTGCATACACATCCACCTTCAACACCACCTCCTTTACCATTTGTTATAAATATAAACAACACACAAACACGCATGTATAGACAATATAAATAATAAATCATAATTCTTAATTCATAATTAAAGAAGAGATACATGAAAGGATGTAAATTTTTGTAGATGTTCTATGCTTGATGCAACTTTACTTTAAACCCGATGACAAATAGCAATCACATAAACATGAAAGTAAAACGCTGATAGAACATACCAATAGATCGACGGAAGACAAGCCAAAAATACATTTAACTTGATCAGCAAAATATGTGTTGTGGTACGTTACGGCGGTCAACAAGATGCTTCAACCAGTAATGTCTCCTCACTGTCAGCCAACCAGAATGTGTCACACAACCCTTAAGACAGCTCTACAACAGTCAACAAAAGTCAATGATGTCCAATCAACGATCAACGCAGAACAGCAACAACAGAAAGTCAACGCAGTACGGTCAAAGGTCAACGTCCAGCCTCGATTTTTGTGCCAAAAAATGCGGACTGCGGAGATCAAAGTTTTGGGAGAGTTTGAGGTCAAGTTGACCAAGTGTTGACCAAAGTCAACGTTGGTCAAAGCTGCGCTGACACCCTAGATCAGATCAGAAAACCCTAGTTGTTGTTTTCCCACGTGTGAGAGAAGAGAAGCCTCCAAATGTGAGATCGAACCAATCAGATGCAAGAGAGAAATGTGAGATGAGTGATGGTGAAAATGACCTCCGACGTTGACCAATATATATCCATCTGTGAGGGTGTGTGACACATTTGTTGGGGCTCCAAGCCTACATTACAATTCTAGCCGACCTTGAACATAAGTGGAATTAATTCAAAATAAATGTTTTACTCATAGGATCAAGATGATCTTTAGATCGATCTTGCACCTCTCCAAAAGAGGAATCCAATAAAAATATTGGCATCGTCATCTGAGCATCACAACATGGAGTTTGGACCTAGTTGCCCAAAATTAACACTCCCTCTCAACTAGGGAGAACTCCATCTACCTATGCCATCCAAAAAATCATGCATCATTCCGTCGTAACTTGCTTTGCTAGCTTCTTTAATTTCAGAACAAAAAGGTGAGTCATAAAGACATCACTCCTGGCTGACAAAATCAGCTCAAAGGTCCGAAACCTCTATAGGACTCAAAGGAGTCACATAACAACCCGAAGTTTTTTTAACTAACCTGAAGTCAGTTGGAGGTCTGAAACCTCACTACTTTTGATCCCAGATCAAGTGGTTGGACACATGCCATCCTAGACATAGAGAGTACGACAATCTCTGATGCGTCCATCAGTCTTGCTATTGGTCTCTAGCTTTTCCCACCTCATTAGCCAAGATGAGAGGTACTTCCCATGAGTACGGGACTCCATGGGTAGGATGCATACGGGGCACAAATCAAAGAGAGGTGAACCAACTCAATATCATAATAGTGGGGCAAAAACGCACCAATAAGGTTCGGCAAGCCTAGCCCTGTGGTTGCTTATAGCTCCAAGAAGCTATCCCCAAAGCCCCCTAGAGCTCCCAAAGCTCATCGTCCAACAAGACCCTCAGAATAGGGTCGTTCCACAATTCCAAGATTCTCACGGAAGGTTAGGAACTTGACCTTCCCCAAGGGCTTTGTGAGAATATTCGCGACCTTCTCATCAGTACCTATATGATCGAGCCTTAGAGTGCCTCGATGTACCATATCCTGGATAAAGTGGTACCTGATATCAATATGCTTGGATCGATCGTGGAACATGGGATTCTCTGACAAACGAATCCCACTTTGGTTATCACAAAGGATAACGGCGGTATCTAGCACATGCCCGAACAGCTCACTGAAGAGCTTTCGCAACCAAACAGCTTCACAACAGGCCATACTCGCTACACTGTATTCGGCCTCAGCGGTGCAAAAAGCCACCGACTTCTGCTTCCAGCTCATCCAAGATATCGAAGCAGACCCAAGTGTGAAGCAGCATCCAGATGTGCTCTTGTGATCCACCACACTACCAGCCCAATCAGCATCAGTATATCCACGGAGTCTCAAACTCCTGGCAATGTATCTCAGCCCATGGTTTATTGTGCCCCGAAGATATCTCAACAGATTCTTGGCACCAACCCAGTGAATGTGATGGGGATCAACCATGTGTTGACTCAAAGTATTCACTGCACAACATACGTCCGGATGAGTGTTCACTAAGAACATCAGGGCCCCTATGAGTTGACGATACTTGGTAGGATATGCTAGCACGGGCCCAGCAGCGTTTCCACTCAACTTCTTAAAGTTGAGCTGCATCGGTGTTGACATGGACTTACATTCCACCATTCCAAGTCTTTCCAGTAGCTTCACAATGTATTTTCCTTAAGAGAGGAAAATCTCACCAGGTCTCTGCCAGACCTCCAGGCCTAGGAAGTAATGCATTAGTCCTATGTCCTTCATCTCGAACTCAAAAGCGAGCTCCCTATTACACTGATGAATGAGAGGGTCAGCACCTGTCAGGAAGAGATCGTCCACATAAAGAACCAAAATGAGAGGGATTTTCTCTATTAACATTGAAGAAAAGGTTCAGATCAGCATTACTTCAAGTGAATCTCAACTTCATCAAGTAGCTATCTATCCTCTCATACCAAGCCCTGGGGGCTTGCTTCAACCCATAGAGGGGGGCTTTCTTCAACCTACATACATGAGAGTCTCTATCCTGGACTTCGAACCCTAGAGGTTGCTCCACAAACACCTCTTCCTTTATCAAACCATGCAAAAAGGCGGTCTTCACATCCATCTGATGAAGATTCCATCCTTGCGTAGCAGCAAGGGCAATAATAGATTGGATGGTGGTATATCGAGCCACAGGTGCAAATATATCATCATAGTCTACGCCTTCCTTTTGAGAGAAGCCATGGGCAACGAATCTTGCCTTGAATTTTTCAGCACTACCATCAAATCCATGCTTGATCTTATAAAGCCATTTCGAGGTGACAACATCTTTGTCCTCCGGTCTTGGAACCACATCCCAGACATCATTCTTCATAATGAACTCGTACTATTCGTGCATAGCATCTTTCCAGATTTGATGCTTTACGGCTTCTTCAAATGATCCAGGCTCAGATTGTACGATTATACTCATGGCTGCTAGATACCCTTAGTATCTATTCAGCTTCTTGCTTTCACGGAATGTCCCCCTTGGGGCCATATGTCTCTCGGCATCTTCGAGAGTATCCTGGAGCCATGTGAATCTTCTCTTCATTGAAGGAGGTGGATCAATGGGGTCCATCAATCCTTCAACATCAGGCATCATCTCATCCTTCGGTTCTTCCAAATTCCTAGATCTTACATCATGATCTTCCTAAGAGCTCGGAAGATTTATCACTTTCATGAGGGAAGCATCTTCATCAAAGGTAACATCGTGGCAAATCTCCACTTCTCTTTGACCAGGCACATAGACTCTATAAGCCTTCGAAGTTTCACTGTAGCCCACAAACATTCCCTTCTTCCTAGAAGCATCCAGCTTGCTTCTCTTCTCTTTCAGCACATGAAAATAAATAGGGCATCCAAAAACTCTAAAATGTAAAACATCAGGTTTCTTACAAGAGAAGATTTCTTCAGGAGTTTTGGAGTCCAAAGCGGAATGCGAGCATCAATTTTGAATGTACACAGCAGTGTTCGCAGCTTCTCCCCATAGAAACTTCAGAAAACCTTGGTCACACATAGCATAGCACGGGCAGCTTCCACAATGGTCCTATTCTTTCTTTCAACGACGCCATTTTGCTCAGGAGTATACACAGTTGTGGTCTACCTCTTAAATTTTAATGCCAGCTTCTCTGCAAAAGTTATTGAACTCGTTCGTCTCATATTTAGTGCCATTATCGGTCCTCAAAATCTTGATCTTCTTCCCTATTTGATTTTCCACCAAGGCTTTGAAAGTACGAAACCAAATGAATGTTTCGTCCTTCTTCTTCAAGAAATATATCCAGGTCTTGCGAGAGAAATCATCTATAAACGTCATGTAGTAAGAACATCCTCCCAAAGATGTCACGGGCAGCATACTAAACAGATCAAAATGTATCAATTGCAAGACATCAGATGTCTTTGTGACACTTGAGAGGAAAGGTCCCCTAGTATGCTTTCCTTCAGCACAACCTTGACATACACCTTCATGATCATTTTTGAATATAGGCATCCCTATCACCACCTTCCTTGCCTCGGGAAGGGCTTTGTAATGAAGGTGTCCAAACCTCCGGTGCCATAGTTCGGTTTGACGAATAGTATCACATGTCATAGCCCACAGTGGACTTCCTTCAACCTGCTAGAGTGTATCAACTATAAACCCAATCATAAGAGCTTCCTTGAGAGTCTTCTTCCAGATGCGTACCTTTCCATCGACGAATGCCACCTTGAAACCTTTGTCTTCCATGGCCGAAATAGACACAAGGTTCTTCTTCAAATCAGGTACATATAGTACATCTTGCAAGCGAAGGACTTGACCTTGAGATAGATGGAGGGTCATAGTCCCTGTCCCTTTCATGGGATAGGTGGCATTATCTCCAAGGATAATTTTCAGATTGGTATCCTTCTCAATCAAATCAAAAAGCGCTTCTTTAAACCCAGTGAGGTACTTTGAAGCACCACTATCAATCAACCAGACATCCATGGTGTCTGGTGGAGATGCAGCAGAGAGGGCAGATACAAGAATGAATTCATTTTTCTTATCATCAACAACATTAGATTCCTCATACCTGGAATTACTTGACCTTTTTAAAGGTTGCCCATTTCCATTGCGACCAAATGGAGCCTTCCTCTTTCCTTTGAACCTATTGTTCCTTTGATTTCCATTCCTCTTGTTGTTGTTGTCATCATCATCCCTGGGAGAATCCCTTCTATTAGGGCATTCTCTAGCATACTGGCCAGTCTTGTTACATGTGTAACATCTTCCTTTCTTTCCTTTGACCCCAGCTCTTCCATGGTTCCTCAGACCACCATTGCTCTTCTTCTTAGCACGAGCGGTGAAAGGCAGCATTACCTTCATTTTCATATTCTATCATTCTTGTTTCCTCTTGAGTGCATCTCGACGGTACTTCATCAAAATCAAGAATCACATTGTTATTGAGAATGGTAATAATGAATACATGCCATTCAAAGGGGAGACCTCCAAGTGCGGTGAGAACCATTTCTCGATCAGCTATTATTTCCCCAATCACAAGAAGGTTATTCTTGATCTCGGTCAACTTCAGAAAATAAGATTGAATGGATTTATCCTTGCCTTTCTTAAGATTCTTCAATTGGTTCTTAAAGAAAAGGACTTTATCTGCATTGTTGGCCCTTAACATGTTGACCAACTTGTCATACATCTCCTTAGATGTGCCCAGCTCAGAGATGTAGGCAACCAGACTTTTATGGATGGAATCTCGGATGATCAGCTTAGCTTTGATTTCTCCTTTTCTATACTTCGTCTTGGTGGCAGCAGGTGCAGATGATGGAGGCTATAGGATTTTAACCTGCACATAGTCCATGATATCTTGGTCTTCCAAGATCAAATCCAAAGACATCTTCCAAGCATGAAAGTCAGACTTGCCAATCAACTTGTCATCAGCTTTGAAGCCATTATAATTTGAGGTACCCATGAGTCCTTGACAAATACTACTTCTTAGGTGATTTCTCTTAATACAAACATGGGCTTTGTCTTCACCTTAGCTCTGATACCATGTAAATTTTTGTTGATGTTCTATGCTTGATGCAACTTTACTTAAACTCGATGACGAATAGCAATCACATACACATGAAAGTAAAATGCTGATAGAATATACCAATAGATCAACGAAAGACAAGCCAAAAATACACTTAACTTGATCAGCAAAATATATGTGTCATGGTGCATTACGGCGGTCAACAAGATGCTTCAACCAACAAAGTCTCCTCACGGTCAGCCAAGTCAAATGGGTCACAAAACCCTCAAGGCAACTCTACAATAGTCAACCCAAAGAAAACAAAAGTCAATGATGTCCAGTCAACAGTCAACACAGAACACCAACAACAAAAAGTCAACATAGCATGATCAAAGGTTAACGTCCACCCTCAGTTTCTGTGCCAAAAAATGCAGACTGCAGAGATTGAAGTTTTGGGAGAGTTTGAGGTTAAGTTGACCAAGCGATGACCAAAGTCATCGTTGGTCAAAGCTTCGTTGAAACCCTAGATCAGATCAAAAAACCCTAGTTGTTGTTTTCCCACGTGTGAGAGAAGAGAAGCCTCCAAATGTGAGATCGAACCAATTAGATGCAAGAGAGAAATGTGAGATGAGTGATGGTGAAAATGACCTCCAACGTTGACCAATATATACCCATTTGTGAGGGTGTGTGACACATCTGTGGGGGCTCCAAGCCTACATTACAATTCTAGCTGACCTTGCACATAAGTGGAATTAATTCAAAATAAATGTTCTGCTCATCGGACCAAGACGATCTTTAGATCGATCTTGCACCTCCCCGAAAGAGGAAGCCAATAAAAATATTGGCATCGTCCGCTGAAAATCAGAACATGGAGTTTGGACCTAGTTGCCCAAAATTAACAAAGGACATGTCTCAGTGAAAAGATGTGAATTCTTATGAAATAGCACTCCTGCTTGATACCTATAATGGTGCCCTCATTTGGAATCATCATATTATATCATTTTTCTCATGTATTTATATAATATTTATTTATCCTAAATGGATATCTTTATTTCCCAATTTTGTTGAACATTTTAATTGGTGCGACGAGTTTGTTTGTCACATTTAGTATCAAAGCTAGTTTTCTAATCTTGGCCATCGACAACACATTATCAATCAGCGTTTCAAGGGTTCTTGGTCACTGACCACAATAGGCTCTTCTTAGAAAAACAAAAAGGCAAAAAGTTTTTCTTTAGATGATAATTACTTGTGATATCTTTTGAATTATTTATATCTTTCTTATGTTCTTCTTTTGTATTAGTTCATCAAGCAATCATCAAAACAATATATGAAGATCAAGGACACCAGATGTAGGCGAACGGCCAGGGCTAAAACCCCTATATAGGGGAAAACCTAGTCAAGAACTCTTCCTTCAATAATTCAAATTGAGATGGACCAAGACCCTAGACCAATAAACCTTCCTCCTCCAAGTTACTGAAGAATTTCGGCCCCCTTCAGCTACACAGCTTCACACATGTGAGAAAGAGAGAGACAATTTCGACTCATATGCTTGAGAGAGACCTCCTTCCTCTTCGCTATCCTTCTTCTCCTTCTTCCTTGAAATTCACACTTTTCTTAGCCCAATAATTGCAGATCGAGCTTATTGTCAGTGAGTGACAAATGAGGTCGATTTGTTGCCTTTATATAATGATTTGTTTCCCAGTTTTAGGCTGACTTGTCCTTCCTTGAGGCCGACTTGGTGGAGGAGGCCTAGAAGACCTAAACTACAATAAAATAAATTTCTTCTTTGACAAATAAATCCCAAGAAGGGTTCGTTACATTATGACATGGACAAGGACACTTGACACAAACCCTAGAAGCCTGCAATGGAGGCTTTGACATAAAAATAATTGACCCAAACATGAAACCCATGCTTTAATAAGTCAACTTTAATAATAATAAATTTTCCTTTTCTTTCTTTTGACAAATACATTATATTGTGACTTGAATATATTTATGAAGACTGAACCTAGTTACATTCTTCAACACTCCCTCTTAACTAGGGAGGAATTCATAATTACAACTATATAGAAGTACATGGAAGATCCCCAAAATAAACTATGAAGAGTTTTGGCACACTTAGTGCCACAGACTAGATTCCTGACCAGGGTAATCTATCCAGGTGGGACTAAGATGAACTAAAGCTTTCGGTGTACCATAAGGCTTACTTGCTAACCATCAACCCAGGGATCTAGGTGTGTATCCAACGTCAGAGCTCTATGACCAATGCCACCCTCCCTCTTCGAGATCAAGACATCAAACACACATAGGTCGGGCAGATGTCTTCCCAAGCATCTGCCATTAAATGCTTCCATTCTCCTAATAAACTAGATATATTCATTTGTCCAAGCCTGCTTCCAGAGTGTTCAATCTTCTTGTGGAGAGATTTTACCTGTACAAACAGAAACCCCAATCAATAATAAACTTTCAAACATATAAACAAGTAAACATAAACCTTTGGAGTCCTTTATCATTCGGATGTTGCTTGTATAATGTTAATTTTGGGCAACTAGATCCAAACTCCATGTTGTGATGCTCAGATGACGATGCCAATATTTTTACTGGATTCCTCTTTCGGAGAGGTGGAAGATCGATCTAAAGATCATCTTGATCGGATGAGCAGAACGTGTATTTTGAATGTATTCCACATGTGCAAGGTCAGCCTGTTTTATCCCACATGCATAAGAGATGTATCACACACCCCCAAAGATGCCTATATATTGGAGAGACTTGGAGTTCATTTAACACACACATTTTGGTGGAGGCAATTTCTTCTCTCTTGGATGAAGATGGAGCAGCATTCTTGGTTTTGCGTTTAGAGCTTCTTGGTGCAGTGTCTTGGTGGAGTATTCTTAATGAAACATCTTGGGGTTGTGTGACACATGTGGGTGGCTGACCTTATGAAGACTTTGTTGGTTGAAGCATCCTGCTGATCGTCGTAACGCCACCATTCTTTATCTTTGTTTTGGCTTGTCTTCCATCGATATATTGGTATGTTCTATCTAGATATTACTTTCATTGTGCTCTAGAAGTTTGAAGTATATTTGCATCGAAGCATAGAACATCTTCAGAATTTAACATGGTATCGGAGCTAGGAGAAGACAAAGCCCATCTAGTTGAGAATCTAGGGCAGCGAGATAAGAATTGTTTTCAGGTGACCAAGCTGTTGGAAGAAGGCCGAGTAAGAAGACCTTTATTTCAAGTCTGTTGGGGCTAGTTGGTGCCCTAACCTTCAGCGTGAAAGAAGAAGCCTAGCCGCAGCTAGAAGAAGCATAGCCGCAGCTAGAAGAAGCCTAGTCGCAGCCAAAAGAATGAACATTGCCCTTGGAATGATGAATTTTGGAAATTAAGGTGGGCCGAGTTCAGAGCACGAGTGTTCTGTGCCAAACAATTATTTCTGAGTCACAGAGATCCCATGTGAACCGACCTAGGCATGTTTTTTATTGAAGGAAGAGATCACTGTCTGCACAAAAGTTATTTCCAGTCTCTATACAAGTGTTAAGTAACATAATATTATGTTGTGCTGGAAGCTTGAACTATTAACTCAAATTTGGACAATGTGTCTTTGAACCAAGGATTGGAGTGTCATGACATAAATTTATTCAAGATTCTTCTCATATTTCCTGTGTATTGTATTCTCATGCAATAGCTCACTAAGTGCTAGTATGTAGGGATGCATTCTAGGTTTAACAATATTGAAGCGATAGTGAAGCTTGTTCGGCGTAAACTCATAAAATCAACAGTCAATTGTGATGTTGGTCAGAGAAATTGTGTTTAGTCATGGTGCCTATATCTACTGTCTTGGAGAACTTTGAACTAAATTAGGATACCCATTTCTCCACGTGCAGCCCCAACCTTCATAATGGAGAAGTCGTGTAAGTGACAGCGGATTTGTTTTAAGGGTTGCAGGTTGCTATTCGTTGAAGGTAGTGCAGAATTCGTAAGCCCTAGATAAGGCCGCAAATCTCACTGATTGCAGGTCCAAAACAATGGTGTTTTGGAGGGGGCTTGACAGCATGGAGATTAGGAGGCCTTGGCGACTTAAAGACAGCGTAGTACATCGGCTACAAGAAAAGCGTGGGAGTAGCCTGGGTTGCTATAGGTACAACAGATGTGTTTAGGGCTAATCAGGGTTGTCTTGACTCTTAAGTGCGGTTTAGGGCCAAATTGAAGGGTTGTTGAGCCGAGAGGATAAGCAGTTGTTTGCGGACTATGTTAAGGGTTGTATGTGGTAGCAGCTCAAAAAGTTATCATTAAAAGAGGCTTGGATTTCCAGCTCAATTGAAGGCTCAGAAATGGACAAGAACTGTGGTAGTATTGTGGTTTCAGAATAGTGCAGTGAGGCTCAAAAGTGCTTGGACCTGTGGTGATACCGAACTTCTTCAGACCTGAGGAAAGGTTAGTAAAGAAGGCATGGTTTTGTGGTTTGATGTTTGTGTTTGTGGGTAAATGAACAGCTAACTGGTGTGTGTTCTTCCTAAAGTATTAGAGAGGGTCGTAGCTCTTATGTTCTGTGGAAAGGGAGGATGAAAGGTTTGGCAGAATCTAGGGCCGAGTTACCTCTACTTTTCCAAAGGCTGTTATAGTGACGGCAGAACCAAGTTTATGGTCCGACTGAGGTGTCCACAGGTGGTTCAGACCCTAGTCTGAAGTGGCCGCAGAAGACTTGTCGAGGGCTAAGTTTCCTAAGTAAAGTGCCACAAAAGCCGAGATCCCTGAGGTAAGGTAAGGGTGTGTAGTGGCTAAGTCTTGTGTAGATGGTTGCAGAGTCTTCTCCATGGAATTCTATCCTTTAAGGAGTGAGAGTATAGTAGTGTGTTGGAGTTGATATACGTATAGGAACAGCTAACTATTGTGAGATTGTTGGTGGAATTGTGCCCTAAGTTCATTCATCTTGAAGCTGCAAGGGGACTATTAGAAGGCAGAGATATGAAGACCCTGCGAACAGTGCTTATGATGTGGCAAATAATTGTTAGAGGGCACACTGATATAGGCCTATGTTCAATGACATTGGACGAGCATTGTCATTGATAGAAGGCAGATTGATCAGCTGATATGTGCAAGTGTATCTGAAGCAGCAGAGGACCTTGTGAGCAGCTGAGGCAGAGGCATTAGAGCAGCAGTACTCTCTACAGGTAGAGGAGGCAAAGGACCTGCCGGGTACATCAAGGACTAGAATCTAAGTTGCATGAAACGGGGAAACGGAAACAAGTTTACGAAACAGGAAGCGAAGCAAAACGCGACCTCCCCAAATTTTGGAAATGGGAAACGCGGTGTATATATATATATATATATATATATATATATATATATAATAATTTAAATTTATATTAGAATTTAGGACATTTAAGAAATGTTATGTGAAATCATAAAAGTTTAAAACATACAAGATACATAATAAATTCAAAGCATAAACTATTACAATTTACAACACATTTATTCATGAATGATAACAGACACAATGAAAATAGCAATATCAGAATATCGGATTGGTGCTCTTGATTAAATACAAGTTCCATACCCTAATACATGACAAAATACGATGGAAACATTGCAATCACCCAATCTTGAAATCCTGAAAAACTAATAAGTCTGCTGGATCTTCATCAAATGGATGTGAAGATCGCCTTTCTACATGGTTCGATAAAGGAAGAGGTGTATGTGAAGCATCCTCTAGGGTTCAAAGTCCAGGATAAAGACTCTCATGCATGCAGGTTGAAGAAAGCCCTCTATGGGTTGAAGCAAGCCCCCAGGGCTTGGTACGAGAGGATAGATAGCTACTTGATGAAGCTGGGCTTCACTCGAAGTAATGTTGATCTGAACCTTTACTTCAAGTTTGATAGGGAAAAGCCTCTCATTCTGATTCTCCATGTGGACGATCTCTTCCTGACAGGTGTTGACCCTCTCATTCATCAGTATAAGAGGAGCTCGCTTTCGAGTTCGAGATGAAGGACCTAGGACTGATGCATTACTTCCTAGGCCTGAAGGTCTGGCAGAGACCTGGCGAGATTTTCCTCTCTCAAGGAAAATATATTGTGAAGCTACTGGAAAGATTTGGTATGGTGGACTGTAAGTCCGTGTTCGACACTGATGGAACTCAACCTTGAGAAGTTGAGTGAAAGCATTGTTGGGCCCGTGCTAGCAAATCCTACCAAGTATTGTCAACTCGTAGGGGCCCTGATGTTCTTAGGGAACATCCGTCTAGACGTATGTTGTGCAGTGAACACTTTGAGTCAACAAATTGTTGATCCTCATAACATTCACTGGGTTGGTGCCAAGAAACTCTTGAGACATCTCTGGGGCACGATAGACCATGGGCTGAGATACATTGTCGAGAGTTTGAGACTCCGTGGATATTGTAAAATGTAACTAGGTCGGTCTTCATGTTGACTATGTAATTATGAAAAGGAGACAAAGATAATAAAATGTATTTTGTTGTACTTGCTTCATGGGTTTCTGGAGTGTAAAAACTCTGGTAAACTTGATAAATATATATTATTAATGATGAAAAGATGAGATGATTACAATGAGGGATCTCCTAGGCTTTAAATATAGCCTTAAGGTGTCCCTTGGCGAAGAGGCATGATCTTTGATCATGCCTTTTCAGTTAATAACCTAAGATAACTAAATCTAATTAATAAATAACAAAATATACATAACATTACCCCTCTCTTAAAGATGCTTTGTCCTCAAAGCATATGTAATCGATGGACAACGTTGACGAATGTCTGGTTTTCGCGAGCAGCGAGCTCTTGCTTCCCATATTTTAAAAAGGTCGTGGAGCATATTCTCGAGTTCAATCTGTTGTTGATCTGGATAGTGAAAATATCTGATATCGACAGGGTCGGATCCTGTCTTGACTTCTGGCGACTCTTCGTGGCTGCCTTTTGAAAATAACATTTCTAACTGCTGACATTGTATTGTAGATGTTGGCGCTCCTATTTGAGTCATCTTCATCATCAGAGAGGAAGATACGACTTGATTTTCTGGGGCTTGGAATCCATACAACTTGTATTTCTGCCCTTTCCACTTAAAACTTATAAACTGCTTCTGATGGTTCGCAGAATAAGTACCTAGAGTTCGTAGCCATTGAATTCCTAAGACCACATCTACTCCTCGTAATGGAACGGTGTAGAACGGCGATTCTAAATGAAAGTCTTTAATCTGCAATTTGACTTTATGGCATTTTCCTACTTGTTCAATCTTCTTACCATCGGCCACCATTACCTTCATATTAGGCATGGGAAAAGCAAAGAGGTTAAGTCTTTTGGCCATGGTTGAATCTAGAAAATTGTGCGTGTTGCCTGTGTCTATTAGAACCATTACATTGTTTTTCTTAAAATGTCCTCTTAACCTTAGGGTTTGAGGTTGTAATATGCCTGTCATAGCTGATAATGACACTTGTGGGATAATTTCGCCATCCACTTCTGGAGAGAACTCTAAGTTGTCTTATAATCCTTCTATACATGAATCAGTACTGTTAGCATCGTTAGTTGCTTCACAACTGTATAGATTCTTCGCTTTTCCATTAGCACATCTGTGCTTAGGGTCCCAGTTTTCACCGCATCGTTTGCACTTGCCCTCTCGCATTCTTTGTTTTTCCAAACTAGATTTTTCTTCTTCACGAAGATGGACAGGGACATATTTTGTGTCATCTACATTTTTAGATTGAGGAAACCGTCGTCTCGAATATACTTTTTCTGGTTTTGATAATCTTTCAAATTTCTTTTCAGCAGCTTTTGCTTTTTGCCTTGCTACTTCTACGGACGTAATTTCATGTAGTTCTAGCTCTTCTTGTATGTGGATTTTAAGTCCTGAGATGTAAGACTGGATTAGACGAGATTCCGACAATCCCGGTACTCGTGTTGCCAAGGTCTCCCATTCTCGAGTGTACTCATCCACATCTCCTTTTTGGCGTAATTTGATAAACGTTGAAAAGAACTTTTCTTCTTTTATGCCTTGAAACCTTTTGAAGAACGCATCCTTAAATTTCCTCCAAATGATAGCGAGCGTCGTCTTTTTCCACCACATATACCAATTATATGCTTCTCCTTCCATTTTCATGGAAGCATGTTTAATTTTTTCATCATCACTAGTAATGTCATAAATCTCAAAATATTCTTCCGCTTTATTAAGCTATGCAACGCTATTCTTTTCATTACCATCAAATTTGGGTAGGTCGATCTTGGCTTTGCGCTGATATGCTAATGGTGGAACAAGAAGGGGATATTGATTAGCGAATGCATTCCAGAGCTGCTTATTTTGAAAATCTGCATTATTATCTTCTCGATGATGTGGAGAATCAGTGTTTTCCTGATGCTCTTCCGAGTTCCCAGAATCTGCGGAATTTTTTTGTTGATTTGGTTCCATGTTAGGAGATGTTGGGGATTGTGTTTGACTTAACTTATCTATTTTATCATTTAGCTTATTGAAGAGTACTGTCATATTGTTCATTACTTCGCTATGCTCTGTCATCTTGTTCATTGCTTCGTTAAGCTTTTCTGTGGCCTCGTGATGATTTAACCACATTTGTCTTTTTATTCGATTTGTTGTATCATGAAACCTTTTGATGTCGTTGGAATGCCCTGCAACTGTGCCTTCAAGGTCGAGTAATCTTTTTCCGAATTCTTTGGAATTATTAGTGATCTGTTTCTCGAGATCAACCAATTTTTTCTGGAATTCAGCCATTGACATTGACGATGACATAGAACGCGTATGAGGTGGAGAGTATTTTTCTGCCAGTTTCTCTCCTCCTTTTTCTTTTAAAATTAATTAATTAATATTTAATTAATTAATTAATTAATAATAATTTTTTTTTTCTTTAAAATATATAATTATTAGATATATATAATTTTTAATTAAAAATTATATAATATATATAATTTAATTATATATTTATTATATATATATATATAATTATTTAAATGGAAATTATATAATATATAAATAAACTATATAATTATAATATATATATATAATGATCAATTAAATTATATAATATATATATTTTATATAATTTAAAAAAATCGTATTTTTTCTTTTAATATGCCGTTCGCTCTCAGCCGCTTGTGAGATTTATACGCTTGAGAAAACCAGACGTTCGCTGTTTGACCGGCTCAGCAAACGGACCACTGTTTGACCGGTTCTTCAAATCGACACACTGTTTCAAAAAGCCGTTACACTGTTCAAAGGGTTCACCACGTTGACTGTTCACGATTTCTTTTTAAAACGTAAGTTTGTTTGTTGGGTGGAGTGCAGAAAAATGGCGGACGGCAGGGCAGGCGGAAGTAATGGCTGCGGGAAGAAAAAATGACGTGCGGGTAAACGCAAGTCCTGAGATGTATGTGGATTTCTGACGTGCGAGTACATTTCACGTTTCACACAGGTCTATCCACAATATTTCCACGTCCGAGTCTTTCACCGAGTCACCACAGGTCGTTGGGCTTTTCACTGGTTAATAGACCACTAATCCACGAAAGCTGGTTTCGATTTGGAAAAAAAAACGTTGCTCCAGAATTTCAAACTGTCGCTTTGATCCGATCTTCTTTGACTATTTTTCTTGCTCTGTCTTCAATGTCTAAATGCAAGAAACCCAAGTCGATTATATATATATTTATACGTTTTATGGTTGTCACAATAAAAAAATATGAGCTCAGTCAGAACCGAATGGTCCACCGAAAACCTTGAACACGCCCACTGAAAGAATTATATTCTGATTTTTTCAAATATGACTTATTTCTTATGTTACTGAATTTCTGGTTGTTGTTTCCAAACTGCTGGCGTTTTCAATGGGGCAATGAAATGGTGAGCGGAAGCTGTGAGTGTACGTGAGTGGAGAAAGATGCAAAATTTCTTCAGCAATTCTGCACTTAGTTAAAAAAATTCTGAAATTCCTTCAAAATTCTTTAATATGATGATGATGAACCTCAGAACTTAAAATTAGATTTGTGTCACTGCTGGCGTCTTCAATTGCAGAATTAAATTTCTGAAATGGCTGCTGAACAGTTCGGAAAGTAATTCTGCACTTGATAAAAAAATCTGCAATCTGAAATTGCAGTTCTGGAATTCTGTAATTCCTGGGTGATCACACAGATCCCGAAGAGCGATGGCTCCGATACCAATGGAGTGTAAAAACTCTGGTAAACTTGATAAATATATATTATTAATGATGAAAAGATGAGATGATTACAATGAGGGATCGCCTAGGCTTTAAATATAGCCTCAAGGTGTCCCTTGGCGAAGAGGCATGATCTTTGATCATGCCTTTTCAGTTAATAACCTAAGATAACTAAATCGAATTAATAAATAATAAAATATACATAACAGTTTCATGAGCAAGATTTTATTATGTAGATAGACTTCTTCTTGATGTCTATTAGGTTCTTGTCTTCTAGGTATAAATAGGATTAAGTGTCAAAATCATGAAGGATTCAGTTCAGATGGATATGCTCCAAGACCTTGTAAAGAAGCTCTCAACAAATATGGTGCTCAAGATCAGCGTTGGAACATCTCCTCAAAACAGCCTATAAACAGTGGACAAGACAACTCGAAAATGCTGGAGATTAGCCTTGTAAAGTCGACTTGAAGATGTTGGAAAGGTCGGCTCAAAATATGTCCCAACAGTTCACTTATAGGTCAGCTAATTATAGGGTCGATTAACAATAAATAGGCCAGTAAACTTGACATAAATTACAATGAACAGAATTAAGACATGTCTGAGATTTTCGGTCAAGATCTCAGTGATAAGTAATGCGGATAAGAGAGTATAGATTGCGGAAGGTTCAGGAGGGAGAATATTGCGGAAAGTACAGGTGAAGTACAGTCTATGGAAGGTACAGGAAAGGATAGTTTGCGAATAGGTGCAACAAGGTACAGGATCGTGGAAAGGTGTAGCAAAATTGCGGATAGGTGCAGGAAGGGTACAGTGCGAACATTTCTGAATTTGAAGGAAAGAATTTGCCAAAGTCAAAGACAGTGATCATAAGAAGTAAAGGCTAATCTAAAGGCGGAAGAAAGTAAGGAAGGTAAATCTTTGATTTACCTTCCTAACCACACTTCAAGAAATTTAGTTACAAGTGAAAAATAATTTTGTCTTTACATTTGAATGATTACTTTGATAATTGACTTGATGAAAGATTAACCAAGTTAAAGAAGAGAATACACAAGTAAGCTCACAAGTAATTATCAAGAAGAGAACCTTTGTATTAATCTCAAGTCATACAAATTCTCAACAGTGGATATACTGATGTCGATTGGGCTGGGAGTGTGGTGGATCGCAAGAGCACATCTGGATGTTGCTTCACACTTGGGTCTGCTTCGAGCAAGAAGCAGAAGTCGATAGCTTTGAGCACCGCTGAGGCTGAATACATTGCAGCGTGTATGGCCTGTTGTGAAGACACTTGGTTGTGAAAGCTCTTCAGTGAGTTGTTCGAGCATGTGCTAGATGCCACCGTTATCCTTTGTGATAACCAGAGGGGGATTCATTTGTCAGAGAATCCTGTGTTCCACGATTGATCCAAGCATGTTGATGGCTGGTACCATTTTATCTGAGATATGGTACAACGAGGCGTCGTAAGGCTCGATCATAGAGGACCTGATGAGCAGGTCACGGATATTCTCACAAAGCCCTTGGGGAAGGTCATGTTTCTAACCTTCCGTGAGAATCTTCGAACTGTGGAACGACCCTATTCTAAGGGTCTTGTTGGACGATGAGCTCTGGAAGCTCCAGGGGGCCTTTAGGGATAGCTTCTTGGAGCTATGAGCAACCACAGGGCTAGGCTTGCCAAACCTTGTTGGTGTGCTTCCGCCCCACCGTGATGACATTGAGTTGATTTACCTCTCTTTGATTTGTGCCCCGTATGCATCCTACCCATGGAGTTTCAGACTCATAGGAAGTACCTCTCATTTGGCCAATGAGGTGGGAAATGTGAATAGAAACCATAGCAAGACCGATGGACACATCGGAGATTGTTGTACTCTCTATGTCTAGGATGGCACGTGTCCAACCACTTGATCTGGGATCAAGTCTAGTGAGGTTTCGGACCTCCAACTGACTTCGGGTCAGTTAAACTAACTTCGGGTTAGTATATGACTCTCTCTAGTCAAAGTGAGGTTGCGGACCTCCAACTGACTTCGGGTCAGTTAAACCAACTTCGGGTTGGTATGTGACTTCTTTGAGTCCTATAGAGGTTTCGGACCTCTGAGCTAACTTCGGGTTAGCCGTGAGTGATGTCTTTGTGACTCACCTTTTGTTTTGAAATAAAAGAAGCCAGCGAAGCAAGTTACGATGGGATGATGCACGATGTTTGGATGGCACTGGTGGATGGAGTTTTCCCTAGTTGAGAGGGAGTGTTGATTTTGGGCAACTAGGTCCAAACTCCATGTTGTGATGCTCAGATGACGCCAATATTTTTATTGGATTCCTCTTTCGGAGAGAGGTGCAAGATCGATCTAAAGATCATCTTGATCGAATGAGCAAAACATGTATTTTGAATTTATTCCACATGTGCAAGGTCAGCCTGTTTTATCCCACATGCATAAGAGATGTGTCACACACCCCCAAAGATGCCTATATATTGGAGAGACTTGGAGTTCATTTAACACACACATTTTGGTGGAGGCAATTTCTTCTCTCTTGGATGATGATGGAGCAGCGTTCTTGGTTCTGCGTTTAGGGCTTCTTGGTGCAGTGTCTTGGTGGAGTATTCTTGATGAAACGTCCTGGGGTTGTGTGACACATATGGGTGGCAGACCTTATGAAGACTTTGCTAGTTGAAGCATCCTGCTAATCGTCGTAACGCCACCATTCTTTATCTCTGTTTTGGCTTGTCTTCCATCGATCTATTGTTATGTTCTATCTGCATATTACTTTCATTGTGCCCTAGACGTTTAAAGCATATTTGCATCTAAGCATAGAACATCTTCAGAATTTAACATATAAAGTTATTTGTATACAATTTTGTCGGAAGCTTTCTTTATTTAATTCCTTCAAATACATCCTTAGTACTCTCTCAAGTCCTTTTCACAAACATTCATATGTAGTCCTTTTGCTTAACTTAATGTCATAATGTGCCCTCCCTCTCAACTGGGGCAATGTACCTTTTCTTCTATCTAGGCTCCCCCTTAACTAAGGGAGGTCAACTACTTTCTTCTTCTTTAACATCAGAGAATCTTTTATGGCTTCAATTCTTCCTACAGTATCAAGGTCATCTCGATTTATAACTTCCTTCATCATGTTCCTCTTCATCATCTTGAAGATTGTGTACCTGCAAAACTTTAAGTACAACCAAATATATATATAGAAGCATTAAATTAACTATGTCAAAATTATGTTAATGGAGGCATTTTAGACATCAAATACCTAAACCTAGTTCATAATCAACAAGAGACATATACTTCTAAACTTCAAATTCTTGCTAGTGTTTTGTTATTGACCCTAGACTTCAACATAAAGCAAAAGAAATTAGTCTCACTCTATCTAGGGCCTCAATATTAATTTTAGAGATATATGACAGATTCTACTACGAACCATTAGAAACCCAAGATTTCATTTTAGCGACACAAATCCTTAGATATCAGTGATTCGATCAAATAACAATTCTACGATACATTTTAGATTCTACTAGGGTTTGTTGCAAACCTTAGATTTGAACACAATGTCATTGTATCAAACTTTTACAAACCCTAGAATTCACAAACAATGAGCATCAACAATTAGGTTAACATACTCATATAATATATATATCTAGGATTTCATGCATAAGCATATCACACTAGTATATACTAGGAAAAACCAAGACACAAATATTGATACATCACAGTTAGACATATAGTAAATTCATCTAGACTAAGGATTTGATCATACAGACAAATATATACCTAAAGTTTCATTCCTAGGACATCATCTTAGCTTATATAAGGGCCATACTAATAAACAATAATTTACCAAACCTTAAATATATAGGGCTTCAACACACAGCAAACCCTATAGGAATAGGGTTTTCATTATAACAATACCAAAACCGTAAACATCAAAAGAATAGTATTTTCTAGATTTCATCAATAACCCCAAGCAAACTAGGGTTTCATTTGTGAGAAGATTGTGAACAATTGGAGTTGGTCTTTGAAGCAGCATTAAGGAGGTTCTTGGGCGATCTTTGGAGCATCATTTTCCATTGAGAAGTTGTTTTTTGGAGCAGCATTGAGGAGGCTCCATATGTTTTTTTTACTTCTCAAATCTACCCCTTTTTTTTCCTTATCTAGAAATTGAAATGCGTAAATTTTCTAGAAAAAAAACCAAGACTTGTTTTCTTTTCTTTTCATTTTCAGACTTTTTCCCTTTCACTTCCCATTCCAATTATTAGAAAATGGCTCCTAGAGTGAAAGATGTTGCTTGGGCATATGCTGAGATGATCAACAATCAAATGTATTGCAAAGTTTGTCATAAAAAAATAAAGGGAGGCTTGGCCAGTATTAGAGGCCAAATTGTCCCATGTGTAGCACCACCAAAGCAGATTGGGGAAATTAGAAAGGAGTTGCTAACAAAATTTGAGAAGTTTGAGGAAGACAAAGTTAGGCAAAAAGCAAGAGAAGTTGAAATAGGGAGGAAGAGAAATCTAAAACAAATGACGTTAGACCAACCCCAATTTTGATTATGAGGGTTTTTCATCTATCCCTTGTACTGATGCATCCAACCCCTTTCACTTTGTTCCTCCATCTTTGGAGTCTATCCAAGAAAAGGGTGAAGGTAAAAAGAAGAGTGGTATCAAAAGTTATTTCTCACCCTCCCTCTGAAAATCTTTAAAAATATGTTTTTCATTAAAAATTAAATATTTGATGTATTTTTTACAAAGACAGAGTCATTGGAATCAACTAGTCTGAGTCGATTCTAAGTCGGAGTTGACCCTCGATCGGTTCTGACTGAGTCTGAGTTTTAAAACATTGGAAATATTTCAATGACCAGTCAAGAGGTCTGAAGTTTTTCAAAAGGAGATATGAGTTCCCTGTCGCTAAATGAGGTCTTTTGAATGCATTTCGTGGGGTCCTATAGCTAAAGGACATTTCATGAGGATAGATTCACCATTTACTGCTCCTGTATGAGACACAAAAAGGTTTCTTGAGGTCGCTTCACAGATCCAAGGGTCTGTAACAAAGTTGTGAAGTTTGAGGGTTCTAAGTGGCCTGCAATTATTAACAACCTAAGACAGAACGAATACAAACCTGATACAGTGGACAAATTCGTACTGTGTTACCCAATCGGCAAATAGAATTTGGGATCTTTACTAGGGCATTATTATTTTGGTGCATTTATTAGTGTCTGTTTGAATTGTTCATCTGTTGCAATTGGATTATATTGGTTGATCACACGGTTGGATTATACTATTGGAATTGTTACATTATTGGAAGCCAGCATTGTTTATTGAAGTATATTATTGTATGAATAAATTGTTTGTTTCAAAAGTGAGAATTTTTCACTGAAAAACCTTAGTTCTTAAGGAAACCCTAAGACAAGATTACCCTAGATCACTACATCTTAAAATTATTAAGGGTACCAAGGAAGTGTTTCCTAGTGCATTAGCCTTTTTTCCTAGAAAGTCTGTTTAATTACCTTTTTGGCATGTGACTTTATTGGTTATATTAAAGTCATGGTGAAAATGTCACTTTATGTGGTACATGTACTAGTTACTTTATATTAATGTCACTTTATGTCTTAAAGTGACTTTATGAGAAAAAAGTACTGAAGTACTTCCTAATATTAAAGTCACTTTATAGTTTAAAGTAGACTTTTATGTGGAGAAAAAGTACAAGGTATAAAACTAGTTATAAAGTAACTAGGAGTCCTTAATGAAGGGGACCACATTAAAAGGGGGTCAAGTGAGGGAATGATCACCATTGATCGCATGGGCTGAGATTTAATCTCAGCCCTTGATCAATAGGGTGAGCGTTCACCTATCTTATGGAAGCTCATTTTTCATTCTTCCAATGATCATTTGGAGAAGAGAGGGAGCAAGGAGAAGAGGAGGAAGCTGTGATAGTAGGTTTGCCAAGGGAGAGAGACCACCTACAGCAAAGAGATTACACTCAAGCAGGGATTAAGCCTGTGAGAGAGCAGCTACCACTCCAAGACTGCTGGCCCGAAATTCTAGGAAGCTGCTTCAGTACGAGTTCTAGTTTATTTGAGCTCGAATATTCTGGAGAAGACCAGCGTGAAGTTTGAGGAATGGAGCTGCTGTTCCTGATTCGAAATTTGAGGAAGAGGCCTGTCTGTTAGAGGCCCAAATTTCCAGAAAAGGAACAGTTATCTGGCACAAAGTTTGAGGGACTTTTGTCAGTGAAAGAGCACAAAATTCAAGGCATATCAGTCAGCTGTCAGTGCAGTTATTGTAGTTGTCAGAGGTCAACTGTGGGGCACAAATTTCTATGACAAAAAGGCTGAACAGTGGCAGAGAAAAAGGGAGATAAGTATACTGTTGTTTTATTTCTGTGTAATTGTTTTCCTGAGAAGTAAATAAAAATCCTCCACCCAGTCTAGTTGACCAAATATCACTGTGTAAGTTCTGTGTGAGCTTCTGTTATTTCTTCCTTATCAGCTGAAAATTAAATGGAGCAGAATGGTCCTGTATGTTTCAAGTTGATTAGCTTTATCAGTTTTTATATCAGCTAACACTTTGGGGATGCGGACATTAAACATTATCATTTATAAATTATGCTATAACCTTGAAACTGGGTGGGCTACAAATTTAAAAAAAAAAATCTACACTACATACTACCATACTCCATCCAGAAAGCTAGGAAAGAGGGTGGAAATACATAAGGGTTGACAAGGTAACAGCATCCTCACTTGTAATGCTTAACAAATAGACAAAATGGAGGGCTATAATTCTCCAGAAAAGAAAAATGTAGTGCCACAATATCATCTCATTCAAGTACTCCAAAAATGTAACTCACACCTCTTTTGTTTATTACACCCAAATATATGGATTCTGCAATGTCCGATAAAATGAAAAAATAAATATCAATGTATATAAAGAAGACCAACAATACTTTATGGGGTTTATATTGATTAAAGTTCCACAGCAGAAATCCCTACAGCATGTAGATCCAAGTTTCATTTTGAGATGCCTATGCACATGTGTGTTCATGATTGCAATAAACATAAACCCCCTTAAATAAATAAATTTAAAATTAAAAAATAAAAAATAAAACAGAAAACAAAAACAAAAAACACATTTTTGATCTTACAAGTGCACCATGTATATTAAAATCTCAATCTTCAGTTTACTGTTTTACCCTTGATTAACACTTAAAAGTGGGATGCAACTCTCAACACTGAAGATATTACACATCAATGTCTCAAAAAACTTTTGAACAATTACAACAAATCATGCAGCATGAAGAGACTGGCAAATTTCTAAACCAACCTTGTGACACAAAAAACAAATAGACTGAAAGACCATACCGCACAAGGGAAATTATGAGTCTCTGCAGTGAAAAGAATGTCAAAGTCACGATGAACAGTATTCAGTGGAGAGGTTGAGCCGGCTGACACTGGAATTAATGCCTGTACTGGAAAGCCTCTGATTGCACTGATGCACAATCATATAAATTTGTAACTCAGAACATCATCATGTTGTAATTAGGTGGCAGATAAAACCAGCAATTTCACTTCGACTAAAATTGTGTTTAACTTCACAGCCAAAATAAATGTCTTTGAAGCAACAACATGGAACTAAAATGGAATCCAATTAAAGGTCATGGTAAACCCAAAACAGGGGTGGTGATGTCCAAGAGTAAAATCTATGGGATTATATTACTTTACCTTGAGTTGTCTTTAAAGCCAATCACAGAGTTGTTTGGATTCGCTTTCAGTGTATCTTTTACAATTCTCATTAGATTGCTGACAGCAACTTGTCCATCAATGATTAAGTCTCCCTGATCATGTGTGAGACAACATTAATGGGACAGCTAAAAATTATCTTATGCAAGGCACAAAAATGTTATCTAAAACAACAAGATTTTAAAACACAAACCTACCAAACCAAGCATTGAGCACATAGGTAAAATTTAAATGAACAATTTATTGTACCTGGAAAAACCAGTGTCTGGAATGCTCACTGTTAGACTGAGCAATGTCAAAAAGTTCCACATTGGTGGGGTTGCGCCTGATATCATCTCGAAAAAGCCTCATGTAATACTACAGCCAAAACAAAATATTAAATTGAAAATTCTCTCTCAAGAGAAAATGTACAGTTGAATTCAACCAAAGTACCAAAGAATTGCAAGATTACCTCCAAGTCAAAATCATCAAAAGCAAGTCCCATTTGTTTGTTAATCTCCTCCAAAGCTTCCTTTCCTTTCTTCAGCGCTCACAAAAAGGTATTAAAAGATATTTAACTTAAATTTTAAAATAACAAAGAAAATAAGATTGACATGTTGAAGCAAATGACAATTTCCGTATCCCGGCCACAAGGACAAATCATGTTTCATGTGTGCAAGTTATGTTACAGAGAAGAGGTACTTATTACAGCTTAGTTTTGATTTCATCTTAGTAATGTTACTTGGGGTCAGTGACATTTATAATTTCTTTAATCCTAATTTCTTTGGTTCTAATTTTAAACTATATTACTTAATCTTTTTTCTTTTTGTTTTCTATATTTATGCTATTCTATGCTTAATATAACTTAATTTATTCCAATTTCATTAAAGATTTCTTGTATAATATTCAAATTAACATAATCAGAAAAAACTTAAATCTTAATTTATTTCATCAATTCCATATTAATTCTATTTTATTCTGTGGAGCAAAATCAATCTCATTCTAACTAATTAATTATTAATAATATTTTACTCTGATTCCCTTTGTTTTTAATTCTTCCATTACCTATTTTCTGATCCTATCCCATAATTAAAAATAATTTTTTAATCCAATTAGATTAATACTAAGTTAAGACAATATTTTACCTATTATTATTAATAATAATATTTTCCAATTCTTAACAAATTAGATACTAATTTAATTTAAATCATTTGACTTATTATCAATTAGATAATTTGACCTAACTTTCATTTTCACCATTTTTATTAATAAAAAAAATTTCCTTAGCTGACTTCATTAATAACCATTTTAGTTAATTATTTTTAATTCGAATTCAAGCGTTCCTATTCATTATTAATTTCAACCGTCTCATCATTTTCACCTACCCTAACAGTTGTATTCTAACTCCATCCTCTATATACCAAGGTCTGGCACTCTTCGCATCATTAGTTAAGCTTTATGTCCCTGAAGATGGGTGAAGTGTTCACCTGAAACACCAGGCATATCAACGAAAACAACACAGTTTACCAGAAGGTTTCGTCAATAACATTTATGAGGAAACTGCAAAAACATCCATAGAACCAAATAACATAATATTGACCTGGTCACAGGTCACGATCTAGGTACAAGTTTGCTAGTGCTAGTAGGCATGCTGAAGACCCAACACTCTACTCAGTATGCCTCATGATTTGTGTGCATTTCCCAAATAATGCTGTTCAAGGAATTTCTTATATATCTACATCATGGAGTGCTCTTGTGTGGATATTGTTTCATGCAAAATGTGAGTTGTTACCATAGTATTTAAAACCGGTTGGGTCAAACCAGTCGGGTCATTAGCTTCTGTGACCAAACCAAACAATAAATCCAGTTCATCCCATTGCAAGCCTAGGGATTGCATCAAACCGGTCATAAACTGGTCGATTTATGACAGAACTGCCAATTTTTCCATAAACCGGTCAGTTTCGTCATAAACCAGTCGTTCATTACCAACATGGCCGCAGAACCTACGCGCTATGGTTTTGGGCATGCATGAGTGGTTTTGAGGGAAACTAGGGCTTGTTTCCCTCCAAAAACAGTGCCTCCAAGCTTTTAAAAGCATGCCTCCCCTCTCCTTTGCCTCACACATCTCATTTGGAGTTTTTGTGAGCTTGGAGAGTGCTAAGTATTAGTTGGAGTGGAACAGCACAGAGTTTGGGTTATGTTTATCATCTTGGAGCTACTTTGGATTGTCTAGTGGAGTTGGCATCTTCAAGAGGAGGCTAAGGCAGCTAGTTTGCATTTCCAGGTAAGGATTTTCACTCGAAAAGAATCCATATTTCATTGTTGTCCATGTATTTAATTTATTTTTTGTGTTCTTGCAAATTTCAACATGTTTGTAGGCTAAATCTACCCCATTTTTTTCTCAAATTTATCTTAGATTTTTCATTTTACTTAGCTGCAATTTTTTTTTATTTGCAGATTTATTTCCTTTGCAAATTTCAAATATTTCATTAGGCACCATGACTCCAAAAGCCAAGGACACTGCATGGCCTCATTGTAATATGATTGATGGCAAAATGATCTGCTAATATTGCCAAAAATATGTTGGAGGAGGGGGTATTTACAAGTTGAAGCAACACTTGGTTAGGATAAGAGCCAAGGAAAGCCATGTAAAGCACCGAAGAAGTGAGAGGCAATATTAGGTCAAAATACCTTGCGAAGTTTGAGAAGCTTGAGGATAATAAGGCTAAGGATAAGGCTATCCAAGAAAAAATTGCAAGGAAGAAGGAAATTTTAGAAGTTGTGAGGGCTGGTCGGTATGAGGATTTTGAGATTCAAGATCCCTTCCACCAGTGTCCATGACCCCTTCCACTATGTTCCTCCTGCCATTGGGTCTTATATTACAGGCCAACAATCTAAAGGAAAAATGAGGATGGACATAAAGAGTTATTTTTCAACTTCCCTTGCCACTATGTCGACTAATGCTACTTCCTCCCAACCATGTCCTTGATAAAAACAATGCAAAGAATTTGCTTTTCAATACAATGCTAGATGGTTGTATGATGTAGATATCCCCTTTAATGATGCTTGCTCACCTTATTACCAAGCTATGTGGGACTTTGTTATATCCGCAGGCAAGGGCTTCAAAGGCCCTAGTGTGCATGACTTGAGGGAACTCTTTTGCAAAAAGAGATTTTTTGAATTAAAAAATATTTGAGTATAGAGAGTCATGGGCCAAAACAGGTTGTTCCATCATGTCAGATGGATGGACCGATGGAAAGAACCACACTATCATTAATTTCCTTGTTTCTTACCCTCAAGGAAGCAAGTTTTTTTAAATCAGTTGATGCATCTCATACGGTGAAGGATGCAAACCTTCTATCTAAGCTTTTGGATGAGATGATTAAAGCAGTGGGGGGGAGATGGTCTTGCTGGAAAGATGCTAGAGTCCAAACATAAGACCATATTTTGGATTCCATGTGCTACACATGCATAGACCTCATGCTTGAGGACATAGGCAAAGTGGAGTGGGTAAAGAACATTGTAAAACATGCCAAGTGCATCACAAAATACATCTACAATAACTCATGGCTATTGAGCCTAAAGAGGAAAAACACTCAAGGCAAGGAGCTTGTTAGGCCTGCATTTATTAGATTAGCAACTCACTTTCTTACATTGCAATGTCTCAATTCTTAACAAAAAAACTTGCAGAAAAGGTTTCCTGCTGATGGATGGAATTCATCTTGGTGGGCTCGTAGACAAGATGGCAAAGACACCAAAAATAAAGTTTTTGACAAATCCTTTTGGAGAAAATCTGGAAAGGTTGTGAAAATTGGCGAGCTGCTTGTTAAGTTGTTACAAATGGCGAATTGGGAAAAATTGGCCATGGGCTACACCTATGAGACTATGGATTAGGAAAATGAACAAATAAAGGCAACCTACAAGGATAAAGTAGATACATATGGGTCTATCTGGGAGATCATTGATAACAGATGGAACAATCAACTCCATCATCCTATACATGCAACAAAATATTACTTGAACCCAAAGTATCATTATAAAGCTCGGCTAGGAGAAAAGCACACTAGGAAGGTCAAGATGGGTTGTATGATTGCCATTGTCCCTAACCATTCTAACTAGTTTCAAATACATAAACAACTTAGTCTTTTCAGTGGGGCCACATGTACCTTTGGCAAAAATGGAAAGAAATGTGGATCAACCAAGTAAACAATTCCAATTTGTTTTTCTTGTAAAGTTCAATTATTTACAATTCAAACTATAAATACTTCTTTTTACCCAAACTTAGAATCTGACTTGTTGAACAATTAAGTAATGAAATGAATTAACTAATGTCTTTGTCGTTGCAGCACATTGGTGCGAGTCATTTGGTAGCCAATGTCCTCAATTGCAAAAGTTGTAGTTAAAGTCCTCATCCATACTTGCAATGCTTTTGCTTATGAGCGCAATTGGTCTATTTTTTAGCATATACAAACGAAGAAGAGAAACCGTTTGGAACAAAAACAGTTATGTGATCTCGTCTTCGTGCAATAAAACCTTCAACTAAGGCGTAACCAGTTAATGAACAGAAGACCTAATCTAGATGCCACTGCATTGGACGATATTGATCCAACATCAAAATGGGTGGAGGAGACTCAACCAACTAAGTTTGATGTTGATTTTGATATTCATGCCATGGAGTTAGGGAGTTGATCCTAATGCAAATCTAGTAGTACCAAAGGAACTAGAACCAATAGTTGAATCAAGCAAAGTCAAACAACCAATGGAACGCACTAGTCATGCAGCTCAACCAACCCATTCTTCCATTAGGTCTAGTTTTGTTGCTACTACTGCTACTACTGAGGTTGTAGAGGAGTATGAGTAGTCAAACTCTGAGCCAAATGATGCTTATGTAGCTCCTATTGATGATCCCATGTCTAGTAGTGGTGATGAGTTTGATCATGATGAGTAGTCGATCATGTTGATCACTAATATGTAGACTTGTATTAGGCTAGTGGCCCCATAGCTTGTAGCATTATTTTTGGACTCTATAGGCCATTTACAGCCTCATTGATTATGTATTTGTTGTTGATATGTATAGCACTTAGTACCATTTTGATATATTCACCTTTACATGGGATATAGATGAGCAAGCTTTGCATGTTTTGTCTCTATGCAGGGATCTATGTTTACATGAATGTTGCAAAGTAACAAGACCTTGTGATTGATTCCACTAACATAGGACCACATATACCTAAATACACCAAGTCCAATATCCGCTTGGACCTAGTCTCATTGTTGGGAAACATTGCCTTGGCATGCTTGCCAAGCGCACACCCTTTGCACACTCTCTCTTGCTCCACCCAGATTTTCGGAAAACCTATAACAATTCTCTATAACATAGGAAGAACCCTGTAGTGTAGGTGTCCCATCCTCTTGTGGCAAGTCTCACACTAGCTTTCACTCTCTTGTATGAAAGTCTTCGCCAACTATCCTCTTAACAAATATAGGCTATTCTCCCTACCCCCAATTACTCGCCTCTTGCTAGGATCAGCTCCTTTTAGCCCAACAACTACTTCACCTCCCATGAAGCTGACCTCTAGTCCTTTGTCCTCCATGGCTAAATTTGGTAGGAAATTCTTTTCCAACCCCAATAAAAACATCACTTGATTCACCTCCATGATACCCCCTGAGTCCATTGAAACTCAATGCTACCAATTCCCTCTACTGCATACTTGTGTTGCGTCCAAGCTCTAGATGTAGGTCTCTAAGCTCTTTGGCCATGTTGGTGAAAATATCTTGAGATCCCATCATGTGACTAGTCGCTCCACTGTCAAACCACACCCCTCTCATAATGGTGCTAGAAAGGCATGACAACAAGGCAAAGTTCTTCTCGAACTTCTCAGCCAACTCATCCATTTGTGTTGTGGTTGTCGCAGATGTCTTTCCCTTGCCCTTCTTACTATTTGGACATTATCTGGCAAAGTGACCAAACTTATGACATGAAAAGCATTTTACTTTGCTCATGTCCTTCTCCTCCTTTTGCGAAGATCCCCCTCCACTTTGGTTCTACTTGGCCTTCTCCTTACACTTTTTCGCTTGAATAGCAAGAGCAAGTTCTTCTTCCCACCACCACTCCTTCGTTGTCCACCAATCAATAAATTCTCCTAGATCTCCTTTTGGATGAAGTCATCCCACAACCGGCCCCAATCAGGAAGCCATTACTTAGCAAGGATCCCATCCACAAAGGCGATCCAATGCTTAGTACATCCTTTCATAGCTACTTTCACAATCATTCACTATCGTCCAAACAACAGATAGCTCATCACAACCCTGTTAGATCTTGCTAAGGTAAGATCTTATAATCTCTGATCCATTCATCCGGATGTTTAATTTTTCTCGCAGCACCATCTTCCTACTCGAGCTATGATAAAGACTGGATAGGGATACCCAAATATGCCATGTTGTGTCCTTCCCTGTTATGTGAGGAATTATATGATCCCTCACACCACCCAAGATTACACCACTTGCTTTCACATCCTAAAAGTTGTGCTTGGTTACTTGGACTGAACAAAAAAAAAAACTAAATATTTGTATTTGCAAAAATCCCACGAACCATTTTCAAAACAATAGTGATCCACTCCTTCCATGGACTAAAATTAGCAGCCCCATCCAGCCTGTCTTCATATCTCAAACTCATTGATGCCATTTCACAAATCGACCTTGGCCACAAAACCCTAACTACAAAATAAAAATTCTACTATCGGAAAAAGAAATAACGTGTTGTTGTAAAACCCTTGTGACCTTGAATCTTTCCCCCAGAGTTTTGAAGCTTTAATACCATGTTAAATTTCTAATACCAGCCCAAATTTATTTTCACTCAACAATTATTCCTAGAAAATTATTTTATTACCCTAATAAATTCTAAATTGCTAAAAAATAAAATCATAGGTATTTTAACTTCCATAAATTAATATACAACGAAAAAATAAAATAAAGAGGTCAATCACATCACAAAAACAAATGTAAAGCCATAACAATTCTCCTTTATTCAATAATCTCAAGAAAATCTAGGTTTCGACCCAGTTACTGGAACCTATAACTTGGCCCCATTGGGAATAATTCAACCCAAGGAATTTTTCCCCTCTGTAAATTAGCCCATAAAGAAGTTAGGCCCATCTCCCACCAGTAATTTGACCTTAGGTAAATCAGCGTCTCCAATTCGTAGCCTCCATACTTCACCAATTCAATCGCCCTCGATCTCCAAATATCAACCTCCTAGAAATACTCTTGAACCACCATGTTTTCTTCCTCTTTCTCCTAAGTCTAGATGAGCCTCTGGCACTGGTGAAAATCAATCTCACTCTTTGCGAAAACAACTTTCTCAAAATGCAACAATTGTCTCGTCTTTTGTCTTCACCTCTCCCTTGGGCTTCTCTTTATAATCTTCATTAAGCCAAATCCATGACCCTAATCTCCAAAGTGATCAACAGTTGAGATTAAATATCACCTCACTTGACATCAAGGATTGAGATCATTTTTTTTCCTCAGAAAAAATCAAGGTTGATCCACCCGAAGGGATCTACCCGTCGGCTTATCTGGTCGGGCCTAACCCCAAGGGCATTGAGGAGATTTGACCCCGGGACCTCCCAATTGGCAACGTACTTAGCAACAAGAACTCGACCAATTGAGCTATCCCTTGGGGCTTATTGAGACCATATCTAAGTCGCTTAAATAATTTTATTATCCTTGGTACTTGGCTTAATAATCCACAATAATTAATTGATTTTAATTATTGTGCTTTCCTAAGTTAGACTTAGGAAAGAAGTCATAAATTACTTACTCCAAGAGGCAATTAACCATCTCCTACATGTTAAGACACCAAGCTCATGTAGAAGAGCTTCTAAAGCTACCACAAGCTTCAACAAAAAGAAACATCAACACATTCTCATATCTCTCTTTCACGCGTCTACAGACAGCAGAACCAAGTTGCAAATAGACTTGTGAAGCTTGGTTTGGAAATAACAAAGGATCCTGAGAAATCACAGGAAAAACCTAGGCCAACATCGTTAGCATTTTTACATAAATTAGTTCTAAGTATATATAGAACATGTATTAATTTTGTTACCTACATTTTTTATCACTTTTGAGTCTTTGACAGCTACAGAAACAATGGGCAGTCCTTTCCAATCGTATACCATGAACATTTGCAGGAATTTTTTGCATGTAACTTTAAATATGGCTAATATGTGATTTCCCCAAGAGATTAATTGCCCCGAGAGACGAAGTAGCCTATTGATCTTCATAGGCTATAGTCTTGGATAAAGGGGAAAAACCCAAAATTTCCCATGTTTGGTCAACAAAGGGCAAGTTCTAGGGAAGTTGGGGGGAAAATGCCCAAAGTTGGGGTTTGTTGTGAACCCCCACTCAATTAATTAAGGAGAAAAATTCCCTCAAGGAAATCTAAAAATACAAGAGGGCTATATTCATTTGAAACATCGTTGTATTGGATTATTTGTCTTTGTTAATCTTGAGCCTGAAGCTTTGAGGATTTTAAGACCCCTTTTATCCTACTAATTTCGGTGGTGAAAGATTCCACCCTAATTAGTAAATTCTTCCTTTTCTTTCCTTGTTTTGTTATGGAAAAGCAGGAGGAAATTGTCTAGCATAAGGGCATCAAACTGGTGGAAAGGTCAAGCAAATTTCGTGGGACTGTTCATGATCTCTTCAGTGTCTTTTCTCTATGTCCAACGTATTGAAAATAGTAGCAAGAAACGTTCCTTGATGTGTGCCTTAATCAAAGTTGTTGAAGAATGTAACTATTGTCGGTCTTCATAATTGTATTTGAGTCATGATGTAATATATTTGTCAAAAGAAAGAAAAAGAAATTTTATTATGAAAGAAAAATTATTAATTAGCATGGGTTTTGTTGATCACCATTTAACATGAGTCATTGATTAATTAAACATTGATTAGTCAGGTAACAAACATTATATCAAATGGTGACATATTTGAAGAGTTGGTTGAGGTGAAACAAGGTAAGAAAAGTCACGTGCATAAAAGCTAGAGGCGGAAGTGATACGAAAAGGCTGAGGTATAAAGTAAAAAGGATAACGAAAATACAAAAAGTGCAAAGACGTGGTACGAAGAGCGCAAAACAAAGATATTAAAAGAATTGCCGCTTTATGAATATGCACCCAAGGGAATACTACGAGTGGGAATTTCCGCGGGGGTTGAGCAGCAAGAGAGGGAAGGACCCATACCCTCGCGGAATTGCAATAACGTGACATGGTGGGGACCCAAGGCCACAACGACGTGGCAAGAGTAAAGCGCGGAGTTATGGTGACATGGCAGAACGCAATGTGGGCCCTTACAACTGGCAGGTTATGTATTTAATTCGCTTTGCGAATGATATATTTCAGGAATCATATGGTGCATGTGGCAAAGAGGTAAGGTAAGTTTCTAGATGAGCTGGTACTAGGGCTCGTACCAGTATTAAACCCGGCACGCGGTGTTCACCTAACCCCAACTAACGCCCAATCCCTACACGCCGCGTGCCCCACTGTCAGTGTCCTTACGACACTTACCCTGCTTATTTCACCTCTACGCCTCTTCATCCCAGAATTACTAGTCTTAGACAGCAGTTTCCCATATTTTACTGCAGTAAAAGCCGCAGGTTTTCCCAGTTACGGTATATACAAAGCGGGAGCAAGTACCAGGTCTACCCAACCATCACCAAACTACCCCCCCTGCGTCGCTTTCCCAAGCAAATTTACCTACTGTACAGGTACTTCGTCCCTTATATCCCCTCTGTTTTCCTTTCGTTTTTCCTTTCAAATTTCATATGTCAGTCATGGGAAGGGGCACACCCAAGAAAAACGAACCAGAGACCCCCCAGGTCCGAGAAGCCAGAAACCCTCCTGGGTTCGAGCCTTTCATTGGCCAGCAAGCTGGAATCTGCGATCACCAATACCCTTTCCCCATTAGTAGTATAAGACCTGAGCTTTTTTCGCGACATGTCCAGAATAGGGATCGATATCGGGTGGTTGTATCAGGCTTTTACCATCAGATTACCCCCCCAGTCTCCCCGGTGGTCGAGTTTATCTGCTGGCTCAAAGACGCCTACGATGAAAACCGAGGCACGTTTACCTCCGCTCAGGGGAACAAGATTTTCTCCCTTTCGCCCGACATCATCCGGCAAGCCCTCCGTTTTCCCACCAGAGCCACCTACACTGCTTTCAGAGAAGAAGCTTTAACCTCCCAGTTTACCAAATTGCCATGGGAGCATCAGAAAAGCTTCATTGCTTCTATTACCAACAGCCAGGCTACTTCCCTTCCCGGTGCGGAACTTCTCCCATTAAGCCTGTTTGAGGAAGAAGTGCAACCCATCCTCGCTCTCATTGCGAGTCGTTTAGGTATAGGCGGGTTGGGGGAAACTTCCAAAGTATGCATTTTCTTTCTATGGTTAGATATCCCGGGTTACTTGTCAGCCAACATTCACACCCAGTTCCAAGAGCTTTCAAAAACCAGTCACTTTCGTTTCTGTTCAATAGCGTTCTATCTTTTCTTGTACCAGCATGCTGATAAGTTCGAGGGTTTGGGCTTGGATAGGGTGTACGAGGTCAATTCTCAACCCCGACCTGTTTTTGACTAGAACTTTGCAGTGCGTCAATTGCCAAAAGGGGTGGGTTATTCAGGTTTCCTAAACGATTTCATGTCCATTGCTTACACCATCATTCATGATTCGCCATCACCTAGGGTTTTTCCTGAAATGAAGAACTGGCTGCAAGCTGGTAAAAACCAGAGCACCGGGGATTGGTATCTCTCTGATAATTATACTGAAATTCGGGTCTATGGAGCCGAGGTCGCCCCTTACCTGCTACCCGTGTTTCCCGCTCGACGAGTTTATGCTCTGGAGTATATTCGACAAGCCCTCAAGGCTGACCAGCTCCACTTTGTCCCCGCTAAGAAGGGTTACATACTGAGGCTTCCTACCACTATCGGCCCGTTCGTCGTGAATTCAAGACACGCCCTTCCCATTGTCGAGAAGTTGTTGCAGGGCATGGACCTAAGACAGAGGCAGGCTTGGGCATATGATCCTCGGGAGATTATTTCAAACAGAAGAAAGAGGAACAGGTCCACCCCTTATGTTCATGAATCAAGACCGTTTATAGAGTGGAAGGCTAACATGGAAATTTGGCCTTTGATTTCGCAAATGGAAACAGATTCATCTGCCACAGGGGAAGAGGAAGACATCAATAAAGGCCAAGAAGAAGAAGTGGGTCCTTCAGGAGCAGGTTCTCCCGCTCGCAAAAAGCAGAAAACAGTCTCAAGTGAGGCCGAAGTGATAGGGGAAGAACAGCTGCTTGAACCGTTCACACCATATGTGCAACTTGACAGCAGCAAGGCCAGAATCAAAGTGTTGAGAGACAGCACCACCTCCTCCGACTTCACTGAGGTCTCACAGGCCATTGGGGACTATACTTCACCAGTGGCAGCCGAAAGGATCAAGAGAAATAGGATAATCAGAGATAAATACAAAGCCGAGCTAGAAGGGTATGTAGAGAAATATCACACCAGGATTTCAGCCACCATAACGTGGATACCGAACACCTGGTACTGTCTATGGCTGAAGCCATTTTGGACCCTGATACAGGTGCCACTAGCTACCGAGTGCTCGAGCATGCAATTGACATGGCTAAGGTGCCAGCAACCGATATGTGTAACCTATTTCAGGTCGTAGGCGATATGCTGAAGGACGAGGTAATGAGGGTTACCATTGCACTGAGAAAACTCGAGAAAAAGCATGAACAGGTGAGGACTACCATGAAGAACGAGCAAGCAAGTACCTGCGCCCTGGCAAATCAAATACATGGCCTCCCGGATCAAATCAAAGGGAAAGAGATCGGGGAAGCAAACCTGCAGGGCTTTTTAATAGACCAATTACAGAAGGAAGTTGCCTCATTGAAAAGCAAAGCCTGCATGCCGGCCTCCCAACATGTGCAGACAGTCGAGTTGGCGCAAGTAGAGAAAGAAAAAACGGAATTGGCCGGCACATTGTCAAAAGACAGAGAAGAGAAGGAGAAACTGGCAGAAACAATCGCTACCCTTCAGAGTAGGTTGTTAGAGCTACAGAACACTTGGGACACGCACAGCTGTGCGCCTGCTACTATGCCACCTGAGACGAGTTCACTTTCAGAGAAGTTGAACGCAGCGAAAGCTGCAAATGATATACTAGAGAAACAGGCTTCCACCGCAAGGCAAAGAATCACGGATTTGGAAAAATCCCTGTCAGAGAATACTAGAAAAATAGAAGCATTGCAGGAAGAGATTGAACAAGAAAAGAAAACGAGGGTCGACCAGCAGAAGACCATAAATGATCTCAACGCACGCCTAAAAGGTAACCTCACTCTCAGGGATGGTAAAAAGATTATTTGGTCCGAAATCATTTCAGCCATAACAGAGCAATGGGAGTTTCTGAAAGTCATCGAGGAGATGAAATCTTCAGCACTCTATCTTAGGAGGAGATTTCAGGAAGGGGATCTCGATTTGGTCAACAGAGCTCAGCGCGCCAGGGAATATGTGTCATTCTTGAAAGGGCTGAGAGCTAACGAAGCAGAGCAGCATGGCATAGCCAGCCGGCATAAGGAAGCCTTAGAATGCCAGAAAATCATTGATAAGGAATCGGCTCGTGTTGTGGCTTCGAAGGCTTTACAACAATTGGCATACAGCGTGGACAGGTTTGATGCGGTTTGGGCCGAGATTACGAAAGCAGGGCTTCCGACGTGCTGGGACTCCACCACCCCTTCCATGTTGCGATCGTTATCGGAATATGAAGCGTGCCTGAAGCAAGAAAGGGACCGGGCAGATGTCCTGTCAGATAAAACCACCCGGCTAAAGGCCGAAACAATTATTGCATCACTCCGCCCAGAGTTTGCCCTCCTTCACTTGTTAAAACATAAAATTCCTACCGAGGCAAATCCGAGTGATCTCACTGAGGCCTTCATCAGGGTAGAAGGATTTGCAGCGATGCCTGAGCCTGCCGCGGACAGTAAGCAGAGGTGCACTCAGTTTGTCAGCCAAATTGCCAGTTCGTCCGCAAAAGCGCCGCCACCAGTATCAGCAACAGCCTCGACCCCTTCTCACAAATGATGCATTGTTATTTCATGATTCAGCCCTCGCGGCCTTTTTACTTTTTACTTTAGTTAGTCATTTTCAAGTTTCAGGTGGAACTCATATTTCACCACAGCAATTTACTTTTACTTAGACTGGTATACAATTTTGGTTTTAAAATGGCCGAGCGACTAACAGCAAAGGATGAGAGGTTTGTTATTCCTCATCATGATTTTGTTATTTTGACAAGGACTTGTAACAAATTCCTGGCATGCGAGAAAGATATTTTCCCAAAATATCTTCTCGCCCAAGTAGAGAAGTTCCTATATAAACAAGAACAGAAGAGAACACCGGGTTCCAGATTTTATCAGAAAATTATGCTGTAAGAGGATTTTGTACGCATGTTTGTCTAACTCTTGCATGAAGGTTCAGAGCCCGTTGGGTTTCAATGAAAAGGAGTTTTATCTGTAAGGAGGATTCTAGTCTTTGATATCTAATAGAACGTAACTTCTCCTTTATGTGTCGATTAATTGTTCATCTTGTTTCATCCGCCTTTCTTGTATCATGTTTTGGAATGCGAGCAGCTCATTGGTTTAAATGTGAATTTATCCTAGTTGATACTCATGTTAGAATCAATCTAGCGCTTTAAATATAGCTCATGCATGATATATTGTTCCATTATCACAGCATCCATACTTCTGCTATATTGGTTTCAGTGTGATGTTATTTTGGAATACGCTATTATTGTGAATGGATTCTTAAACAGATAAGCCCATTATATGGTGATATGTGTGTCCGGATATTATCTATACGACAGCTGATATTCTCTCCTCCCTTCTTACACTGTGTACATCTGCAGATTACTATTCTCTGTGAAGTATCGTTGAACTGGCCCTCTTTACCGTGAACTGCCTTTGCATTGTCTAATGCCTTTGTGAGAGAGTTTTACATCTTGTTTCTGCAATATACCTTTTTCATGCATCAAACGTCTGAAAGTTTTGGTCCCATTCAAGCTGAACTTCCTGTTTATAAATGAATGGCATGAGAGCTATGTCCTGCTAGTTATCCCCGTTATAATATATTACTTTTGCTCTCTGCTGCTTAAGATGTCCTAGGCACTGGTCTTTCACAACTCAAGGCTGTCTCTAGGATTGACAACATCTTTTTGGCACCGTTTACGGGGAACGAAGTTGAAAAATAAATTGAAATCCCTGGGCCTCGACAAAACCCTATTCACTCTTCAGTTAGGTGAGCATGAAGAGTTGAGAGTTGTACATCCCTCACCTTGGCGACTCCACATTCATTACTCAGATAAATCTAATTGCAGTCATGGCTCCTCGGAAGCCACACCTTAGGTCAGATACGTCTCAGCCAAAGACTCCCTCTGTGTCTGACCCAGAAAGGATACTACATAGAAGAAATTGGAGGGAGAGACAATTTACTCATACTGAGATCCCACAATTCTCTCTAGAAGACTTCCCTTCCTCCTCTTCTCAAGTGGCCCAAGTACAAGATTATGACTCCGCTGTGGGAAGAACCGGTTACTACTCAGACAGCTTACCTCCTGGAAACATCCAAGTCAAGGACGAAGCCGAGTCAATAGACACCACTCGTTACATACTCCACCCCACTCCAGAGCCTGAAGAAGTAAAAGAAGTCACTGAGGTATCTGCTGTTAATACTCCGCCATTGTCTCCATCATCCCAAGCTGTTGTTCACTATATTCCCACCATCATCCACACCTCACTTCCTCCTCCTCCTCCACTTACACATCAAGTCCTCTTGTTACCCCCACCTCCTCCTCCAATGGCAAATGTTCCGGGCTTCTTGCTGAATAAATATGCCCCCCCGGCATTACCCCAAGTACTGAACGACCTGCCACAGGATTATCTAAAGATCCTGCCTCGTTTCAATGGAGAAAACGAGATTGAAGCTCAGAAGCATCTGGAGGTTTTCTGCTCCTTCGCAGAAAATTTCAACGTAGAACATCTTGACGTTGTCTTAAGACTATTCGTGCAATCCCTTGACGGTGAGGCCAGAAAGTGGTTCAAGATGTTGGGAGGCCGTTCCATAAACACATGGGAAGCAATGGAGGACACTTTTCTCAAGAAATGGGGAGAGAAGAAAGACCACGGGCATTGTCTGACTGAATTTAATACACTCAAGAAGAGACACAATGAAGGGGTGGCCGAGTTTATTAAGAGATTCAACAAGTTGTACCTGAGCCTCCCCACCGAAATGAAACCACACCAGACCGCTGCCAAGGTGGTGTTTGTGGCAGCCTTTGACTCTGAATTCGGTTTCTCTCTGAAAGAAAGAAAGCCAGCCACTCTGGACGATGCTTAGACAGACGCACTGGAGCTTGAGGCAAACTTTGCCTCCACTGGTAAATCCAAGGGAAAAGCCGAGCAAGATGCGAGAAGGAGGGGGAAGGAGGAGGTATCCACCTCGAGCCAAGATAGAGATTTAGCTAATGACAGGATTGAGGAGATGAACAAGATGATCAAGAACCTCTCAAGCAAACTGGTGAAGCTTGAAATGGAGGCAAAGAATTCGTCCTCCAAGAATTTCCAAAATGCTCCTAACAGAGGCTTTAACCCTCAATACAGAAAGCCACCCTTACAAATACTGCAAAGGGGACAGAAGGAGCAGCAAGATTAGGTACCACACCCTCTATACTTGGAAGGGCAAGTAGAGGATTCTACTGAAGACACTGCTTACGAGCAAGAGGAGGCATACCTTGCTTTCTCAAACAATGATGATGTTGAATGTCTGGTACATGGAAGTGACGAAGTGGAGGTGGCACACACAGAAGTGAAAGCTAATGAAGACACCGAAGATCCCGAGATTGATGACTATTGCAAGCAGTTCGTTGATTTCATGCAAGCGCAGTTCAATAGAAGATATGATCTCAGGTCTTCCAGAAAGAGAACCCGCACTCAGGATCAGGAGGAGGACACACCACAGGAAGAGGCACCTGCACAAAAGGAGGCAACTCCTCAAAAGATCCCAGACAAAGGTAAGAGGCCCCTTAACCAATCTTTACAATCTGCTGATCAATTACCTTCATCTTCACAAGTGTCTACACCTCCTAGTGTCAAGCCAATCTTAAAAGAAGTTAAACCTCCCCCTCTGAATAAAGACTCCAAAGATAAAGAACCAAAAGAAGTGTCAATAGATGAGTCCTCCTCTGCTTTCAGTTTGCAGAAGGAGCTTAAGAAAGTGAAAATCCCAGTCCCCTTGACCGAGTTGTTAAAACAGCCTGCATATCAGTCCCAGGTCACTTCATTTATGCTCCCTCCAGAAGTAATAAACATTCCAGACAATCTTAACCTTCAAGAGGAAAGACCTATGGTTGTTTTTGGCCCACATGTCGAAGAGTTGGATGCTGCAACTCCCCCTTTTTATGTGTCTTTGGTAATACATGACTTGCTGCTGCATAACTGCATGTTAGACTCAGGAGCCTCTCATAATCTTTTACCCCTCTCGGTCATGGAGCAACTAGGACTACAGATCACCCGCCCATACAAAGACCTTTATTCATTTGACTCCAAAAGAGTTAAGTGCCTGGGCATGATAAAAGATTTGGTGGTGAACCTGGCTCAGATCCCAGCAAAAAGTGTAGTGATGGATATAGTAGTGGCTGACATTCCAGCTCGCTTTGGCATGCTACTGTCAAGATCCTGGGGGACCAAAATTGGTGGATCAAGCAAGCTGGATCTGACTTATGCCACTATCCCTGTATTTGGTGGTCAAGAGAGGTTGTACCGGGAAACCAGATTCGTCAAAATAGTTACCAAGGCAGATGATTCGGTTAATTCTCCGGTTTATAGCAGGGAGGGGGATTTCTCATGTTTAATGCTGGAGGAAGATCAGGAGTACGCACATGAACCATCATTTTGCCAGATCAAGACAGAACAGTCCATAGAAAGCCCTGAATCAGAGATCTGGACACTTCATTTTGATGGGGCTAACTCCAGAGAAGGCAATGGTGCAGGAGTGTTATTGATTTCCCCTACGGGCCAGTGGGTCCCTTTATCTTTCACGCTGGAGTATGAAGCCACAAATAATGTGGCCGAGTATGAAGCACTTCTACTAGGGCTACAGACAGCGAGGAGTATGAACATAAGAAGTCTAAAGGTTTTGGGAGATTCTGAATTGATAGTCAGGCAAGTGAGAAATCAGTGCCAAGCCAAACATCCTAGGCTGAGGGCTTATAGGAATGAAGTTTGGGATCTGGTGGAGAACTTCTTCTTGGCATTTAATATCCAGTTCATGCCCCGGGAACAGAACAGAATGGCAGACTCCCTGGCAGTGGCCGCCAGTACTTTTCGTCCACCTCAGAATCCTATGTTGAGATATGAGATCGAAGTACGACATCGGCCATCAATCCCAGACAATATCAAACACTGGCAAGTATTCGAAGATGAAGAGCAGGTGAAGAGATTTTTGGAAACAGTTGGGGAATTTTCCAACATGGATATTGACAGTGGTGAAGAGGAAGAGGTCGATGATGCTTCTGGAGATAAGTGGGAAGAGAAGGTAGCTGGCCACAAATTTCTGCAGTTGAAAGGGAATGTCATTCCCCGAGGACTAGTGCCTTTAGAACGGCTTTTTAACAAGAATGATGTTCCATTACAGCCAAACAAAGTTGTAGAGGAGAATCAGGCGGAGGACCTGAATCTAGGTACTGAGGCTGACCCTAAAATTGTGAAGCTGTCTAAGAAGGTCCCGAAAGAATATAAACAGCTGTATCAGAAGTTATTTCAATCCTATAAAGATGTGTTTGCCTGGTCTTACCAAGACTTAAAAACCTTTGATGTCAGCATTATGCAGCATAAAATTCCACTGAAGGGAGATGCCAAGCCTCATAAGCAGAAGCCTAGGCAGATAAACCCATTGTTGCTACCCTCCATTGAGAAAGAAATTAAGAAACTGCTGAAGGCCAAAATCATTGTACCATTGAGGTACTCTAAGTGGGTAGCAAATTTAGTCCTTGTACGGAAGAAGAATGGAGAAATAAGACTATGTGTTGATTTCAGGACCCTGAACAGGGCATCATTAAAAGATAATTACCCACTGCCCAAGATGGATCACATATTGCAGAAAGTGGTAGGGGCTTCTCGGATGTTGATGATGGATGGGTTCTCCGGGTATAATCAGGTGGCTGTACTGCCAGAAGATCAAAAGAAGACGGCCTTCACCACTCCATGGGGGACGTTTATGTATGCCAGGATGCCTTTTGGGCTGATTAACGCAGGGGCCACTTTTCAGAGGGCCATGGATATTGCTTTTATTGGAGAACAGGACCAGTTCGTGGTGGTATACCTGGACGACATTACTGTGTTTTCAAAGGATGATGCAGAGCACATAGAAAACCTGCGCAAAACCTTTGAGAAGTGTAGAAAGTATGGCCTCTCCCTTAACCCATAGAAGTCTTTATTTGCACTGGAAGAGGGCAAGCTCTTGGGGCATATAGTTACCAGAGATGGAGTGAAGATTGACCCCAAGAGAGTAGAAATTATAAACGGTATTTCCCTGCCCATAAACAAAAAGGAAGTTCAGGTGTTCCTAGGTCGTATAAACTTCCTAAGGAGATTCATCCCTAACTATGCTGAGATAGTTTTGCACATAACTGATATGCTAAAAAAGAATAATGAGGTGAAATGGTCACCAGAGTCAAGAGAAGCCTTTGCCAGAATTAAAAATGCATTTGTTGAAGCCCCTGTGTTAGCCGGGCCAGATTATGCCAAACCGTTTATGATCTTCTCCTTTGCATCCCCTCATACAGTAGCTGGAGTTTTGTTGCAGAAAAACGAAGAGGGGTATGAACAACCTATTACCTTCTTCAGTAAGGTGCTTCGCGATGCTGAACGGAAATATAACATATTGGAGAAGCAAGCGTACGCTCTGGTGAAGTCCCTCAAAGCTTTCCGTATGTATGTTTTGCAGTCCCATGTCACTGCATTTGTTCCTACAGCAGCCGTTAAAGACATTCTTATCCAGGGGGACAGTGAAGGAAAAAGAGGAAAATGGATAGCCAAAATACAGGAATACGAATTAGATATCCATCCTACCAAATTAATCAAGGGGCAAGGTTTAGCCAAGATCCTGTCTGAATCAAACTGTCAGGCCCTGGGCATCAATTTGTCTATGATAGCAAACGAAGACTCTGGGGGAAAGGAGGAAGCACAGAGAATAGAAGTAGCCTCCCAAAAGATACATATGAAGTACCTCATCAATCCATGGTACAAAGAGGTGGCAGAATATCTTCTAACCCTCAGTTCCCGCCCAGTTGTGACAAAACCAAGTACATATCACTGAGGTTGAGGTCGCAAAAGTATGTCCTTGCAAACAGTCGGTTGTATTGGCGAGATCCTTCCGGTATCCTACTCCTGTGTCTTACGGAAGAAGAGGTAGAAGGTATGATGGCTGAGTTTCACGAAGGGATCTGCGGGGGCCATTACAGTTGGAGAGCTACGGCTCACAAGATTCTAAAAGCTGGTTTTTTCTGGCCTAAACTATTTGGAGATGTGTTTACCCGAGTTAGAGCCTGTGAGCAGTGCAAGAGATTTGCCGAGAGACAGAAACTAGCACCCCTCCCCATGATACCGGTCCACATAGATGAGCCATTCTAGCAGTGGGGAATTGACTTCATAGGAGAAATACACCCCCCTTCAAGTGGACAGCATAAATGGATCTTAACCACCACAGATTACTTTACAAAATGGGTGGAAGCTATACCTGCCAGGAATGCAACTGACGTTGTGGTAATAAAGTTCATGGAAGAGCATATCATATCTAGATTCGGTTGTCCTGCTAAGATAGTAACTGACAACGCACAAGCCTTTAAATCCACAAAATTTGTCAACTTTTGCCAGCAGTCTAACATTGCATTGGGTCACTCTACGGCCTACTAACCCCAAGGGAACGACCTCACAGAGTCCTCAAATAAAACTCTGGTCCGAGCACTAAAGAAGACTATCAATGAAAATCAGAAGAATTGGGATTCTCGGCTGAAATTCGCTCTGTGGGCAAAACGAATTACTAGCAAGAGGGCAACTAGGAAGTGCTCATGCGAATTAGTTTATGGGAGAGCAGCTGTTTTTCCTGTGCAGCTGGCTTTACTAGTAGCCCGGTTCATGCAAGAAAGTCAAGAGGAGCCTGATGATGTAACCAGGAGGATTAATCAATTGGTGGAGCTAGAAGAAACGCGAAATCAGGTGAGTCAGAAGCTAATAGAATATCAAGAGAGAATGAAGGATCTTTTTGACCGACATGCCAAAGACAGAAAGTTACAGGTAGGAGATCTGGTGCTCAGATGGGACATTCGAAGGGCAGATAAAGGGAAACACGGAAAATTCGATCCCCTCTAGTTTGGCCCTTTCAAAATTGCAAAACAAGGTGGCAACAATACTTTCAGGTTGGAGAATTTGCAAGAGGATTTGCTGGACGCCCCTGTTAATGGTCAATTCCTCAAGCCTTATTTCCAATACTGATCCGGGTCGAGGAAGCCTGATTGTATCATATTGTATATTATTTCATGTTTTAAGCATCGTTTGAATAATGTGTGTTTGTTGATGAATCATGAAGAGAAGAGGTAAACGTCGAAAGAGAGGCGAAATGGCGTTAACAGAAGACAAACAGGTGGTCTGCGTAGTTCTCGACACATTCAAGAATGAACGTGTCCTCCCCAGGTGGAGCCAATGTTGATCACCATTTAACATGAGTCATTGATTATTTAAAAATTGATTAGTCAGGTAACAAACATTATATCAAATGGTGATATATTTGAAGAGTTGGTTGAGGTGAAACAAGGTAAGAAAAGTCACGTGCATAAAAGCTAGAGGCGAAAGTGATACGAAAAGGCTGAGGTATAAAGTAAAAAGGATAACGGAAATACAAAAAGTGCAAAGACGTGGTACGAAGAGCGCAGAACAGAGATATTAAAAGAATTGCCGCTTTATGAATATGCACCCAAGGGAATACTACGAGTGGGAATTTCCGCGAGGGTCGAGCAGCGAGAGAGGGAAAGGCATAATACCCTCGCGGAATTGCAATAACGTGACATGGTGGGGACCCAAGGCCACAACGACGTGGCAAGAGTAAAGCACGGAGTTATGGTGACGTGGCAGAACGCAATGTGGGCCCTTACGACTGGCAGGTTATGTATTTAATTCGCTTTGCGAATGATATGTTTCAGGAATCATATGGTGCATGCGGCAGAGAGGTAAGGTAAGTTTCTAGATGAGCTGGTACTAAGGCCCGTACCAATATTAAACCCGGCACGCGGTGTTCACCTGTCCTCAACTAACGCCCAATCCCTACACGCCGCGTGCCCCACTGTCAGTGTCCTTACGACACTTACCCTGCTTATTTCACCTCTACGCCTCTTCATCCCAGAATTACAAGTCTTAGACAGCAGTTTCCCATATTTTACTGCAGTAAAAGCCGCAGGTTTTCCCAGTTACGGTATATACAAAGCGGGAGCAAGTACCAGGTCTACCCAACCATCACCAAACTACCCCCCCTGCGTCGCTTTCCCAAGCAAATTTACCTACTGTACAGGTACTTCGTCCCTTATATCCCCTCTATTTTCCTTTCGTTTTTCCTTTCAAATTTCATATGTCAGTCATGGGAAGGGGCACACCCAAGAAAAACGAACGAGAGACCCCCAGGTCCGAGAAGCCAGAAACCCTCCTGGGTTCGAGCCTTTCATTGACCAGCAAGCTGGAATCTGCGATCACCAATACCCTTTCCCCATTAGTAGTATAAGACCTGAGCTTTTTTCGCTACATGTCCAGAATAGGGATCGATATCGGGTGGTCGTATCAGGCTTTTACCATCAAATTACCCCCCCCCCCAGTCTTCCCGGTGGTCGAGTTTATCTGCTGGCTCAGAGACGCCTACGATGAAAACCGAGGCACGTTTACCTCCGCTCAGGGGAACAAGATTTTCTCCCTTTCGCCCGACATCATCCGACAAGCCCTCCATTTTCCCACCAGCGCCACCTACACTGCTTTCAGAGAAGAAGCTTTAACCTCCCAGTTTACCAAATTGCCATGGGAGCATCAGAAAAGTTTCATTGCTTCTATTACCAGCAGCCAGGCTACTTCCCTTCCCGGTGCGGAACTTCTCCCATTAAGCTTGTTTAAGGAAGAAGTGCAACCCATCCTCGCTCTCATTGCGGGTCGTTTAGGTATAGGCGGGTTGGGGGAAACTTCCAAAGTATGTGTTTTCTTTCTATGGTTAATGTCTCAAAAGGGGGTCGTCCTGGATATCCCGGGTTACTTGTCAGCCAACATTCACACCCAGTTGTCAGAGCTACAGAACACTTGGGACACGCACAGCTGTGCGCCTGCTACTATGCCACCTGAGACGAGTTCACTTTCAGAGAAGCTGAACGCAGCGAAAGCTGCAAATGATATACTAGAGAAACAGGCTTCCACCGCAAGGCAAAGAATCACGGATTTGGAAAAATCCCTGTCAGAGAATACTAGAAAAATAGAAGCATTGCAGGAAGAGATTGAACAAGAAAAGAAAACGAGGGTCGACCAGCAGAAGACCATAAATGATCTCAACGCACGCCTAAAAGGTAACCTCACTCTCAGGGATGGTAGAAAGATTATTTGGTCCGAAATCATTTCAGCCATAACAGAGCAATGGGAGTTTCTGAAAGTCATCGAGGAGATGAAATCTTCAGCACTCTATCTCAGGAGGAGATTTCAGGAAGGGGATCTCGATTTGGTCAACAGAGCTCAGCGCGCCAGGGAATATGTGTCATTCTTGAAAGGGCTGAGAGCTAACGAAGCAGAGCAGCATGGCATAGTTAGCCGGCATAAGGAAGCCTTAGAATGCCAGAAAATCATTGATAAGGAATCGGCTCGTGTTGTGGCTTCGAAGGCTTTACAACAATTGGCATACAGCGTGGACAGGTTTGATGCGGTTTGGGCCGAGATTACGACAGCAAGGCTTCCGATGTGCTGGGACTCCACCACCCCTTCCATGCTGCGATCGTTATCGGAATATGAAGCGTGCCTGAAGCAAGAAAGGGACCGGGCAAATGTCCTGTCAGATAAAACCACCCGGCTAAAGGCCGAAACAATTATTGCATCACTCCGCCCAGAGTTTGCCCTCCTTCACTTGTTAAAACATAAAATTCCTACCGAGGCAAATCCGAGTGATCTCACTGAGGCCTTCATCAGGGTAGAAGGATTTGCAGCGATGCCTGAGCCTGCCGCGGACAGTCAGCAGAGGTGCACTCAGTTTGTCAGCCAAATTGCCAGTTCGTCCGCAAACGCGCCGCCACCAGTATCAGCAACAGCCTCGACCCCTTCTCACAAATGATGCATTGTTATTTCATGATTCAGCCCTCGCGGCCTTTTTACTTTTTACTTTAGTTAGTCATTTTCAAGTTTCAGGAGGAACTCATATTTCACCACAGCAATTTACTTTTACTTAGACTGTTATACAATTTTGGTTTTAAAATGGCCAAGCGACTAACAGCAAAGGATGAGAGGTTTGTTATTCCTCATCATGATTTTGTTATTTTGACAAGGACTTGTAACAAATTCCTGGCATGCGAGAAAGATATTTTCCCAAAATATCTTCTCGCCCAAGTAGATAAGTTCCTATATAAACAAGAACAGAAGAGAACATCGGGTTCCAGATTTTATCAGAAAATTATGCTGTAAGAGGATTTTGTACGCATGTTTGTCTAACTCTTGCATGAAGATTCAGAGCCTGTTGGGTTTCAATGAAAAGGAGTTTTATCTGTAAGGAGGATTCTAGTCTTTGATATCTAATAGAACGTAACTTCTCCTTTATGTGTCGATTAATTGTTCATCTTGTTTCATCTGCTTTTCTTGTATCATGTTTTGGAATGCGAGCAGCTCATTGGTTTAAATGTGAATTTATCCTAGTTGATACTCATGTTAGAATCAATCTAGCGCTTTAAATATAGCTCATGCATGATATATTGTTCCATTATCACAGCATCCATACTTCTGCTATATTGGTTTCAGTGTGATGTTATTTTGGAATACGCTATTATTGTGAATGGATTCTTAAATAGATAAGCCCATTACATGGTGATATGTGTGTCCGGATATTATCTATACGATAGCTGATATTTTCTCATCCCTTCTTACAGTGTGTACATCTGCAGATTACTATTCTCTGTGAAGTATCGTTGAACTGGCCCTCTTTACCGTGAACTGCCTTTGCATTGTCTGATGCCTTTGTGAGAGAGTTTTACATCTTGTTTCTGCAATATACCTTTTTCATGCATCAAACTTCTGAAAGTTTTGGTCCCATTCAAGCTGAACTTCCTGTTTATAAATGAATGGCATGAGAGCTCTGTCCTGCTGGTTATCCCCGTTATATTATATTACTTTTGCTCTCTGCTGCTTAAGATGTCCTAGGCACTGGTCTTTCACAACTCAAGGGTGTCTCTAGGATTGACAACAGGGTTCATGCTTTATTATTTTATTTCTAGGTCAAATCCCCCATTATAGGCTTCTCGGGTTTGTGTCTTGAGTCCTAGTCATTGTCATCATGTAATAGACCCTTCTTGGGCTTTGTATATCAAGAAAGAAAAATATTTTTGATGTAAATTAGGTCAAATAGGCCTCCTCCACCAGGTCAGCCTCAAGGAAGACAAGTTGGCCTAATTAGGAGCCAAAACCACTATATAAAGGCAGCAACACGACCTCATTTAGAGCATAAGACAAGCAAGTTCGATCTGCAATTGTTGGAGAAGTAAGACTAAAATACCTAAGGAGAAGAAGAAAACCCTAGCAAAGAAGGAGACCATGGTCAAGCAAGAAGTCAAATTTCTCTTTTTTCTGCCACACATGCAAGTTCCAGGGTTGTTGTTGGAGGTTTGAAATTTCATATCTGCAAGAGGGTTGAAATTCTAGGAGTAGGGGGGTCGAAATTCTATATTGTTGTTGCGTTGATGCTGCCTGACAAAAAGTGACTACTGATGTTTGGTTAATGTGACAGGAGTCTTTTGGTGTGGTCTAAGGTCTTGGTTTGTCTCAATTTGATTAGAATCTATTAGTGGAAGAGTTTGACTTGGTTTTCCCCTGCATGGGGGTTTTAGCCCTAGATGAGTGCCTACTTCAGGTGTCATTGATCTTCACACTTTTGATTTGATGATTGCTTGATGAGAAGAAGATAAAAAAGAACGTAAAGAAAACTAATAAGAATATAAGAGTATAACAAGTAATTGTCAAGATCAGAAAATACTTATGCCTTTATGATTTTCTAACAAAAGGGAGCACAACGAGTTTCTCCTTAGCATGCTTGAGTTCCCTATAAGTTAGGACAAATTCCTATAATTTAGGATTTGTTCCAAAAAGATAGGATGAGTTATGAATCAGTTAACTAATGTGCAAAAGTGGAAGGCCGAGTTTGTTGACTTCTAGTATGAGTTAATTTGGAAAAAGGACAAGTGACTGAATCTCAAGTTCCAGAATTGAGATGAGATGAGTTGCATGAGTTAGTTCAGCTCAATTAACTCATCCATCACAAAATCAATTCCTAAAATATAATCGGCCATATTTGGCCATTCGAATTGCTAATGAAAAACGAAGGCACAATTGTGAGCTTGTGAGAGAGCAAGTCAAGCAGGAGGCTTGTGTGAGTTGATTGAGGGAAGAATTTCCTTGGGAATGTGAGAGGCGATAGAAGGAAATTCCTATTTAATAGGAACTGTTCCTGCACTAGGAAATAGGAAGCTCTTTCCAAGATTTGCGCAAGGATTTTGGGCTCATTCAAGCAAGGCAAGAAGGGAAGCAGACCAGGGGTCTTGCAAATTGATTCAAACTTAGTTCAAGCAAGGAGATCTTTGTATTCTCTATAGAAACAAGATTGTTTTGTAAGAGATCTATTGCTCATTCTTATGTCAATAAAATTCTCAGCAAAGCAAAAAATGAGCTATGTGGCTCCTAGCTCTTGGCGACTAGGGTATCTCTGGCTGCAACATCTGCTAGCTCGAATCTGATATGCAAAATGTTGTAGCTTCGATCTTGGACTCTATTTCGTGATTTGGTCGTTGAATATTAGTTTTTGTAGAAAGAGACCCTCGCAATTGTAGTTGCGACTCCAGTAAGGTTCAAGCTTGCTTTTGACAAACGTACTATAGGGGCATCACAGATCTGAACTTGCAAATTGATTTTCCTCCGCTCATTCTGGAGGAGGTGGCTACATTTAGAGGCTTCTTGTAGGCACAAAAACCACGAAGCCTTCTTCGCTCCCCCAAAAAATTGTGAAGAAATTAGCTGAGATTCTCGATGTGGAACTCTCTCCATCAAATCCATGCAATAGAGCCTTAGCCCTCTTCGAAAAAGCCTTGGTTGGCAAGTTAATGGGCTTATGGCTAAATCCAAAAGTTGTTGAATCCTGGATCACGAAACAATGGACCCCCAAGCTTCACGGTCAGGTAACTTTCCTTGCAATAATAGGTAGGCATTTCTATGTTTTTCTCAATGTTTTGAAAATCGCGATCGGGATTAAATCGGCGAGGGGAAAAAATCCGAAAAAATTGTAAAAATCGGCACATACAAAAATATTTATTTTTTTTCAATTTTTTTAATATCTAAAGCATGTCTACAGCATAAAATAAATGCATTGACACAGAAATATGAAAAAAAAACTAATATATAAGATGTGTAATATCATGTCTAGTGTTACATCACAGATAAAACTGAATCTTGTCCTGAATACTAAGTCCTGAGTCTCAAGAGTCAACTCAGCCTCAAAATATCAACAAAAAATATAATAATGTATCTCATATCATGAGTCATAATGTCATATACAAAGGAAAATCAATGCACCATATAACCTATGGTCCTATACTATTGATTTCCTCTGCCCCTCTTGTGAGAAAATACAACAGCTTTGCCTTTGGCAAGAATGGCAATGGACTCTGTCGCGCTCTAGAAGTAGAAACTGAAGCACCAGAACGGGAACCTGAAGCACTAGGAGCTAAAGGAGGCAGACCACGTCCTCTACCGGTAGTAGTGGTAGGTGGTGTCACCTGCTCCTCCTCCTCCTCCACCCCCTCCACTACCTCTTGCTCTATCCAATCAGGGGCTGACTCCATGACAGGCCTCTCAGCCTCAACCCTCCATTCAGTAGTGGTGTCAATCGCATCTAAAGAGATGGCCTCCATATCAGGTGTCCTCTCAAGTTGTCTCACACACAATCTAAGATTGTAGTAGACGTAAACCATGTCATTGAGTTGCTGGGCCTCCAACCTGTACAAGGGTCATAAATTAATAAATTAAATATTTAAAAAAAAAAATATTTAATGAATTCAAAAAATCAGTTGGAATATTCTAAGTTTTTTACCTGTTGCGCCTTTTGGGGTGTATTTTTTCAAATACACTCCAGTTGCGCTCGCATCCTGAAGAGCTACATGTTTGGCTGAGTATTCTAATGGTAAGTTTTTGGAGTTTTGGTAATTTGCCACCGTAGCTCCTCCACCATGCATCTACAAGTTACAAATTACAACAAATAAGATAAACTTATAAAGTTACAAACATAAGAAAAATTTTAAAATAATGAAAATCTTACCTGGCATTTTAGTAGTCCTATCCTGGACAGCCATGTCGAAGCTCAAGGTGCCACCTGCCATTCTGTATACCTCCATCTCTTTGGATATCTCTGCAAGTTCTGATGGATTTGGCACCATCTTCTGAACACAAGTGAAAAAGCCATCCATGACCTCAGCATCAAATAGGAAATTACATGAATAAGCAAATCCGGGGTTCAGGAAGATCCCTGCAGCATGAATGGGACGATGGAGTGTGTTGTTCCATCGGTCATCAATCACTTCCCATAAAAGAAGTTGTTTCTGAAACCCCTCATCACCCTTATCATCATAGTAGCTGCGAACAGCTTCTTTGGCCCTATCCATGGCCTTATACAAGTAGCCCATTGAGAGCTTCTCTCCATCCACCAATCTAAGAAACTTTACCAAAAGTTCAGTAACGCTGCACACCTCTTCCACTCCAACCCAGAAACTTTCCTGATATGACACCAACCTGCAGATGGCCTCTCCCTCTGCTTTGCGGCTGATAGTCAAAGCACGCCACTCATCTGAAAGAAACATTCTCTTCAAATCCCACTTAGAATTCAAGAGGGATTGAAGAGATATGAAACTAGTGGCAAATCGTGTAATAGCAGGCCGCACCAACTCCTTCTTGTTGGTGAATGTCCTCATCAAATGAAGCACAGATGCATGATTATATATAAATTTTGTGATGCTCTTTGATGATTCTACAATCTCTTTGACAAAATCAATCTTTCTGATGTCCTCCAACATCAAATCAAGGCAATGTGCAGCACAAGGTGTCCAAAATATGCTCAGATACCTCTCCATAAGCATCTTGCCAGCAGAAACATAGTTTGCGGCGTTGTCCGTTATGATTTGTACAATATTTTGGGGCCCAACTTCCAGAATGAACACATCTAATAAATCACATAATAATCTTGCATCTTTGACATGTGCAGATGCATCAACAGATTTCATAAACATTGTCCCCTTGGGACAACTGACCAAGAAGTTAATAAGGGTCCTACCCCTTTGATCAGTCCAACCATCTGACATTACAATGCATCCTGTGATTTCCCATGATGCTCTTAACTCCTCTAATCTCTTGGTGCAGTCAGCTTTCTCATTTTGCAGAATGCGCCCTCTAAAGTCATCATATGAGGGGGCTTTGTATCCTGGGCCAACAACAGCGATAACATCAATCGTAGCCTGATAAAATGGATTGTGCCTGGCAACAGTGAAAGGAATATCACTCCAAAGAAACAATTTGCCCAACAACCTATCAGCGTCTTCCTCCTCCTTTTTTTTAATAAGGGAGGAGATAGATGGCTGTGCCCCGGGAGTGGTTCTAGGAGCAAAAAATGAGGAGGCAGCGATGGGGCTGCTTGTAGAAGATGCTGATGCTGAACTGCCACTACTACTCTCACGGTCAGCTCTAAACCCTGATATTTGACTCTTCAGGGTTGCCTTGTTGAGTTTAGTGGTTTCTATTCCTTCCAATGAGTTCATGGCTCTTTTGATTATTTCTGGAGTGGTATTTGTGCAAGGGCCTACTTCATGCCCAGGAATTTGTGCCAGGTGGTATTTCAACCTGTATACCCCCCCTATCATGTGTTGACCACATAATTTGCAAGTCAAGTTTGCTCGGTCAAACCCCTGATCAGGTTCACCAAATTCCCATAAAGGATCTAATTTCCTTGGCATGTTGGAAACTTTGAACTTTGAAGTTTGAAAGTTGAAATTTGAACGTAGGGCACAAGAAAAATTGCAAGTTAAAAAATAAAATAAAAAAATTACAATTTTACATACAATATTTTGATTTTTTTCACAAAAAAAAACCCTCAACTCAATGCAAAAATAATGGGAAAAAATACATGTTGAAACACAAGCAAAAATAATGGGAAGAAACTAAGAGCACAAGAAAAAATATAAAAAACAAAATTTAACAAACAATTTTTTGCATTTTTGACCAAAATAAACCCTCTCCTCTCAATAAAACAAAAACAAAAACAAAAAACACAACCAAATGCAATCACAAATGATGAAAAATACATGGGTGATAGAAACCCATGGAAGAACAAGAAAAAAACAAAAAAAAATGGGTCAAATTTGATGCCCATACCTGGAAAAAACATTTTGCCGGAAACACTTGGTCCAAATTTGATTTTTGTTTGCTTGGCTTGCAAGAAATTCTTCACTTTTGTCCAATCTTGGGCTTGTCGATCACGTATCTCCCTCTTTGGCTCTCCTCCTTCACTCCTTAGCTCTCATAACCAAACCTGTCCATGTAAAAATGACAAAAAAAAACATCAAAATCGCACTTTAAACCCGTTGTTTTCCTTTGCCACGATTTGTATAGATCGAATCGCGATTTTTTGGCGATTAGCGATTTTTTGAAAAAATCGAGGAAAAAATCACCGATTTAATCGTTTGCTTCAAAAAATCGCGATGTTTTTAAAACATTGCGATTAAATCGCGATGTTCAAACCCAAACTTTTTCTATTTGTCAATAAACTAGAAAGAGATCTGATTTTCAAGTCATGGTCGTATTTTATGGGGACCAGAGACCTCTTTATCTCCCCATGGACTTTGGATTTCAATCCAAATTCAGAAATTACTTATGTGTTGGTCTGGATTTCGCTGCCTCACCTCCCTCTCCATCTCTAGGGACCTGATGCTCTAAAAGAGAATGGAAATAAGCTGAGCCACTATCTGGACAAAGCAAAACCAAAAGGAGGCCAATTTTTGTATGCTCGCATTTGAGTCGTAGTAAATCTCTCTAAAGGTTTACCGGAGACCCTAAAAATAAATTTAGGGGAATGTAGCCATATTCAAGAATTGGACTATGAGGGGATTCCCTTCAAATGCATCATTTGTCATTCTCATGGGCACTTTGCCAAAAACTGCCCTCAACAAAAAAAAGATGAGCAGGCCCAAGCCCCTATATCTAAATAAGGGCAAACCCATACCCTCATATCTAATGAGGGCAATTTTCCACCAGTTCAAAAGTGAATGAAGAATCAACAAAACAAGGTTGCAGCTCCAAAGAAATTTGCCGAAGAAGTTCCAGTACCTTCCTTCAACAATCATTCTTTTGAGGTTCTTCAAGATCTAGAACAATATGAAAATACTCCTCTAGATGAAACCCCAAAGGAGAATCAAGGAAACTTGGCAATGCTTGGGGAGAATGAAGAGAAAGCTCCTTAGATGGTTGTCTCTTCAGATGCAGAATCACACTTTGTGGAAAAAGTATTAACAATGTCAAATTTTGAGCTTGCGGAGATGAATAGATGTACTCCAACGTTTTACAGACAAGTTATGGCAAGCAAAGCAGCTCACGCTAAGTCAAGTATATGAGGCAATGCTGGAAAATCCCTCTCCTCAAATGTAGCAGACCGCCTCTCACAAGAGGCCGAAAATCCTATAAGGAAAAATGGGAACGTGAAGCAGATGTTAATTTAGCTTCAAGATCCCAACCTCATGCAAACTCCATGTTGCAAAAGTCTCCCAAATAATTCAATGTATTGTTTGTGCATATTATTATGTTTGCAAATTGTAAGAATTGATTCTTGTAATCACGAGGGAAGTCTTAATTGTAGAAACCGTGGAAAATACTAGGATTTGTCTCCTAGAATCTTAGTCAGTTTCTTAGTAGAAGATCCTCTAAAGATGTTGCAAATGTAAGGAATTTACCGAGGGTTTTTTATTGCATCTAAGCGTAGATATAATCAATCCTCTACTCATTTTTGTTTAAAAAATGATAATTCTCAAGCAGGCAAAGGCTTTTCCCATTTGGGTTCACTAGAAAAATTGTGTTGTTGAATTGTGTGATTGTGTATTTATTTATGTTCTTATTCCGCTACAAAATAAGTAGAGAAATTCTATGTCTATATAAGGAATTAATTTCAAATTGTTCATATTAGCAGTTGCAGAATTTTGTGGATTTTCTACAAGGTATCAGAGCTTTGAATAGAATCAACTAGCACAAAGATTTCAGATTTGAGAGATGGCCACAACAAAGTTGAGAGTTCAATATAGACTTGATAGCGCCTCGAACCTTCAGATCCAAACCAGTTATGGTAGTTCCAAAGGGAGATGGCCAAAGCCAAGAGGATGATCCTAGATGGAGTTTGGGATCATATAGTTCTGCATGTTTCTCATAAGGATATCGTAAAGGAAATGTGGGATGTCGTTGTGAAGCTATACCAAGATCCATCTGAGAATCGTAAAATTATTCTCAAGGAGAAGTTGAGCGTCACCACGATGCAAAAGGGTGAGAACTTAACTTCTTATCTCACCAAAGTTCAGAACGTTCGTGATGAGCTAGCAACTGTAGGAGAGAAACCATAAGGCAATGAACTGGTGCGCGTTGCTATAAACAGGTTTACCAAGGAGTGGACCACTTTCGTTCAAGGGATTACTAGACGAGATAAACTGCCATATTAGGAACGCCTATGGAGAGATTCCACTCAAAAGGAGCTCAAACTCAGTCTTGTCAAGAGCAACAATGACAAGGGGTCAAAGGTTGAGAAGGATGAGGAGAATTTCGCCCTTGCAAGTAAGGCTAAGGGCAAGAAGGACCAAAGAGTGGTCGAGTCCAATCGGAAGGGCAAGAAGAAGGATCTAAGCAAGATCAAGTGTTTCCATTCCCATGAGTTTGGACACTATGCCACTAAGTGTCGAAGGAAGTAAGGATCATGTTGTTGCATCTACAGAAATAGATGCATTTTCTGCCCAGTTCGAGAAAGATTTCTCAGCAGATAGCAGTATATGGTATATTGATTCAAGAGAATCCATCCACATGACTCGAAATGAGAAGAGTTTCAACCACCTGAGCTAGGAGATGATGGTCAATATGCAGCTAGAGGAGTTGGTACTGTCAATTTTCAGAGGGAGTCAAGCAATCCTCTTCATCTCAAAGATGTTCTCTATGTTCCAAGATTAAGGCAGAATCTTCTTTCAATAGCTACCCTTGAGGACAAGGGACATGATATCATCTTCAGCAAAGGTAAGGCATACCTCCAACACTTAGCTTTTGGATGTAAGAAGCAGATAGGTGTGAAGGTGAAGGATCTATACAAGTTGTAGGTAGAGACAAGTGCAACCTTGAGCAGCAAGCCAATGAGTTCTTAGAGTAGAGATGTGGTGGTTGAGCGAGAGCATGATAGAGCTCTCAAGATGGAGCCTCAGCCAATATCTCAATTTGAGTCCAAGCTAGTTGGTAGTTGGGTTGACCAGCAGGACGATGAGGAGGAAAGCCCAAGGCGAGTGGAGGCACCCACTCAGTCAAAGACTCCCAATATTGGAAGAGTTCAAGCCAAGTGGGCAGAGGATTTGGTTAAGGGAGATCAGAAGATAGTTAAACCTTCAAGAATCACTTCTAGCCAGAGGAAGCAACTACAAAGGTATACAGGGTGTAGGAATTTACGAGGTTAAGTTCCTTAGATCAAGAACCAAAGGTCACCGCTCACAAACAGATCACAAATCAGTACACCAGTATAATCACGTGGTTAAAACCCTCAAAGAGGGAAACAGTCCACGGCCTGGGCCAACGCGGCCACTTCAGGCAATTTATTAATATAAAAAGAAAAGTTACATATGTTTCTCTCATAAACGGTTACCGGACAAATGACCCTCCATGCTCTTTCGACGAGATCCTTGACCAATCGGGTGTTAAGCCATGAAACAAGTGTCGTTAATACTGAGGAGAGAGATAATCGTCGGATCACTACAAATCGTGATCGTCGGATTATAAGTTACAAATGTACATCGTAAAGAGACACACTTTACCTAACACTACACTAGAATAAGTTATTATTAACTATTTCCTATGTGTCGGAATATCCTAAATCATAGAACAACTTGGGATAGGATTGAAGGATTTACAAAGGTGACACGAAAGGAGCCTATTTCCTATGTGTCGAAATATCCTAACATCCCCCCTTAAGAACAAATTGGGATAGGATTGAAGGATTTACAAAAGTGACACAATAGGAGAAGGAAGGAGGCATTAGATCCTATCCCCCCTTAATGACAACTTTCCTGAACTCCAAGCATGGATTGAAGTTTGGTAAACTTCGCTTCTGTGAGAGCCTTCGTAAAGATATCGACTACTTGATCATTGGTTGGACAGTACTGCACTTCAAGAACACGATCAAGAATGAGCTTTCTGATGAAGTGTATGTCGAGTTCAATGTGTTTCATACGCTGATGCTGAACTGGATCTTTACATAGCTGAATGGCACTCTGATTATCACACCAAAGTGTAGTTGGATGCTGTTGACGAAGACCAAATTCAGACAGAATCTGACGAAGCCAAATGGCTTCCTTGCTAGCTTCAACTGCACCACGATACTCTGCTTCTGCTGAAGAAAGAGAGATGGCACTTTGTTTCTTACAAGACCAAGTAATAGGTCCTGAACCAAGAGTGAATACATATCCTGCAAGAGACTCTCGTTCATCAGGGTCACCCAAGGTTGCAAACATCGCGATTTTTTCCGACCAACGATTTTATCGGCGATGTTTTCCCGATTTTTTGAAAAAATCGCGATTCGATCGGAAAAAATCATGGCATGCTAAAACAGCGGGGTTATAATGCGATTTTGATGTTTTTTTTTTTCATTTTCACATGGACAGGTTTGATTACGAGAGCTAAGGAGTGAAGGAGGAGAGCCAAGGAGGGAGATACGTGATCTACAAGCCCAAGATTGGACAAAAGTGAAGAATTTCTTATAAGCCAAGCGAACAAAAATCGAATTTGGACCAAGTGTCTCCGGCAAAATTTCCAAGTATGGGCATCAAATTTGACCCTTTTTTTTTTGTTTTTTTCTTGTTCTTCCATGGGTTTCTATTACCCATGTTTTTTCATCATTTGTGATTGCATTTGGTTGTGTTTTTTGTTTTTGTTTTTGTTTTATTGAGAGGAGAGGGTTTATTTTGGTCAAAAATGCAAAAAATTGTTTGTTAAATTTTGTTTTTTATATTTCTTCTTGTGCTCTTAGTTTCTTTCCATTATTTTTGCTTGTGTTTCAACATGTATTTTTTCCCATTATTTTTGCTTTGAGTTGAGGGTTTTTTTTTGTGAAAAAAATCAAAATGTTGTATGTAAAATTGTAATTTTTTTTATTTTATTTTTTAACTTGCAATTTTTCTTGTGCCCTAAGTTCAAATTTCAACATTCAAAGTTCAAAGTTTCCAACATGCAAAGGAAATTAGATCCTTTATGGGAATTTGGTGAACCTGATCAGGGGTTTGACCGATCAAACTTGACTTGCAAATTATGTGGTCATCACATGACAGGGGGGGTATACAGGTTGAAATACCACCTGGCACAAATTCCTGGGCATGAAGTAGGCCCTTGCACAAACACCAATCCAGAAATAATCAGAAGAGCCATGAACTCATTGGGAGAAATAGAAACCACTAAACTCAGCAAAGCAGCTCTGAAGAGTCAAATATCAAGGTTTGGAGTTGACCATGAGAGTGGTAGTGGCTCTTCAGCATCAGCCTCTTCTACAGGCAGCCCCGTAGCTGCCTCCTCATTTTTTGCTCCTAGAACCACTCACAGGGAACAGCCATCTATCTCCTCCCTTATTAAAAAGAAAGGAGAAGGAAGAAGCTGATAAGTTGTTGGGCAAACTGTTTCTTTGGAGTGATATTCCTTTCAATGTTGCCAGGAACAATCCATTTTATCAGGCTACGATTGATGTTATCGCTGTTGTTGGCCTAGGATACAAAGCCCCTTCATATAATGACCTTATAGGGCGCATTCTGCAAAATGAGAAAGCTGACTGCACCAAGAGATTGGAAGAGTTAAGGGCATCATGGGAAGTCACAGGATGCACTGTGATGTTAGATTGTTGGATTGATCAAAGGGTAGGAAGCATTACTGAACCTTTGGTAAAGGTTCTTAGATTGGTGGATGGAGACAAGCCCGCAATGGGCTACTTGTATGAGGCCGTGGATAGGGCCAAAGAAACTGTTCGCAGCTATTATGATGATAAGGGTGATGAGGGGTTTCAGAGACAACTTTTATGGGAAGTGATTGATGATCGATGGAACAACACACTCCATCGTCCCATTCATGCTGCAGGGCTCTTCCTGAACCCCGCATTTGCTTATTCATGTGGTTTTCTATTTGATGCTGAGGTCACGGATGGCTTTTTCACTTGTGTTCAGAAGATGGTGCCAAATCCATCAGAACGTGCAGAGATATCCAAAGAGATGGAGGTATACAGAATGGCAGGTGGCACCTTGAGCTTCGACATGGCTGTCCAGGATAGGACTGCTAAAATGCCAGGTAAGATTTTCATTATTTTAAAAAATTTCTTATGTTTGTAACTTTATAAGTTTATCTTATTTGTTGTAACTTGTAACTTGTAGATGCATGGTGGAGGAGCTACGATGGCAGATTACCAAAACTCCAAAAACTTGCCATTAGAATACTCAGCCAAACATGTAGCGCTTCAGGATGCGAGCGCAACTAGAGTGTATTTGAAAAAATACACACCAAAAGGCGCAACAGGTAAAAAACTTAACATATTCAAATTTCGAACTGATTTTTTGAATTCATTAAATATTTTTTTTTAATATTTAATTTATTAATTTATGACCCTTGTACAGGTTGGAGGGTCAGTGGCTCAATGACATGGTTTACGTCTACTACAATCTTAGATTGTGGGTGAGACAACTTGAGAGGACCCCTGATATGGAGGCCATCTCTTTAGATGCAATTGACACCACTGCTGAATGGAGGGTTGAGGCTGAGAGGCCTGTCATGGAGTTAGCCCCTGATTGGATAGAGCAGGAGGTAGTGGAGGAGGAGGACGAGGAGGAGGACGAGGAGCAGCAGCAGGAGGAGGAGGTGACACCACCTACCACTACTACCGGTAGAGGACGTGGTCTGCCTCCTTTAGCTCCTAGTGCTTCAGGTTCTCGTTCTGGTGCTTCAGGTTCTCGTTCTGGAGCATGACAGAGCCCATTACCAATCCTGCCAACTTCCTCATCTAGAGAGAAAGGCAAAGCTGTTGTATTTTCTCACAAGAGGGGCAGAGGAAATCAATAGTATAGGACCATAGGTTATATGGTGCATTGACATTCCTTTGTATATGACATTATGACTCATGATATGAGATACATTATTATATTTTTTGTTGATATTTTGAGGCTGAGTTGACTCTTGAGACTCGGGACTTAATATTCAGGACAGGATTCAGTTTTATGTGTGATGTAGCACTAGACATGATATTACACATCTTATATATTAGTTTTTTTTCATATTTATGTGTCAATGCATTTATTTTATACTGTAGATGCTTTAGATATTAAAAAAATTGAAAAAAATGAATATTTTTGTATGTGCCGATTTTTTCTCGATTTTGACCGATGTTTTCCTGATTTTTACGATTTTTTCCGATTTTTTCCCCTTGCCAATTTAATCCCGATCGTGATGTTTGCAACCTTGGGGTCACCAGCCCAATCAGAATCAGTGAAACCAATCAACAATGGAGATGCTCCTGCACTGTAATGAATCTCGAACTGAACTGTACCTCGAATATATCGAAGTATTCTTTTAGCTGCTTTCTAGTGACTTTCATGAGGTTGGTGCATAAACCAAGCGACAAGACCAACGGCAAAGGAAAGGTCAGGACGGGTATGGATTAGATACAAAAGTTTACCAACAAGTTGACGGTATAAGGTAGCATCAACTTCAGGGGTAGTACAAGTGACTGAAAGGTTGACTCCAGACTAAAAGGGAGAAGGGGCTGGCTTACAGTCTTCCATGTGAAAGTGGTGTAGAAGATCACAGGCATACTTGGACTAAGAGAGGGCAATGCCTTCCTTGGATTGCAACCTTCTATCTGTTTATCAAATAACTCATTTAGGTGAAGGGAAAATAGTAGAATTCTCACCTCATGATATTGTAATCAAGGACCTCAAAGATCCTAAACATATTTTAGCTACCAGCATTACTGATGATTCCACAAGGTTGTATAAGTTTGACAACTTTGGGTCATGTAAATTTATGTAGATGTTTTATGCTTGATGCAACTTTACTTATCACTACAACAATCACATAAACAATCAAGTAAAACGCTGATAGAACATACTAGTGGATCTATAGAAGACAAACCAGAAACAGAAAAATGTGGTGGTGCGTTACGGCGGTCAACAGGATGCTTCAACCAACAAAGTCTCCTTGGTCAGCCAACCCAGCATGTGTCACAACAACCCTCAAAACAGCCACTCGGTCAACTCAAAGTCAACCCCAAAAAAGTCAACGTTGCCCCAACAGCAGCAACAACAACAAGTAAAAGTCAACACAACACGGTCTACAGTCAACCTTTGATCTTGGTTCTTGTACCAAAATGTATGGCCTTCCAAAATCGAAGTCTCCACCAAAAATCAGCTCCTTTGGACCATGCGTTGACCAAAGTCAACGCTTGTCAAACTTGCGTGGAAACCCTAGCTGCAGCAGCTTCCTCTTCGTCCTTCTTTCCCACATGTGAACTGAAACTGCCTCCAAGGAGCTCGACCAATCAGAAGAGGAGAGATGATGTGTGAAGATGAGATGATTAAAATGTCCTCCAACGTTGACTTTATTTATATCAATCACTGAGGTGTGTGACACATTTGCTAGAGGTGTAAAACCTTAAGGCCAACCTGTACATATTTTGAAAGTATTCAAAATAAATTCAAAATAAATGCTCTGCTCATCCGATCAAGATGATCTTTAGATCGATCTTGCACCTCTTAAAAAGAGGAACCCAATAAAAATATTGGTGTCTACATCTGAGCATCACAACATGGAGTTTGGACCTAGTTGTCCAATTTTAACACTCCCTCTCAACTAGGGAGAACTCCATCCACCTGTGCAATCAAACATCTGGCGTCATCCCGCTGTAACTTGCTTTGTTGGCCTCTTTATTTTAGAACAAAAGTGGGTCAGTCACAAAGACATCATTCCCGGCTGACAGATTCAGCCCAGAGGTCCGAAACCTCTATAGGACTCACAAAGAGTCTCATGCCAACCCGAAGTTGGTTTATCTGACCCAAAGTCAGTAGGAGGTCTGAAACCTCACTAGGATTCAAGAGAGTCATATGCTAACCCGAAGTTAGTTTCACTGAACCGAAGTCAGTTGCAGGTCTGAAACCTCACTAGGACTCAAGAGAGTCATATACTAACCCGAAGTTAGTTTCACTGACCCGAAGTCGATTGGAGGTCCAAAACCTCACTAGGACTCGAGAGAGTCATATACTAACCCGAAGTCAGTTGGATGTCTGAAACCTCACTAGGACTTGATCCCAGATCAAGTGGTTGGACCGTGCCATCCTAGATAGAGAGTACGACAATCTCTGATGCATCTATCAGTCTTTGCTACTATTCTCTAGCTTTTCCCACCTCATTGGCCAAATGAGAGGTACTTCCCACGAGTCCGAAATTCAAATGGGTAGGATGCATATGGGGCACATTTAATGAGAGGTGAACCAACTCAATCATCACAAAGGTGGGGCAAAAGCACACCAACAAGGTACGGCAAGCCTAGCCCTGTGGTCGCTTATAGATCCGAGAAGCTATCCCCAAAGCCCCCCTAGAGCTCCTAGAGCTCATCGTCCAACAGGACCCTCAAAATAGTGTCATTTCACTATTCCAATATTCTCGCGAAAGGTTAGGAACATGACCTTCCCCAAGGACATTGTGAGAATATCCGCGACCTGCTCATCAGTTCCTATATGATCAAGCCTTACAGCGCCTCGCTATACCATATCTCAGATAAAGTGGTACCAGCCATCAACATGCTTGGATCAATCGTGGAACCCGAGATTCTATGACAAACGAATCCCCTCTGGTTATCACAAAGGATAACAGTGGCATCTAGCACATGCTCGAACAGCTCACTGAAGAGCTTTTGCAACCAAGTGACTTCACAACAGGCCATACATACTGCAATGTATTCGGCCTTAGTGGTGCTCAAGGCTACCGATTTTCGTTTCCTGCCCGAAGCAGATCTACGTGCGAAGCAGCATCCAGATGTGCTCTTGCGATCCACCACACTGCCAACCCAATCAGCATTAGTATATCCAAGGAGTGCCATGCTCCCAGCAGTGTATCTCAGACCATGGTCTATCATGCCCCAGAGATATTTCAAGAGTTTTTTGGCACCAACCCAGTGAATGTCATGATCAACCATGTGTTGACTCAAAGTGTTCACTACAAAACATACATCCGAACGGGTGTTCACTAAGAACATCAGGGCCCCTACGAGTTGATGATACTCCATAGGATTTGCTAACACGGGCCCAGCAGCGCTACACCTCAACTTCTTAATGTTGAGCTCCATCGGTGTCGACTCGGACTTACAGTCCACCATACTAAATCTCTTTAGAAGCTTCACAATGTATTTTCCTTGAGAAAGGAAAATCTCACCAGGTCTCTGCCAGACCTCCAGGCCTAGGAAGTAGTGCATTAGTCCTAGGTCTTTCATCTCAAACTCAGCAGCGAGCTCCCTCTTGATCTGATGAATAAGAGGGTCAGCACCTATCAGGAAGAGGTCGTCCACATATAGCACCAAAATGAGAGGCTTCTCCCTATCAACCTTAAAGTAAAGGTTCGGATCAACATTACTACGAGTGAAGCCCAGCGTCATCAGGTAGCTATCTATCCTCTCGTACCAAGCTTTGGGTGCTTCCTTCAACCCATAAAGGGTTTTCTTCAACCTGTACACATGGGTGTCCTGATCCTGGACTTCGAACCCCAGAGGTTGCTCCACATACACCTCTTCGTTTATCGCACCATGCAGAAATGCGGTCTTCACATCCATCTGATGAAGACTCCATCCTTGCGTAGCAGCAAGGGCTATGATAGATCGAATGGTGGTCACAGGTGCAAATATGTCATCATAGTCTATGCCTTCTTTTTGAGAAAAGCCACGGGCAACGAATCTTGCCTTGAACTTTTCAGCACTTTCATCAAATCCATGCTTGATCTTGTAGAGCCATTTCGAGGTGACAACTGCTTTGTCCTCCGGTATTGGAACCACATCCTAGACATCATTCTTCATTATGGACTCATACTCGTCGTGCATAGCATCCTTCCAGACTCGATGCTTTACGGCTTCCTCCAAAGATCCATGCTCGGATTGTTCAATAGTACTTATGGCTGCTAGATACCCTTGGTATCTACTCGGCTTCTTGCTTTCACGGAATGTCCCCCTTGGGGCCATATGTCCCACAGCATCCTCGAGAGTGTCCCTGAGCCATGATGGTCTCTTTCCCAGTGAAGGAGGTGGATCAATCGGGTCATTCGGTCCTTCAATATCAGGCATCGTCTCATCCTTCGGTTCCTCTTGATTTCCAAGCCTTGCTTCATGATCTTCCTCAGATCTCAGAAGATTTGACTACTTTCCTCAGGGAAGCATCTTCATCAAAGGTGACACCGTGGCATATCTCCACTTCCCTTTGACCGAGCACATAGAATCAATAGGCCTTCGAAGTTTTGTTGTAGCCCACAAACATTGTGGTCTCCCTCTTGATGCTAGCTCCTCTGCAAAAGTTCTTGAACTCGTTCGACTCATATTCAGTTCCATTATCGGTCTGTCGGATAGCATCTCATGTCATTGCTCCCAGTGGACTTCCTCCAACCTGGTAGAGTGTATCAATTCTAGACCCAAACGTGATAGCTTCCTTGAAGCTCTTCTTCCACATGCGCACCTTTCCATCAGTGAATGCCACATTGAAACCTTTGTCTTCCATGGTCGATATAGACACAAGTTTCTTCTTCAAATTAGGTACATAGAGTACATCCTGCAAGCGGAGGACTTGACTTTGAGACAAGTGGAGGGTCACAGTCCCTGTCCCTTTCACGGGATATGTGGCATTATCTCCAAGGATAATTTCCAGATTAGTATCCTTCTCAACCATATCAGAGAGTGCTTCCTTGAACCCAGTGATGTGCCTTGAGGCACTACTATCTATCAACCAGACATCCATAGTGTCGGGTGGAGATGCAGCAGAGAGGGCAGATACAATTATGAATTCATTTCTTTTATCAACAACATTTGATTCCTCATACCTGGAATTTCTTGACGTTTTGAAAGGTTGATTATTTCTGCCGGAGGGAGCCTTCCTCTTTCCCTGGAACCTGTTGTTCCTTTGATTGCCATCCCTCCGGTTGTTGTTGTTGTCATCGTCATCAGGAGAATCCTTCTTGAAAGGGCATTCTCTAGCATAGTGACCTGGCCTATGACAAGTGTAACACTTGCCCTTCTTTCCTTGTGCCCCTGCTCTTCCTTTGTTCTTTGGACCACCAAAGTTCTTATTTCTAGAATGAGTAGCGTAGGCAGCATTCCCTTCATGTCCATACTCCTTCATTCTTGTCTCTTCTTGAACGCATCTCGACAGTACCTTGCCAAAGTCAGGTATCACATTATTATTGAGAATGGTAATGTTGAACACATGCCATTCGGATGGGAGCCCTCCAAGTGCGGTGAGTACCATCTCTCGATCAGCTATTGTCTCCCCAATAGCCAGCAGATTGTTCCTGATCTCGGTCAGCTTCAGAAAGTATGATTGGACAGACTCATCCCTGCCTTTCTTCAGATTCTTCAATTGATTCTTGAAGAATAGCACTTGATTTGCATTGTTGGCCTTGAACATGAGGATCAATTTATCATACATCTCTTTGGATGTGCCTAGCTCAGAGATGTAGGCCACCAGACTCTTATGAATGGATTCCCTGATCATCAGCTTTGCTTTGATCTCCCCCTTCTTGTACTTTGTTTTGAGCAGCAATAGCAGTGGATGAAGGTTCTTGGATTTTACCCTGCACATAGTCAATGACATCTTGGTCTTCCAATTTAAGATCCAATATCATCTTCCAAGCATGGAAGTCATCCTTCCCAGTCAATTTCTCATCCTCCTTGAAGCCATAGTTTGTGGAACCCATTTTCTTCTTCGGTGAATGCAACAAATAGGGCTTGTCTTCACCTCCACTATGATACCATGTAAATTTATGTAGATATTCTATGCTTGATGCAACTTTACTTATCACTATAGCAATCACATAAACAATCAAGTAAAATGTTGATAGAACATACCAGTGGATCTATAGAAGACAAACCAGAAACAGAAAAATGTGGTGGTGCATTACGGCGATCAACAGGATGCTTCGACCAACAAAGTCTCCTTGGTCAGCAAACCCAACATGTGTCACAACCACCCTCAAAACAACCACTCGGTCAACTCAAAGTCAACCCCGTAAAAGTCAACGCTGCCCCAACGACAACAACACCAGCAGCAACAAGTAAAAGTCAACGCAACACGGTCTACAGTCAACCTTTGATCTCAGTTCTTGTGCCAAAATGTATGGCCTTCCAAAATCGAAGTCTCCACCAAAAATCAGCTCCTTTGGACCATGCGTTGACCAAAGTCAACGCTAGTCAAACTTGCGTGGAAACCCTAGCTGCAGCAGCTTCCTCTTTGTCCTTCTTTCCCACGTGTGAACTGAAACTGCCTCCAAGGAGCTTGACCAATCAGAAGAGGAGAGATGATGTGTGAGGATAAGATGATTGAAATGTCCTCCAACGTTGACTTTATTTATATCAATCACTGAGGTGTGTGACACATTTGCTGGGGGTGTAAAACCTTAAGGCTGACCTGCACATATTTTGAAAGTATTAAAAATAAATTCAAAATAAATGTTCTACTCATCGGATCAAGATGATCTTTAGATCGATCTTGCACCTCTTAAAAAGAGGAACCCAATAAAAATATTGGTGTCTTCATCTGAGCATCACAACATGGAGTTTGGACCTAGTTGTCCAATTTTAACAAGTCATCATGCCTTCCCTCTGTTTTTGTTGCTCATAATGATGATGTGAGCAAACTTTGGCATGAGCAATTTGGTCACTTAAACTATCGCTCTTTTCAAACTCTATGTAAGGAAAAAGATGGCGATGGGCCTTCCTATGGTATCTTGCCGAGATGGTGTTTGCTCCGGATGTGAAATCAGAAAACATCATCGAGATAGTTTTGACAAACGTGCCTCTTGGCCCGCTTCAACCCCTTTGCAGCTTGTGCACAGTGATTTATGTGGTCCACTTTCTGTTGTTTCTTTCTTTGGTTGCAAGTACTTCTTAACTTTCATTGATGATTTTTCCAGACGCACTTGGGTATATTTCTTAAAACTCAAAAGTGAAGTTTTTAACATGTTCTTGGCCTTTAAGGCCTTTGTTGAGAAACAATCTGGACATCAAATTCTTAAGTTAAGATCAGACAATGGCGGAGAATATGTTAACAACAAATTTATCAACTTCTGCACTGAGCATGGCATTCAATTGCAACATATTGTTCCATATACTCCACAACAAAATGGTGTAGCTGAACGAAAGAATCGCACCTTAAAAGAAATGGCTAATTGTATGCTTCAATCTAAAGGACTTGGTCTCAATTTTTGGGCAGAAGCCATTAACTGTGCAAATTAGATAGTAAAACGCACTCCTACTAAGGTTTTAAAGAATATAACTCTAGAAGAAGCTTGGAGCTCAATCAAACCAAATGTAAGTCACTTTCGTGTTTTTGGAAGTGATGCTTGGGCCCATATTCCAGATGCGAAACATAAAGCCTTAGAACCTAAGAGTGAAAAATGCATTTTTGTTGGATATTCTGAAGATGTCAAAGGATATAGACTTCTTCAACCAAAATCCAAAAATATTATCATTAGAAGAGATGTAAAATTTGATGAAAATATATTGACCTGCGAGCCTAATTTGGCAAGTGTGCCACCTTTGGCCTGCGAGCCTGATTCGGCATATGTGCCACCTCTCTCTCTCTCTCTCTGCTATTTTTAATAGCATTCCTTCTAGTTCAGATGATGACAGCGAGGATGACAATCCTCCTCCACCTCTTGAAATTGTTCCTTATACTCCACCGATTCCAAGATGGGTCCACTCTACTCGGGATGCAGCAAATTCTCTTGCAGGTGACCCTACTGATCGACGACGTACACGTTCTCAGTTCGAAAGAGCCTCTTCCTTATTGGCTCAAGTTCCAGAAAAAACTTAATCCAGAAACCTTTGAAGAAGCCTCTGGTCATCCAGATTGGGATGAAGTTATGAATGAAGAGTATCGTTCCTTATTGGCAAACGATACTTGGGATCTTGTTCCTCTTCCAAAAGGAAGAAAACTTGTCAGATGCAGATAGGTTTACAAAACCAAGTTTGGACCAGATGGAAAAATGGATAGACATAAAGCTCGTCTTGTTGCTAAAGGGTTTTCACAAGTTGAAGGCATTGACTATACTGAAACCTTCTCCCCTGTTGCCAAAATGAATTCTATCCACCTTGTTCTTTCCCTTGCTGCCTCCTTTAAATCGAAAGTCTACTACAGGATATTTATTCACTCTTGGTTCAGGACCTATTACTTGGTCTTGTAAGAAACAAAGTGCCATCTCTCTTTCTTCATCAGAATCAGAGTATCGTGGTGCAGTTGAAGCCAGCAAGGAAGCCATGTGGCTTCGTCAAATTCTGTCTAAATTTGGTCTTCACCAGCAGCATCCAACTACACTTTGGTGTGATAATCAGAGTGCCATTCAGCTATGTAAAGATCCAGTTCAGCATCAGCATATGAAACACAATGAACTCCACATACACTTCATCATAAAGCTCATTCATGATCGTGTTCTTGAAGTGCAGTATTGTCCAACCAATGATCAAGTAGCTAATATCTTTACGAAGGCTCTCACAGAAGCGAAGTTTACCAAACTTCGATCCATGCTTGGAGTTCAGGAAAGTTGTCATTAAGGGGGGATAGGCTCTAATTCCTCCTTCCTTCTCCTATTGTGTCACTTTTGTAAATCCTTCAATCCTATCCCAATTTGTTCTTAAGGGGGGATGTTAGGATATTTCGATACATAGGAAATAGGCTCCTTTTGTGTCACCTTTGTAAATCCTTCAATCCTATCCCAAGTTGTTCTTAAGGGGGGATGTTAGGATATTCCCACACATAGGAAATAGTTAAGAATAACTTAGTCTAGTGTAGAGTTAGGTAAAGTGTGTTTCTTTACCATGTACATTTGTAACTTATAATCCGACGGTCACGATTTGTAGTGATTCGACGGTTATCTCTCACCTCGGTATTAATGACACTTGATCCGTGGCTTAACACCCGATTGGTCCATGATCTCTATTTAAAGAGCATGGAGGGTCATTTGTTCGATAACCGTTTATGAGAGAAACATATGTAACTTTTCTTTTTATATTAATAAATTGCCTGAAGTGGTCGCGTTGGCCCAAGCCGTGGATTGTTTCCCTCTTTGAGGGTTTTAACCACGTGATTATATTGGTGTACTGATTTGTGATCTGTTTGTGAGCGGTGACCTTTGGTTCTTGATCTAAGGAACTTACCTTGTAAATTCCAGGGTACATGACACTTATGACTGAAGTGATGAACTCCAAAAGCATGGTGGGAAACAAGAAGTTTTCATATCAAGTTCCGCAGAAGAAAGTAGTGAAGTCCTCTAGTTCAAAGGGAGCAGTTGCAGCAACGGAGAATGTGGGAGTGTCAAAGACAAATCCAGGTGTGTTAAATTTTCTTAGGGTTATATTGTTCTTTGCTTTGAAATTTGCATTTCTTCATTTATACATGAAATTCACCCCATAACATCATACCATTATTCAGATTTACATCATTATTGAGCAACATATGCAACTGTGTAGAAAGAACAACATCATCATCATCAATGCAACGGAACATATAGGAACAATAGAAGAAAAGCATTCACACATAGAGACACTAGGATTGGTCGGAGACCAAGGCAAAACCCGCTATGGGGAAAACCCTTTCAAATTCTTCTTCTTATTAGATTTTCATTGAATGATTTAGCAAAAGAGAGTACAATGACCCATATCTTCATCAATACAACTATCCAGCAAAAATCAACTAAACAATACCCATGAAATGAACCCAACCATGCTCATACTCAAAAACCCTAATTCAGAAGCATGTAACGAATTATCATTGTCTGCGGTCAATTGTCGAACACTACGGTCGACGAGCGAAAAATTCGGTCAATAGAAAATACAACTTTAGGTTCTAGTCACAAGGAGGAAGTGGGCATGCGAGCGACTGGGAGCTTTCAGTCGCTTCCTTGAGCCTGCAAGCCAGCAACTGGTCAAATTTGTCCTTTGGAAAGCCTTCGACTGAGAAACAAAACCCTAAAAAAATACGCGCGAGCTTCAGACCTTGCAATTTCAACTTCGAGCAAACCCATTTCTCTACGAACCTACCTCAGATCTGTGCAAGTCAAAAACAAGAAAGAATAGAAGAATGATCCATGATGATGTCCAAATGAAGTAGAGGTCACTTGAATTTATAGCCTTCCAAGGGTGTCCAATTTGCTTTAGGGCCGACCTGATCAAATATGCACATGTGGGCCCATAATTCAAAAATATACTTTCCCTTGTCCAAATTTGATGATCTTTAGGTCGATTTTGGTCCCCTCGAAAAGAGGAATTCAATGCAATCATCATCTCCATCAAATGAGTTGTCCAAAGTGGAATTTGGTCCTAGTTGCCAATTTTAACAAGGTGGACGAGGTTCTTCCAGAAGCACCTTCCTCGCTAAGAGGGAGTGTTGAAAATAGTAGAGAGAAAGGTCCCTTGATTTGTGCCTTAATCAAAGGGACCACAACGAGTTTCTCCTTAGCATGCTCAATTTCTTTATAAGTTAAGACAAATTCCTATAATTTATGATTCATTCCTAAAAGTTAGGATGAGTTATGAAGTAGTTAACTAATGTGCAAAAGTGGAAGACCGAGTTTGGTGTCTTCTAGTGCGAGTTAATTTGGGAAAAAGACAAGTGACTGAAACTCGAGTTCTAGAATTGAGATGAGACGAGTTGAATGAGTTAGTTCAACTCAGTGAACTCATAAATTACAAAATCAATTCCTAAAATATAATTTTCCAAATTTAGCCATTTGAATTGTTTATAAGGAGGAACGAAGTTGTCTTCATTCTTGAGCACGAGTTTTGTGTGTGAGCTTGTGCGAGAGCGAGTCAAGCAGGAGGCTTGTGTGAGCTTGTGCGAGAGCGAGTCAAGCAGGAGGCTTGTGTGAGTTGATAGATCATAGAAGGAAGAATTGCCTTGGGAATGCGCTAGGAAATAGGAGGAAATTCCTATTTAATAGGGACTCCTCATGCACTATGAAATAGGAGGCTATTTCCAGGATTTGCGCAAGGATTTCGGGCTCATTCAGCCAAGGCAAGAAGGCAAAGCAGATCAGGGGTCTTGCAGATTGTTTCAAGCTTAGTTCAAGTAGAGAGATCATTGTATCCTCTATTGAAACAAAATTGTTTTGTGACAGATGTATTGTTCATTCTTCTTTCAATAAAATTCTAAAGCAAACAGAGGGTTTTCCCAGTTGGGTTCCCTCGAAAAATTGAGTTGTTGAATTGTGTGAATGTTTATTTACTTCTGTTCCTATTCCGCAGCAAAAAAAGTAGAGAAATTGTGTCTAAATGAAAAGAAATTAGTTTCATATTGTTCATATTAGCACTTGCAGAATTTCATGGATTTTCTAAACAGCGAAGGATTGTGAACAAGTTCTGGAGGGATTTCACATAAGCTGCCCTGAGGCACATCGGCCTTCTTGAGACCCAGCCCAGTCCCCTCATAAAGCCCATTTCTTGAACAGAATTATGAGTTAGATAGAGACTAATTTGCAAGGAGACCCTGGGCAGAGAAACAACTTTTTCCTGAAGCAATCCAAAGGGTTTTCTAAGCAAAAACAGGCATCATTTCAAGCAGTACCGAGGCTACTCAGAGGGTGACATAGATCAGTGACAGATTAGGAGTCCCCTGAAACAAACCAGCAGTCCCTGTGCCAGAATTCAGAGGAGTTCATAAGGGAAACTGGAGGCAGAACCTGAGACAGGACTTGAGCATCTTCATCTAATGATATTTTCTGAATTTATTCGGTATCTTTTCTGGTCAAGAAATTGTTCAGAACTCTGTGGATTAGTCTTTATCTTGAGTTTTTTGCATTCGACCTGGAGTGTTAGGAGAGAGATTTAGTGGACCATTATCTTGTGCCCTCTGCACTTGGAGTCCAGGACTTTCCTCATTTTGGTTTCCAGGCATTATGTTTTTGTTAAATTTGAACAACTAGGTCCAAACTCCATCTTGTGATGCTCAGATGAAGATTCCAATATTTGTATTGGATTCCTCTTTCGGAGAGGTGTAAAATCGATATAAAATTGATTGAAATCTAATGAGCAGAACATTTATTTTGAATTTATTATTTATAATAAATTTAAGTGCAGGTCGGCCTTAAGGTTTTACAACCCCAACAGATGTGTCACACACCTCAATGATGGATATAAATACAGTCAACGTTGGAGAGCTTTTCACTCATCTCATCACACATCTTCTCCTCTGATTATCTACAAGCATTTGAGAAGTAGTTTCATCTCCCACGTGAGAAGAAGGATGAAATCTACTGCAGCTAAAGGACGAAATTTACCGCAGCAAATTTTCTGCAATTAGGGTTTCTGGGCAAGTTTGACAAGCGTTGACTTTGGTCAACGCATGGTCCGTTTGAGCTGAAATTTTGTGGAGAATTCGATTTTTGTAGGCCATACTCATTGGCACAAAAATCGAGGTCAAAATATTGACCGAAGTTGGAGCTGCGTTGACTTTCTTGTTGCTGCCCTGCGTTGACTTTTCCTGGACTGTGTTGACTTTTCTGGGGTTGACTTTGAGTTGACTGGATAATTGATTTGAGGACTGTTGTGACACATTTTGGGTTGGCCGACCAAGAAGACTTTGCTGGTTGAAGCATCCTACTAATCGCCGTAACGCACCAACACATTCTCCTGTTTCTGGTTTGTCTTCTCTAGATCCACTGGTATGTTCTATCAGCATTTTACTTAACTATTTATGTGATTGTTGTTATAAAAGTAAAATTGCATCAAGCATAGAACATCTACAAAAATTTACAGTTTTTCTTGCTTTATTTCTTATTTCTTGCTCTTTATATGGGAGACCTTTTGGTACTCCTCCTTGTATCAACATCATTGTACTCTGCAGTCCCATTGACTTTCTTGTGTGGTCATTAGTTGGACGTTAATATAATTATCTTATCTTATCTTATCTAGATTAGCTCGGTCTCTGGTTAGGGTTACTTATCAAGATTGGTTGAATTTTGAGATTGTGCTGAAATTGTTGGATCTGGAACTTTCAGGAACTATTGAATGGTTGAATTATAGCTACTGAATCAAATGTTTTACTTTGTTGATTTGAACGAGCAGTGCTATTTACTGAAGATTGTATTGTTTATTTACATCTGTCGTATTGAATAATTGGTATCATTTCTAAGCCACAAAGGATTTTGTTGAAACCCTAAGTTACCATAAGGTAAAATTTCCTTGGACACTACCGTGGCTATTGAATGAACTATTGTTGTATTGAAGAAGCAACGTAGTTTTCTGTTGAACCCCTAGTTATCTAAGCAACCCTAGGGCAGTAATTTCCCTAGGATATTACATGGTATCTCTACAGGATGTTGAAACTCTATTATTTTGTCCATTTCAGAACTGAAGCTATATACTAGACTTTCTTTTGAATGGTTTTGGGGATCTCCATTTCCCAGAAAATCAAGGGCTATGCGCCACAGGAATGCAAGCATCTGCGAATGTAATTTTGTTATACATATAATAAAATTACTCACTTTTTTCTTTGAAACAAAAAAGAAAAAGAAAAAGTAGTGATACCTCGAGTAATGGCACCTGAACGACAGGTTCCGGCACGGCATTTGTCTTAAAAGATAATAGCTTTGAGGGGTAAATACATTCTGTCATTTTATCATGGACCTGTCAATTGAAAAAACAAATCAATGTTCATCGCAGTTTGAGAAAAAGAAACACAATTTTTGCTAATTCACAAACTACAAAGAAATCCTAATATACAATCATAACGGTTTGATCCAAATTTGGGATCATTTTACAAAAGCTGTCAATATCTTTCTACAGAAAGTATAAGGCAATCTCATGAAATAAAACCACAGATTTCTCACTCACCATTGCCACGAAGTCATCTAGCTGGCTTTGTTGCAGTGCAGTGGCATTTGTTTTTAGGCATAACAAATATCGTCTTGATCTTTCTATGCGAGTGACTTCGGTCAATGTACAGGCCTTGCATATTGAAACAGCGTTTGCTGACCATGCAGTAGTAAATGAAAGGCGAGGGCCTACTTCAACTAATATAGTTGAGCCAGTCCCTACAGATTCCACATTGTCAACAAAGCAAACAAGAGACAAAATAAAAATAAAAAATGTGAACATATGATCTTTGCTAGTATACTTCATGCAGAATTTTGTTTGCAGTCCTTGATCACGATTCATAAGTTTTATCAAAATAAAAGAGTTTACCCAACTGTTAAAACTTATCCCAAGCAAACTCTGTGGGGATTTTTGAAAATCAAACATGCACATCCCATCCAGCGAAAAAGACTAAATCACCTTACTATGCCATAAGAGAAATTACTGACTATTATTTGCTAGTTGCTAATCCTTCCAAATGAGCATTGCAGCGATTCTCTATTACTTGCAGAAAATTAAACACTAGTGAAGGAGATGAAAAGAAAAAAAAAGTAACGTGTCCCATCCATCAGTTATTAGAAGCATGTGATACTTTGCACTTCGGTTAATTTTCTAGAAGGAAACTCCACCATTGTATGATAACAAAGACATCCCTCAATCTTGGGAGACATGGCCTTCAAATGCTTATTTTCTTCATCTTTTCATCTTTTATTATAACATCCCTCAATCTTGATAAGCATTGCCTCCAAATGCTTATTCTCTTTACCTATTCATCTTATATATTTCAGACAAATTTGAATATTCAAAATCAACAATCATAATTGCATGAAAAATATCACAGTGGCAAATACTACACCTTCCAAACTTGCCAATCACTATATGCATTAATAAAACGAAAACAACCATTGTCTGTAATATTAACCCTGTAGAAACGATTTAAATATTTTCTCAGAAAAAAACAGTGATCAACTTACTTGGCCTTCCCATCTCCAGCAGACTTTGAGCCTGTAACTTTTCGGGCTCGTATGTTTCCCCAAGTAACCATTTTAATATCGCAAGTTTATCATTAGACAATGGTGAACTCAAGCCAACATTAAAACACTGCAAATTAGAAAACAGTTTATTTCATGTCAGGGTAGGTTTTTACAATCTCGTGGGTTTTCAAAGCTAATGCAGCTGAATTGAAAATTGACATGATAATAATTTTATCTTGTCCCCTGAGTCTCCCTCTAATCTTTCAGGAGACCAGCTAAGTCAACTCTTCAGAATCTGACTCAGAGTCACGAGTCAGATGCAAGTTATCTTGACTAGACAAGTCTGACATGATGACCTGTGAACAAAAGACACGTAACAAAATGCACTTATTTTGTAATTTTCTTACCCAACTTCCTGGCAGACTACAAACAGACCTGTCAACAGTCTATGACACTTTGGAATATGTAGTATCATTTATGATCATTGATACCAGTTCACATTAAAACTTCACATCATGTAGAAATTATAAACCGTGAAATTTATAACTTTTTTCGAGTCAACCCCGGAGTTCATCCCAAGCAAAGGCAAACTCCGAATATACTGCCTCTCCGACAGAAAACTGGGGAATCAAATGAAGAAAGATAAGCAAACCTGTTCGGTCTTTATTTCCGCGATATCATTGGAAATCTTCGCCTGAACCTGCAAGGTTATTAAAAGTGGCATAGCTTTATTATAACATTTCCCAGCAATAGACTACGAGAAGTCCTCTCTAAATAAAAATTCCTAAAATGATTGAATAGGAATAAATAATCACCATACTCGCTTAAGAAGTTGAGCTGCAGCACTGTCACTTAGTAGAGGAAGCCGGTAGAAATGTATAATTTGAGGGCTACCTATTTCAATAGCTTTAACTATTTCTTTCTGAATTCCCTGTAAAAGGATCAAAAGTGTCAATATGTCGGATCTTTGAATGAAAACAGAAACTACAAAAAGCATAAACAGAGATAATCAGCAGTGTTAAATCCCATATATAGATGCATTTTTTATTGTTCGGCGAGGCTTTCCCATTTTAAAAACTTCACTGATTTTTATTTTCTGGTATTTCAACTTAAAAGATCAAAGGAAAAGTATTTATGCCGATTTCAGTTTGAGAGATCAAAAGAAAATATAGAGGCCAACCTCCTGATTGCCTGCAACCACTGCCTCGGCCCTTATCGAAGAACGCCCCGCCCTTCGCAGGCATTTCTTACGGCTAGAAGCTGTCATTGAAAAACAACTTATTTAATAAAAAACCACGGTTTCCTTCAAAAAAGTATGCACAAAAAAATATATTATACCTCTTACTCTACACAACGCAGGTCCCCAGAATCTGCTTGTCAATCCCTGGAATCCTATCGCTCTAGTTTCCCTCCGGCATGTCGTGGAATCGCATACCGGGAAAGGCCTGAAAAGAGCCTCCATTGAAGCTTTAGATTTTGCAGACGCTTGGTCCTAGTTCTGAACCAAGCTAGGGTTTCTAGGGTTTTTTCAGGGTTGAAGAGCGTAAAAGCAGCAGGTCCCCTGTTCAACACTGGCACTTTCACTGTCGAAAGGAGGTCGGCTTGCTGCTGTGAGGACCCAGGCTCCTCGGGTTCTAACACTCGGTATTTCGACCCGCGGCGTAGTCGATATCAAGGGTGGTATAGTAATTGAATGTGCTCTCTCGAATTAAAAATTAAATAAATAATTTAATTGAAGCGTTGATGTTTGGTCAAAAAGTTTGATTCGCGATGCGGCTGTGCGTTGATCCAACGAAAATCTCAGCCACAATGAAAATCTCAATTTCTTCAGCCTTTCGTCAAGATTTAAAATTTCTTCACTTTTTAAAAATTTAAAATTTCCACGTTATTAATAACATTTATTTAATTTTTCAAAAAGTCAATGTAATGGTTATATTTAAATTTTATATTTTTATATAAAGTAACAAAAAGTTTTGATTTTTTCATAATAGTTTTCATGATAATTTTTTAATGAGTTTTACATAAATGTTTTTTGGATTAATCACGTCATTAGAATTTGGTCGACGTTTTGAACCAATTAATATGGTTCATCCTCACGACAAGGTGAAAAAAAATTTAGATCTAATTTTTCCATAATTAATATGGAAAATTTGATTTTTTTTAGGGTGAAAAGAGTAGAATGGGCAATACACAATCTCGATGAGCAAAATGGATATACTTTTGTCTGGGTCTAAGATGGGCAACAAACAACCAAGCGAAGTACTGAACATTATGGAAAGGCCTAAAACTCACAAAGGATAAAGGAATCAAATGATGGTGACTCGATGATGGAATCGGGGACTCGATGATGGTAATCCGGCAAGTAACAATGGCAATCTCAGGAACGCTTCCTATTTTCCCTCCAATTGTCCAAAGAATATCTCTGTTGGTGTCTCAATTTGAAAAAAATGTCCTTCGCCCACGTCCTTAAAACCCTCAACGCGGAGGCAAACACTCTGGTCAATCAGGGCTCCAGTCTAGAATAAGGTGTAATTGTGTTCCAGGTTGGCGAAAGGAGAACTACGTCGATCCCATAATTTGATTCAATAAATGAAATTTTTGGGGATTTTGAAAGAATCATTCCCTCTGGTATTTGAATTAATGGCAACCAAATCAATCCTCCATTTGGAATCAAATTGCCATGGGGACAAAGGAAGGAGAGGACAGTTTGGATCTTAGCCTGCTCACCACATGTGTTGCATACACAATGGTCTACACACTTGGTTCGATAGTAAGGAAGGATGGTGTGAAATAAAAGTTTGGTGGTCCTCTCAAGCTTAGTTGATGTGGGAATTGAATTTTAATGAGGTGAGTTCCATTAATGTTAATAAGAATCATCATCACCAGGGGAGCAAGCAGTGACGACTCACTCTCAGAATGAGTTAATGCTAGTATATGGAGGATACCTCTCCCGAGAGGGAAGGAAGTGATCCAGGTGGATATCGGTGGCCACTCACCTATTCCATTTGGACCCGCACCATCAATTCTTATAGCTTTTCACTTTCAGCACAACTTACTATTTTTAGCAGGTTGTCGGTTCCTGAACTTTCAGAACCGTTTGGAGGCCCTAATGAGCCACGTGGATATTGGTGGCCACACACCTATTCCATTTGGACCCGCACCATCAATTTTTCAGTTTCGGCACAACTTACTATTTTTAGCATATTTTCGGGTCCTGAACTTTCGGAGCCATTTTGAAGCCCTAAACGACATTTTTTGGGCATCATTTCTCCGGCAACTATGATTTCATTCCGAAGTTGATCTTCGCAATCAACAATTGTAGTCCTTGAATATATTTTTCTAACGATGTATCATGTGCGTCAAATGGAGATAGGATGCCAAAGTTACAACCCCGAGAAGTTGAAACACTAATTTACCCAAAACGGGGCCCATACTTTTGGTGCTTCGTCTCCTACGGTTAGGTTTTTCGATGTTTAGGTTTTGCATTGTTTCTTAACAATAAATAGGCCTTCGAGCCTCGTTGTAACACAGTTCAGAGGCATGTCGCCACCACATCTCTTCTCATAGATAAGCAACCAACGCCCTAGCTATTTTATTTCCATTATGTCTGTAAGCATATTTCTGTTATTTGATATTAATGAAATGAAGTATTATTTCTCTTGCATCTATGTGTTTATGTATATTTATGTATTTTATTGTGTTCCCGCATAAATCTGGATCAATGGTATCAGAGTGGTCTGCTCTTTCTCTGTTTTTCTTTGCATGTCCCCAACATGGTCAGGGTATAAAGAGTTAGGGCTCGATCTGGTTGAACCCTTGAAAGATCAGCCTCGCAAACCCCGACGACCTCCCATGGCGGAAGAAAAGAAGGACGAGGGAGCATGAGATCCTATCAAAATATTGCTTGAGGAGGCCCTCGAGAAACAAAGGAACGCGATGATGGATAACTTTGCTCAGATCCTTCAACGGCTGCCCACCTACAGCGCATTTGCATCCAACAGCCACTCTGGAGGCACCACTCCCTTCAAGGTACAGGTAAACTTTGACATTCTTGTATTTGAAGGCCAGATAGATGTAGACGTCATCAATAGATGGTTAGATTTGCTAGAAGGGTATTTTTTCAGTCCAAGATTTCTCTGACCGAGAAAATATTATTTTTGTACTCCTTAAAGCCGCCCCCCATGTCAAGGATTGGTGGGAAACGTAATGTGAGAAAAAAGGATGAGGGGGAACCCTCTATGTTCTCAGTCACACCCACTTGGAATTCGTTCTAAAACGACATCAAGGAACAATATTACCCCATGGGGAGCTATGAGGACAAGTACATACAATGGACCACGCAGCAGCAGCAAAGGGATCAAGATGTGCACGAACTGACGAATTTGTTCCATACCCTGCGCACAAAGTTGGGTATTAAAGATTCAGAGAGACATTTGGTGCTCAAGTACCGAAGATGTCTGCACAAACACATTTAATAGGAAATGGAGTTCCTCGACATTACATCGCTTGGAACGACATATCGCTATGTTGCCAATATTGAGTAAAAATTTAAGCAGAAAAAGCGAGAGTTTGGATCCGTGACTCTGAAGCTGGGGAAAGGCGCCCCCGAACCGCAAAACAAGCGGGAAGGCCAAAGCGGGGCGACTCAGAACAACACCACAAATACAAAGAAGGACACGGGGAAATGGTGTGAATTTCATAACAACCCCACTCACAACATAAACGAGTGTCGGGCCAAACAGTCGTTGGTGGCCGAACTAAAGGCACCCGATTCAGATGCATGTTTTGATCCTGAGTCAGAACTAGACAAAGGCAATGACAAAGGGAAGCAGATCGTTGATGCAAATCCTAGTGCCATTGTTGCCACCACCAAGATCCAGAGGGAGGATCTCGAGGATCTAGAGGAGGGGGAGTGCCTCTTCCATTCGCAGATGTGGGTGAAGGGTTCTCCACTGTAATTCCATGTCGATAAGGGAAGCCAAAAGAACCTCATTTTAGCAGAGGTCGTGAAGTGGCTCGGCCTATCGACCATAGCACACCCGCAGTCGTATACAATCAGGTGGCTTCACCCAGGGAGAGATCTTTGTGTCCGCCAGCAGTGCCGCCTTTTGTACAGTATCAAGCCATTCACGGATGAGGTATTGTGTGATGTTGATCCTCTTGATGTAGTTGTTGTATTATTGGGCCAACCATACTTATGGAGGCGACATGTTGTGTATGAGTCTAGGCCTCGTGCTGTTATTGTTACTTTGGAAATAACTTGTACAGGATACCAGAGGTAGTACCGCCTCCTGTCGTCTCTTTGACTACTGCAAAACAACGCAATAAGATTGTTTCCCAAACCAGGAAATTTATTTTCCTTATAACTCGCTCACAGGGAAAGAAGAATATTGTGGCCACAACCTCAAAATAGGGCTCCCCTGCACAGTTGCAGCAAATGGACAAAGTCATGGAGGAATACGAGGACATTTTCCCCTCGCTCACAAAGGTTCCTCTACACTATCAGAACAATCAATCCATTGATCTGACCCCCGACGCACTGCCGCCTGATGTTGCCATACCTCATACAACTACACAGACAAAATCCACACATGTACTATCTAAGGCTGATAAAGAAACCAAATTTACTAAATGCATCCAACATGTCTGCCCAAAAGTCCATGACATCTTCGACAAATCTAATACCCAGTTCAACAGAATTTGCCTCATCTCATGGAGGATCTCAATGCAATGGGGACCATTGCTTCCTAAGGAGGGAGGAATGATCCAGGTGGATATCGGTGGCCACCCACCTATTCCATTTGGACCCACACCATCAATTCTTGCAGATTTTCACTTTCAGCACAATTTACTATTTTTAGCAGGTTGTTGGTTCCTAAATTTTCGAAGTCGTTTGGAGACCCTAATGAGCCACGTGGATATTGGTGGCCACGCACCTATTCCATTTGGACCCACACCGTCAATTTTTCAATTTCGGCACAACTTCTTCTTCTTCTTCTTCTTCTTTTTCCAGGTCCTGAACTTCCGGAGCCGTTTTGAGGCCCTAAACAACGTTTTTTGGGCATCGTTTCTCTCGCTAATATAATTTCATTCCGGAGCCGATATTCACGATCAACATTTGTAGTCCTTGGATAGATATTCTAATGATGTATCATGTGCATCAAACGGAGATAGGATGCCAAATTTATGACCTAGGGAAGTTGAAACACCAATTTACCCAAACGGGGCCCATAGTTTTGGCGCTCCATCTCCTATGGTTAGGTTTTTGGATGTTTAGGGTTTTGCATTATTTCTCAACAATAAATAGGCCTTCGAGCCTCATTGTAACATAGTTCAGAGGCATGTAGCCACCACATCTCTTTTCAGAGATAAGCTACCAGCGCCCTAGCTATTTTATTTCCATTATGTCTGTAAGCATATTTCTTTTATTTGATATTAATGAAATGAAGCATTATTTCCGCTGCATCTCTATGTTTATGCATATTTATGTAGTTTATTGCATTCCTACATAAATTTGGATCAGGAAGATATTAAAAATAGGATGTTAATTGGATACAAAGCCCATTTGGATGTTTTTAGGTTGGAGAATGTTGTTGTGGAAGTGGTCATCAACGAAGATGGAGAACAAGGACACCACAAAAGATTTGAAATGGTGCAGGAAGGCGACTGAGAAGATTTTTAATAAATTATTGGGGATGTATGAAATGTTAGAGAGGAGGCTTGAATTACTCTAGAAAGAGAAGGGTGACAGGGCAAAGGCCATGGAACACAAATTGGAATGGACGAGCGCCAAAGTGGAGCGTCAACTACTTCACATGGAGTCAGTGATCTGGATTTATGCAGGAATGCAATAGTTATTTCCCTTTCGCATAAATCTTGCAATCATAATTATGTCAGCAATACCATCACATCAAGTCAATGATCTGTACAGATGCACGCAAACACTCTGCCCTAATGATATTTTGCTCCATCAACAAATACGAGAACTCACACTTGCTACAACGATCATCATATTTAAATCACACACTGAAGTACTCACTCCAAACCAGATTAGCATCATATTGCATGTTCAATGCAGAGGTTCAATTAATAATTGCATACATTACTTCCATAGAGGAATATATTGGGACATTAAACACACAACCTACCATTACACCTTTCCATCGACCATAGAGCACATATGCACCAACATGGAGAAATTAGCCATAGCCAACTCGAAATACACCTCATTGGAAGCTCCAGCTTCACAAGAACTCCAAGCCTCTTCAATCTCACCATCAAACACACAAGAGGAACCGATTTACACTTCACCTCGCTAGTCGAAGTTGAGGTTTGGTTTCAGGCTTCACACTGGTCCAACTTGACAAAAAAAACTTCTACAACTGCACCGCAGTCCTCCATATTCATCACACCAATTCACCACAAAGCACAACTTTAACATTGGAGATTTAATTTGTGACTAAATCAAAGATTTGTGCGTACACATTAGACTATACTAATTCAAGCTCTGATACCACATGTTGAATAATCACACACCATTAACACACATAAAACACACATAGATTTATGCCCAAACACAGTCATGGCGGAAAAGGCTTAAGCCTCACGGCTTCCTCACATATTTTCTCCTTATTAAAAGAATGTAATATTACAATTAAATAGATGAGGAGACTATATCTCAAGATAACGTGTTCTATCTTGGACACTTTGGTTGAGACAATTTCTCAACCATTCACACACCAATCTAGGAGCTACCTAAACTAACTCCTAACTTAGAGGAACAACCTAATCTAGAGAGTTAGGCGTAAATTCCTAACTTTTAATATTTAATTAATTTATTTTGGATTTATAATTGTTTTATGAGAAAGCCTAACAAGAATACACATATAACCACAAATACAAATATGCAGCGGAAATAACACTTCATTTCATTAATATCAAAGAACTAAAATTTGCTTACAGACATAATGGAATTAAACTAGCTAGGGTGTTGGTAGCTTACCTATGAGAAGAGATGTGGTGACTACAGGCCTATGAACTGTGTTACAATGAGGCTCGAGGGCCTATTTATTACTGAGAAACAATGGAAAACCCTAAACATCCAAAAACCTAACCCTAGGAGATGAAGCGCCAAAACTATGGGCCTCGTTTAGGTAAATTGGTACATCAACTTCCCAGGGACGTAACTTTCACATACGATCTTTGTTTGACGTGCACCATACCTCATTAGAAAGATCTATCCAAGGACTATAACTTTTGATGAGCAACATTGGTTCATGAATAGATCAATGATGGATCGATGTTTCTCCCAGTTTTTCCAAAAAACGTCGTTTAGGGCCTCAAAACGGCTCCGAAAGTTAAGGACCCCAAAAACTGCTAAAAATAGTAAATTGTGCTATAGTTAAGGAAACAAAAAAACTGAAAGAGACAATGGTGGGGCCCCAAGTGGAATAGGCGGGTGGCCACCGATATCCACTTGGATCATTCCTCCCCCCTTAGGAAGCAATGGTCCTCATTGAGTTGAGTTCCTCCATGAGATGAGGAAACTTTTGCCGAACTTGGTCCCTGGTGAACCATTTGCCTTGGTGTAGGAGTTGGCCAGTTTTGACAACCCGATACAGTTGGATCTTCTATTGGCAAGTGTTCTTGATTTGCATGTCCATGATACAATCTGTGGCGTCTTATTCCATGCAGTCTGGGGTTTAACTCTGTTGGTGTGAGTTGTTCTGCAATGAAGGAGGTGTCTAGTAGAGGTGAGAAGTAGGGTTGAAGGCAATCCACATTGAATAATGGGTGAAAACCAAGGAATGGTGGAATACTAAGCTCGAAGGCATTGTTCCCTACAACCTTGGTGATGGTGTATGACCCATATCGGAGCGGGCGAAGCTTGCAGTGGGGTTCAGTGAGTTGCTCCTTCTACAAATGTAGCCACACTTTGTCACCCACCTGGAAGTTGTGTGGCACCCGATGTTGATCATGTCGTTTCTTGTACTTATCATTGGCTCTATCCAATATGTCATGAACCTGTTGGAGGATGTGTTGAATGTGCTCGATGAAGTTGTTCGCTTTGTCAGATTTAGATTGGACATGAGCCGAATCAGCCTGAGTAGTCGCAAATGGCATGGCCATGTCAATGGGACTTAGTGGCTCGAATCCCAAGCCCACCTAAAAGGGGTTGTGATCGGTTGAGCTGTGGAGATTTTGGTTATAACTGTGTTGTACATAGGGGAGGCTCTTATCCCATGTGCGTGGATGCTTTGAATTGTACATGAGCAGAATGTGTACAATCATCCTGATGACGACCTCTGTATGGCCATTATTTTGGGGATGGAAAGTTGTGGACTTGGTGAGCTTGGTGTCTATCATTGACCAGAGGCTGGACCAAAATGTGTTGAGGAACCTATTCTTCTGATATGATACGATAGACTGTGGTATCTCAAAGTGCACCCACACTCGTTCAAAGAAGAGTTTAGCAATGGCTTTTGCTGTGATATTCTTCTTGCAAGCCGCCATAATGGTCATATTCGAGAATCAATCGACGACCACGAAAACACAGTGGCTTCCATGCTTAGTATAAGGGAGGCCTGACATGTAAGCCATGGGGACGGATTCCCAAGGTCGACTAGGGGCAGGTAGCGGAGTATAGAGGCCTTGCTTCTTGATGGTCGGTTGGTGATGGCACAAGTAGTGTAGGATCTGATGTACTTCCCGACATCCTGTCGAAGGTTCGGCCAATAGAAATACTTTTGCAGTACTGCCACTATTTTCTCGACCTCGAAATTCCCACTGACTCGACTATAGTGTTCTTCCCAAATCATCTTGGCACACTCGCTTGAAGGAACACAAAGGTGTCCCAGGTGACATAGCAGTGCATCTTGGAGGTGAAAATTTGAAACTTGCATACCCTCCAAGAGTGTCTTGTATGTGTGGCCGAATTCTCGATCGTTCTTGTAGAGAAGCGGCCTATTAGAAGTCTTGTTCCCACAAGAGTTGAGAACAGTGGTTAGCACCACGATCGGTGGTCGGCTAAGGCAGTTTGCAACATTATTGGTGCTACCCTTCTTGTACTTGGTGTTCAAATGAAATTGTTGCAGATATGTGGACCACTTCTGATGGCGATCGTTCTGAAACATCCTTTGTGTCTGTATGAACTGCAAGGGTCGGTGGTCTGTGTGGATGATTGTTTCCTTCCCCAAAATATAATGCTTCCATTGTCGACAATACTACATAATGGAATACATTTCTTTGTCATAAGTGGGATACTTGCAGACTGTGTCAGACAATGTCTCATTGTGATATGCCACTAGTTTCCCCTGTTGAGTAAGAACTGCCCTAATATCATAGTCAGAGGCATTTGTCTAAATCTCAAATGGTTGTTGCAAGTCTGGTAATGTAAGCACTAGGGCAGAACGGAGGCGATGTTTCAATTCTACAAACACCTTGTGTTGATATTCTGACCAAAAGAATTTTGCTTTTGCTCCTCCCTTGGTGATTTGACTCAAGGGCCAAGTGATATGAGAGAATCCCAACACGAACCTGCGGTAGAAATTAGCAAGACCCATAAAGCTAGGAAGCTCTGTTAGAGTGGTTGGGGTTGGCCAATCCCGAATAACTTGGATCTTGGTTGGATCCACATGCACCCCCCTTTCATCAATAATGTATCCCAGATACTGAACCTGGGTCATGCCAAAAGTGCACTTCTCCAATTTGGCACACAACTTGTGTTGTCGCAGTGTTTGGAGGACATGTCGGATGTGGTGGAGGTGCTCTTCCCAAGTATGGCTGAAGATCACAATGTCATCCAAGTACACCACTACAAATGAGTTGGTGAATGGCCGCAAGATGTCGTCCATCAACCTCATGAAGGTTGCGAGAGCATTTGTCAACCCGAAAGGAATGACTAGCCATTTGAAAAGGCCCTCCTTGGATTTGAAGGCAGTCTTCCACACATTGGAGGGTTCGATTGGTACCTGGTGATACCCAGACTTCAATTCGATCCTGCTGAAATATTTCGCCCCTTTGAGTTGGTCGAGAAGGTCATCGATCTGTGGGATCGAGTACCTATTCCAGACAATGATCTTATTCAACACCCAATAGTCAATACAGAGTCTCCAAGTCCCATCCTTCTTCTGTACCAACATGATCGAGCTCCCACAGGGTGATGAAATCGGTCGGATGTGACCTATCTGCAGCAGCTCCTAAATCTGCCTATTGATTTGATCATTCTCCAGAACAGAGCGCCGATAGATCATTCCATTGGGTAGCGACGCACCTGGGGCCAGATCAATGGGGCGCTTGACTTGACAGTGCAGAGGCACCCCTGTGGGTGAGGTGAAGATGTCCTCATACTCCTCCACGACCTTGTCCATTTGTTGTTTCTGTGTGGAGGATCCCTCTCTAGAGGTCATGGCCACAATTTTCTTCTTGCCCTGGGGGCGGATCATCAAGAAAACAAATTTCCAAGTTTTGGAAATGAGCTTACTGCATTGTTTTGTAGTAACCAAAGAGAAAGCGACAAGCGGTGGTACCTTTGGTATACTGTCAACTTATTGCCCAAAGTAACAATAACAACACGAGGTCGAGACTCATACACAGCATGTTGCTTCCACAAGTATGGTTGGCCTAATAATACATCACAAACATCAAGAGGAGCAATGTCACATAATACCTCATCCGTGAAGGGCTTTATGTTGTAGGGAAGGCGACACTGTTGGCTAACGCGAAGATCATGTCCTTGGTGAAGACACCCGATGGTGTATGGTTGTGGGTGTCTTGTGGTCAACAAGCCCAAACGCTTCACAACCTCTACTGGAATGAGGTTCTTTTGGCTCCCACTATCGATAAGGTGTCCTAGGCGACATAACAGTGCATCTTGGAGGTGAAAATTTGGAACTTGCATACCCTCCAAGAGTGTCTGGTATGTGTGGCCGAATTCTTGATCACTCTTGTATAGAAGCAGCCAATTAGAAGTCTTGTGCCCACAAGAGTTGAGAACGGTGGTTAGCGCCACGATCAATGGTTGGCTGAGGCAGTCTGCAACATTATTAGTGCTACCCTTCTTGTACTTGGTGTTCAAATGAAATTGTTGCAGATATGTAGACCACTTCTAATGGCGATTGTTCTGCAACATCCCTTATGTCTGTATGAACTTCGGGGGTCAATGGTCTATGTGGATGATTGTTTCCTTCCCCAAAATGTAATGCTTCCATTGTTGACAAGCCTGCACAATGGAATACATTTCTTTGTCATAAGTGGGATACTTGCAGACTGTGTCAGACAATGTCTCACTATGATATGCCACTAGATGCCCTTGTTGAGTAAGAACTGCCCCAATAGCATAGTCAGAGGCATCTGTCTGAATCTCAAATGGTTATTTCAAGTCTGGTAATGTGAGCACTAAGGCAGAACAGAGGCGATATTTCAATCCTACAATCACCTTCTGTTGTGATTCCAACCAAAATAATTTTGCTTTCGCTCCTCCCTTGATGATTTGACTCAAGGGCCAAGTGATATGAGAGAATCCCAACACGATCATGCGATAGAAATTAGCACAACCCAGAAATATGCGAAGCTCTGTTAGAGTGGTTGGGGCTAGCCAATCCCGAATGACTTTGATCTTGGTTGGATCCACATGCACCCCCCTTTCATCAATAATGTATCCCAAATATTGAACCTGGGTCATGCCAAAAGTGCACTTCTCCAAATTGGCACACAACTTGTGTTGCCGCAGTGTTTGGAGGACTTGTCGGATGTGGTGGAGGTTCTCTTCCAAAGTCTAACTAAAGATCCAAGTACACCACTACAAATGAGTTGGTGAATAGCCGCAAGATGTCGTCCATCAATCTCATGAAGGTTGTGGCCTTCAACCCGAAAGGTATGACCAACCATTCGAAAAGGCCCTCCTTAACTTTGAAGGTATTCTTCCACACATTAGAGGGTTCGATTGGTACCTGGTGATACCCAGACTTCAAGTCGATCTTGCTGAAATATTTTGCCCCTTTGAGTTGGTCGAGAAGGTCATCAATCCGTGGGATTGAGTACTTATTCCAGACAGTGATCTTGTTCAACGCCTGATAGTCATTACAGAGCCTCCAAGTCCCATCCTTCTTTTGTACCAACACGATCGGGCTCCCACAGGGTGATGAAATCGGTTGGATGTGACCTTTCTGCGGTAGCTCCTGAATCTGCCTCTTGATTTCATCGTTCTCCATAATAGAGCATCGATAGGTCGGTCCATTAGGTAGCAACGCACTTGGGGTCAGATCAATGGGGTGCTTGACTTGACAGTGCAGAGTCACCCTTGTGGGTGAGGTGAATATATCCCCGTACTCCTCCACGACCTTGTCCATTTGTTGTTGTCGTGCGGAGGAGCCCTTTCTGGAGGTCATGGCCACAGTCTTCTTCTTGCCCTGGGGGCGGATCATCAGGAAAACAAATTTCCCGGTTTTGGAAATGAGCTTACTGCATTGTTTTGAAGTTTCCAAAGAGATAGCGACAGGCAGTGGTACCTCTGGTATACTATACAACTTATTGCCTAAAGTAACAATAACAGTGCGAGGTTGGGACTCATACACAACATGTCGCTTCCACAAGTATGGTTGGCCTAATAATACATCACAAACATCGATAGGAGCAATGTCACATAATACCTCATCCACGAAGGGCTTGATGTTGTAGGGAAGGCGAAACTATTGGCTGACACGAAGATCCTGTCCTTGGTGAAGCCACCCAATGATGTATGGTTGTGGGTGTGTTGTGGCAGTAAGCCCAACCGCTTCACGACCTTTACTGAAATGAGGTTCTTTTGGCTCCCACCATCGACAATGAACTGTAGTGGGGAACCCTTTACCCACATCTAGGAGTGGAAGAGACGCTCCTCCTCCTCTGGATATTTTTGTTCCTCCTTCTGGATCTTCACAGTGGCAACAGTGGCGTTGGGCTCCACATCAATAATCTACTTCCCTTTTTCATTCCCCTTGTTGGGTTCTGATTTAGAGTCGGAGCATGCATTTGATTCAGAAGCCCTCATCTCAGCCATCAGTGACTGATTGGCCCGACACTCACTTGTATTGTGAGTGGAGCTTTTATGGAACTCACACCACTTTCCTGTGTCCTTCTTTGGCTTCATAGTGTTGTTCTTTGCTTGCGGCTTTGGCAGGTTGTCTTGGGCTACCATGCCTTGGATTTGTCCTTTGTTCTGCGGTTTGGGGGCACCTTTCCCTTGCTTTTGATTCGCAGATCCAGAGTCTCGCTTCTTCTGTTTGAATTTCTGCTCAATCTTGGCAGCATACTGGTATGTCATACCAAGCAAGGAGATGTCGAGGAACTCCATTTCCTCTTGAATGTATCTGTGCAGACAACTGCGATACTTTAGCACCAAATGCTTCTTTGAATCTTTGACACCCAACTTTGTGCGCATGGTATGGAACAGATTCATCAACTCATGCACATATTGATCCCTTTGTTGTCGCAACGTGGTCCATTGTATGTACTCGTCCTCATAGCTCCCCACGAGATAGTATTGTTCCTTGATGGCATCTCGGAAAGAATTCCAAGTGGGTACGACCAAGAACAGAGAGGGTTTCGTCTTGTCCTTTTTCTCACAATAGGTTTCCCACCAGTTCTTGACATGGGGGGTAGCTTTGAGGAGGAAAAAAATAATCTTCTCCCGGTCGAAAAAGTCATGAACAGAGAAATATCCTTCTAATAGATTCAACCATATACCTACGACCTCTACATCTATTTGCCCCTCAAGTATGGGAATGTCAAAGTTTACTTGTACCTTAAAGGGAGTTGCGCCTCTAGAGTGGCTGTTGGATGCAGACGCGCCGCCGGTGGGTAGTCGTTGAAGGATCTTGGAAAAGTTATCCATCATTGTGTTCATTTGTTTTTCGAGGGCCTCCTCGAGCAATATTTTAATAGGATCTCCTGCTCCCTCACATTTCTTTTCGTCCCCCATGGGCGGTCGTCGGGGTTTGCAATGGTGAACTTGCAAAGGTTCAACAAGATCGAGCACTAACTCCTTATACCCCGACCTCATTGGGGACATGCAAAGAAGGATCGAGAAAAAACAGGTCGATCTAATATCACTGATTCGAATTTATATAGCAACATAATAAAATACACATATAGCCATAAATACAAATATGCAACAGAAATAACATTTCATTTCATTAATATCAAAGAACTGAAATTTGCTTACAGACAAAATGGAAATAAACTAGCTAGGGCGTTGGTAGCTTATCTCTGAGAAGATATTTGGCAGCTACAAGCCTCTGAACTGTGTTACAATGAGGCTCGAGGGCCTATTTATTATTAAGAAACAATGTAAAACCCCAAACATCCAAAAACCTAACCCTAGGAGATGAAGCGCCAAAACTATGGGCCCCGTTTGGGTAAATTGGTACATCAACTTCCCAGGGACGTAAATTTGGTAGACGATCTTCATTTGATTTACACCATACCTCGTTAGAAATATCTATCTGAGGAATATAACTTTTGAGTGAGAAACATTAATCCATGGGCCCATGTTTCTCTTGGTTTTTTCCAAAAAATATCGTTTAGGGCCTCAAAATGGCTCCAGAAGTTCACGACTCGAAAAACTGCTAAAAATAGTAAATTTTGCTATAGTTAAGGAAACTGAAAAACTAAAGAGACAATGGTGGGGCCCCAAGTGGAATAGACGGGTGGCCACCAATATCCACCTGGATCATTATGGACCCATGTTACCCCCGATTTTGCCAAAAAACGTCATTTAGAGCCTCAAAACGGTTCAAGAAGTTCAGGACCCAAAAATCTACTAAAAATAGTTAATTGTGTTATAGTTAAGGAAACTGAAAAATAGAAAGAGACAATGGTGGGGCCCCAAGTGGAATAGGCGGGTCGCCACTAATATCCACCTGGATCAGTCAGACATTTTGATACTAAAGACAAGAAAACAAGAGGTGGATTGGATATCAAACAAGGAGGAATAACAGTGCCCATTGGAACCAAGCATGGCTTTGCACGAAGGGACGCACGTAGGAGCAGAAGGAGAAGTTTATGTAGCTTGTGGAAAGTAAGTGCCACAAGAGAACAACCTTGACCTAGATTTCGGCCCCTCTCGAGAAAAATATAATATAAATTAGTATGTTTGTAGGTATGAAATGTTTTTAGGGCAATTTTGTGGGATATTTGGAATTTTTCAATGTATTAGGATAGATAAGATGGTTTATGGCAATAGGAAAACTAAAATGTGGCTATTCTGGAATTTTGACATAGTTAATGTAACCATTGAATGTAAATGGAACTCACCATGTTTTTGGAGTCTTATAATATAATACAAAAAAGTCACTCTCATAAAATAAAATAAGGAGGACGAGAAAATGGAGGGAAGCGGAACTCTGGTTGTCGGCGGCTACCCTAAGGCTCTATGTTCTGGTTTTTCAGAGTATGCGGAGGCGGCACATCCTGGTCGGGTTCCTATGGTGCCGAGACACATTACCCAGCTGCCTGGTTGGGGTTGGGATTCATGCTGGACTGATACCCCTCATTCTGAGTCTGTTAATGCAACTGTTTTCAGACCCTCTGGCCACGGTTCCTGCTGCGCGGCAGACCTGCTTTCTGGACTTACCTTGGTGAAAAAGTATGGGTTTTGCTCTTCATCTTGTGGTTGCTCATGTGTTTTTGGTTTTATCGGACCAAACATTCTGTTGTCGACTTGTTGCTGGAGGCAGCACACAAACCGACCATCAGACCACCTGTGTGCGTGTTCGTGTTTGGGGATTCGCTACCAACTCGAATGCACACCTGTCTCGTGTGTTGAATCTGGTTACCGGACAGAGGTTTGCGCACTCGCCATGAATGATGTGCCAAAGGGCAAAAGGTGCAGCCAGCATATCTGCAATATCGACCTTCAGGTAGGCTCGGATCCATATCAAATTTTAATTAAGCCTCCTGTAGGCAATAGTATTATTATATGGATTCGAAACACAGACTCGATTCTATATCTGAAGGAAGAAATCCAGTCTGTTGCGGGGTACCCATTTCATTTACAGTCATTGATTTTGGGGGGAAAGCTTTAGGTGATCAGTGCACTCTTAAAGAATATGCCATTGTTATTGGGTCTTCTATTTGCCTCAACCTTGGACTGTGGGGTGGAATGATGGGCCAAAACAGAGCACATGGAACCTCCATGGGAGAAAGTGCATCCAAAACGGTAAACTCAAACGGTACATACATAAATGTCTTACAGGGGGACAAAAACAAAACTACAGTACCTGATGCCCCTCCAGAAAGCTCTCCCAAGCCATACATTATGGAACTGCAGGACAATGTGCCTGAAATAAATATAGACTGTCTAGATATTGATGTGCATAGAAATGCCTACGAATCCCAAGCAATAATAGGTAGATTCAACTGCTTCTGGCCCAAACCATGGAGCTGTTCCATTGGATTTTTACAAACTGGACCATGGAATGTGAAATACACCTATGTTCTAAGGGGTTCTTCATTGTCAAATTTTCATCTACTGAGGCTAGAGATTCCATTCTTAGCCAGGGACCATGGTTCTGGGGCTCCACGGGACTCTTCATCACACCATGGTTCCCAAATTTTGATGCCAACACTATGGAGGTGACTAGAATGCCAGTTTGGGTTAGGCTCTACAATCTCCCGCTACATTTTTGGAATGAAAATGTTCTTGGCTGCATTGGAAACACCCTTGGTAGATACATTAAAACAGATACTCAACGCCTGGAGGAGCGCATTTTCACCTTTGCACAAATCTGTGTGGAGGTAGACTTGAGCAAATGACTCCCAGAGTGCATTCTGCTGAATAATAAACAATAGAGATGGACACAGCATTTAGATTATGAGAACACAGCCTTCAGATGCCGGATATGTAGGAACACAGGACACTTACAAAACTCATGCCTGACAGCAAAAAGGGATAACAGAAAAAAGAAGAAATCAAGAAAAGCTGCTAAAGGTTGGCAATTTCCCTCTAAAGGGCCAAAACTACAGGAAGAAGAGGATGAACCCTCACCACATGAGAATCAACAAACAGATACCTCCTTGGGCACACAAGAACAGGAAATGCAAGATCCACTCGACACCACCACAAAGACTCAGCAGGATATGGTACCTAGAGCACTAGACAGTGGGGGATATAAAAGAACACATACTTCAGACACATCAGACTCTGATAAGGATAATGGAGCACAAGCGGAAGAAAATCAGCTTGTCCTTATCGAGACCATGCCAACACAAGGTGCTTGGCGTAAGGTTGAAAAGAAAAAAGGGAGAAAATCCTAATGTTTTTCCTTTGTATTTTTATCTGCGGCAACTTGAATGTCTTTGGACTATTACCGGATCATGTAATATGTAATTTTGTTTTCTCATAAATAAAATTACGAATTTTTCCTTTGGGAAAAAATAAAATAAAATAAAACAGTAATAATAATAATAATGTGAAAACATTTTTACTCACTCAAAATAAAATAAAAATAATAATAAAAACAATGTCAAAACAAAAATAACTTCATGGTATTGACCCATGGTATTCATGTGGAATATAGCCTATTTAAAGGGGGGAATTAAACCAACCTAGATTCATCTTAACTTCGTATCTAGCAAGCGATAAGAGAGATCAAATCTCTTTTCACTCTAAAAGTGTAGGAAAATGCAGCAAGAAAATCTCAATTTGATTTTGCCTTGATTAAATTGAGAAAAATTGAATTTCCACATCAGCAGACAACTTGGATGATATTAACTTGAGTGACATGGCCTATGTCACCAATTTACTCAGTAAATTTGAGTTGGAGGAGTTATAGTTTTGTTTAGCATGTGTGATTGCTAATTTGTAGCAATCAAGGTTAATTATCAAAGGTTGTTTTCAGTCAAACTAGTTCCAACTCTTGGAAGAACCAGTGGAGGGTCAAGTTGTGCAATGGGATTTCAGTAAAACTCAGTGATCATCCAGTTAATTGATCAATCATCCCAAAATAGCTAGTGCATGCAGAGAATTTGAGTTACCCAGTTGAGATGGAGAGTCCAAGACAGTGTAACATCAGTTGTAGACTAGTTCTGAGTGTACAAGTGTTGCATGCAATCAGAGGAAGGACCTAGAGTAATTGCACATTCCAATGGAGGAAAATTCCAAAAAAATAGGGGCTAATTCCTCAAGGAACGACGCAAGGAAATAAGAGCTCAAGCTAAGGCATAAATTTACTAAGTTCGGGTCAGAGGCCTTCAGTGAGAAGTGAGATAGGTTGAGCACTTGCAGGGTGAGCTCAGTGGAGAAAAGCAATTATAATCCATCTTTATTTCTTCTGATTAATGCAAGAGGCATTGGTGTTTTTAGTAGGTTGCTTTCCCTAGATAAAAATAGTTGTTGCGTGTGTATGATTTCTTATTTCATGTCTGAAATTTTTGTTCTAAATTGTGAAATAATGTCTGCAGAATATAGAGTAGGTTTGTGTCATGTGATTTTGGTTAAAACTTCATGAGTAGTTGCAAATATACAACATAATTTATACATGGTATCAAAGTTGGATTCACAGTAGAGCATAAATTCAAAGTTGTTTCTAGAGATTCGAATTTGGATATCATTGTTGCAGGTTTTCTTCAATAATGAGAATATGACATTCATTGGACTAAGGCTAGAGTATGTCATGGAAGGCACCTCTAATTTTGTTGCATGGAAGGATCGCATGGAGGCGGTATTGGATGATAATGGATTTCTAGAATACATAAAGTCAGATGTTGCAAAACCACAAGCATTTTATGCCCGTAACCTTTCTCAGTGGAAGAAAGACGTGGCCAAAGCAAGGAGAATCATATTGGAGGGAGTACGGGATCATATTGTCTCAAATCTCCACAGAAAGGAAACTTCATTCGCGATGTGGAAAGCACTAACATAATTGTTCGAGAATAATAGTGACCAAAGGAAGTTGGTGCTCAAGGATAAACATTGAAGTATCAAGATGCAGAAGAATGACACGATTTTGCAGTATCTGAGTAGGTTCACACATTGTCATGATGAACTTGACGGGGTTGATGTTAATCGTTGAGATTTTTGGGTGTTGGGGTAGCATCGGATGTGCTATAGCTCCCAAAATTTGTGGAGGGACTAGAGTACATGAGATCTCCAAGACCTAGAAAGCAATTTAAGAAATTCCATCATGTTTAATAAATATTTAATTAATTAATCTTTTTAATAAAGGACCCTAAGTCCAACTTAGGAATATTAAAAGATTAAAGTTAATTAAATTAAACATGTGATGAAAATGACTTAAGTCACATAGATCAAGCTTTATTTTAATCTTGGTCGTCGATAAGAGATTAGATCACGACCGTTGGTTTTCCAACGAGAAAAGTATCAAGGAAAGGCACGGGTCAGTTGGAGGACACACACAGTGGCAGAGCATTGAGACTAAGCTGGAATTAAAGGGCGTGGTTTGATAAGAATTTCCATAAGTGTTTCAGTTGCCGCAAGGGGTAATATTGGTGAGAGGAATGGTTTGATCCCAGGCCAAGAGTGAAATAAGAGGAAGAGAAGCAGCAGACTGAGAAACGCGGAGAGTGCAACAGCTACGCAGCGCAGCCACAACCCAGCAGAGGCTTCAGGGGCTACGTAGGCCCAGAAATGGAAATGCAGAGGCAGCAGGGCTGACGCAGGCCCAACCAGAGCAGCGTAGGGGTAGCGTAACCCAGTATGGGGTGACACAGGCCCTTCCTGAGCAGTGCAGGGGCTGACACATGCTAGTAGAGCTGACGCAGTGGGCTTTAGAGTAGTGCTAGGGTTTCTAAAGACTAAAAAGGGCTGAGTTATGTAAATCTCGTTTGAGCGTGTGAATCAATCAAATTTTCCGTCTCTAGAACAAAGGTATAGCTGCAACTTTATTTCTCTATCGGGTTAACGAGTTGGTTCCTAGATTTTTTGTACTTAGAATCTACTTAATAATAAAACCCTCCAGCAGCCAGAAGATCGGTTTTTCCGCATTGGGTTTTTTCGGGGACAGTTGTCCAGAAAATCCTTGTGTGTCACTTTGTCATGGTGCATGTTATTCAGTTTTAGATCTATATGTGTAGGTTGTTGATGTATTTACTTTGATGTTAATGTTGAATATTTCACATTAATAACTTAATGTAAGTAGGAGAAGTAAATCTAAAAATTAACAGTAGGGTTTCTGTTTGAGATATTCAAAAATTTTCACATTAATGTCCATAAAGAAGATTTGGTAAGCCTAGACCTTTTGGGCCTTCCTAAGAGCTAGCACAACAATTGATATTTGGTGAATGGGAGGGATAAACTACCGAATTAAGAGCGCTTATGGTATGATTTAGTACAGGAAGAAATAAGGTGGAATACCATAGATGTGACTTCATCCAAGGGCGGGGATGAAGAAAAATTTGCATTGGATGGAAAGGCAAATAAATGCCAATCAAAACTAGAATCCAGTCAAGGTGGCAGGAAGAAATATTTGTAGAAAACAAAATGCTTCTATTGTCATGAATACGGATATTATGCCACGAAGTGTCCACACAAGAATGCAAGTAAGAAGACCTCGGGAGGAGCAGAAAGTGAAGCCTTGGCTTCATAATTCGAGCTTGAATTTACCCTCATTGCATGCATGGCCAGCAGAGTGATGGGGTGCATGTCGTACTTGGACTCAAGTGCCTCGTTCCACATGACGGGGTGATCTAAATTTGAATGTTAGTTTTGATGGGCTAATTTCATCTTCATATTTAAAATAAATTTGATGATCTTATGCTTTATGTGTATAGGTTTCCTTGGTGGTTATGAGTGTCAAAAAAGTAAATGAGTTGAGTTTTTAAATTAATTTCAAGAGCATAAAGCATGAAAAACAAATGTTGAACAAAAACAAAAAATACACAACAAACCATCACAATTGATCCATCAACACAGTGTTTTGATGAAGGAGTTCACCCCTCCTAGGCTACATCTCCTCGGTTCAAATTCCATGGCTTGGGCCTCTGTATTAGCTCAAATGTGAAAAAATGTTGTTTACATTCACCTACAGCTCCTGAAACATGCTTCAATGAGTCTAGAATGTCCAAATATATCAGAAATGACTCTTCTTGATCTCAATTTGGTCAAAAATTGCAAAAGATGTGGCCAAAACAAATTTGCTTAGTAAACTGCCTCCAAAACTGGAGAAGACTCCAGTTAGGGCCACCAAATTTGGGGGCAGCTCCTAAAATGGGGGGCCACTAACTGCAGTTTAATTAATGCTGATTGGAGATTAATTATCAGATAATCTCGATTAAAGCTATAAGCACAGATTTACATTGATCCTGCATTAGAAACATATTAGTGTGTTTAATGTTGATTAGGGGTATAATAACCCACACTTAACACGTTAATACCCACGCATTATAATCTTCGCTCCATTCCAGGTCTTTGTGGGATGGTTGTATGGGGAAGGGGTTGGCCCCCTCCAAATCCTCGCTGTAGAAACTGGTCGAAATCAAATAGAAGTCGGGCACATATCTTATTAAGTATTACTGTCGTGAGCTATTGGTAAGCTCGTTTGTTGGTGTGGGGGAGGTCGCGGGGTCGACCCCGACCTTCGCCCATCCGATACATGAATTTTTCTCCGAATAAACATGTGCCCTTTAATACTTTCACACTATGGTTTAAATTTGATATGTGCCATCGTATATTACATCCATCCAACCTTTGACTTTGGCTTTGATATATATTAAATCAATCTTCCCACCATATGAAATTTGGGTCATAAATAAAATGCCACCATAATATAAAACTTGGACTTCCCATAAAAATTGCAATTCGACCCTTATGTATGGAATTCGAACTTTGGAGAGGTTCCACCAGAGGGGGCATGTGGTGCCGCCTTCGACCTTGATGTATGGAATCTGAACTTTGGAGAGGGTCCACCAGAGGGGGCATGTGGTGACCCCTAGCTACACCACATGTCAACCTCTGGTTGGGCTGTCCCAAACCATAATATAAAAAAAAATGAATTCAGACTTAGGAGAAAAATCATTAAAAAAAAAAAAAAAAAAAGGATCACCTTCAAAACAAATTGGCAAATCTTGCAGTGAAACTTGTCACAGTGTCATTGGGCGAAACTGAAGAATATTCCTAGAATATAACTTGTATGCTGACTAGGCTACCATGTCATCATTCTGTCATGTTCTGCAAATTTTTTAGTTGTTTAGGAAAACGAACAACAAGCTTTATCTTATTCATCCAGACTCCGTTTTTTACGAAACAAATTGCGTTGGATTCCTGGCGACGATCTCTTTGCTGTCGTTCAGTTTCCAATCAGTAATGAGCACTTTAATTTTTGAGATTTTACAATGAGAACCTGATCATTCCTCTCCACTAGAAGCCTTTTGGACCCCAAAATCTCTTTGATTACTGATCATGTGGATGAGGGTACAATTTCCTCACCCTTCCAGTCTCTATCCACTGAAATTTTCCCATTTTCATCAAATTGAGCTTTTCATAAAACTTAACTTTTTCCTTGACTCTTGCGACCTTCTCTTGCTGTCGTTGACATCGTCATGCTGCAATTTCATCGAATTTGTATAGCAACAAGCTATTTTTGCAGAAACCATCTTGTTCCTAGCTCGGTCATTAATCAAAGGAAACTTAAAAACTGTCTCACCTTGCATACTGTCATCATGACGATTCTTAATTGATCTCGCTTTGTACTTGCATCGAATCTTGACCAAGTATCTTCGCCATTGGCATGTACCCTTTGGAAACCAAAAGAAAGTACTTGTGGAACCCATGCCTTCTTTGTCAAACTACTTTGTCACTTTCTCTTTGACCTTTTCACTCTCTTGCATCGGCATCTTGTTTCCAACACTGCTCAACACTCATGTTTAATGTTGCAAATGTTTTACATCTTGTTTACCTCCTTTCAAAGGCAACCTGTTAGAGTCATGAAACATCTCAATACAAGCATAAGAAACCTAAATGAAATCAACTTGTTCATTCGATGCATCTTTTTGAAAGGTTTGATTCAAAACATCTCTATGTTTGATCATCAACAATGTCAAATTCTGACTTGAATTCACTATCCTCTTCATTTCTTATGCATGTGTAAAAGACAAAATTGTCTTCTTCTTATGCACTCTAACTATGTACTCAATTCCATTAGTAAGCAAGTGATAATTATTCTAATGACGATGAAATACTGCTTTTCTATCATAAATATAAGGACTTCCCAATACAATACTTGATATCTCAAGCGACACCACAGCAAGTTCAACTTCATCGAGAAAGTTTGAATTGATGGTGAATCTTAGTGTGCACTTCCTTGTAACCTGCAATTTTTCATTCTTGCATATCCACCCTAAAGGATAAGGTCTTGGATGTCTGACAATTTCAAGGTTTAGCTGCTTAACCAAGTCTTTGAAAATCAAGTTAGCTTGTGACCCACTATAAAAAAGTGTGTCAATCTTGGTATGTTTAGAGACGACGCTGTTAACATTGGAAAATCGTACAAGCAGAAGACGACATTATTTAATGTTAGGAAGAAGGATTTACAGGGCTAAAATACATTAGAGAATCTGGAAAGTATTTAAAAATCTCTAAGGTCTGAGGAAAAATCAAATTTGAGCAAGTCATAAATGCTTTTGTGTGCATAATCTTTCAATAAGAACGTCTTTGTGCGCCTTTTGACCCGAAATGCGCGTAATCCTGGGAGTGGTGAAAGTCACATTCCGGGACCCCAAAAAGCACACTCCAGGATAATGATTTCCACTTGAAGCCACCTAAGGACAGCCACCAAAGCCTCCTTAGATATCAAGGGAGCACACAATGGAATAATTCCCCTCTCTTGGGTCACCATCCACAATGTACCAAGAAAGGGAAGGAGGATTTTAATTCTTCTATATAAGGCCACCAAGAGATGAAGAACTTGAGAACACATTATTATGTTGGCCAGAATTTCCCAAGCAATACCAGCAGTGTCTGATACGGAGTTGAAGATATAGGGGACTCAATTGTTGGCCATCCAACAAATTCAATCCACCATAATAGAGAGAGGGAGACTTTGCACCGAGGCAAGCTTGGAAGTAAAAACATCCTTGCATCGGGACTTAGAACCCATGTTCTAGGGGCCCTTTGGCAAGAGGGTTAAAGTTTCATCATCATTTCCTACCAGCACTCAATAAGAGGGGCCGAAGAGCCACCGTTTGGATTATTGCAGTTGTTTGACTCTATTCAGAGTTTTTGTTTATTTGTTTTAGTTTTAGTTTATATATGCATGTTATTTATTTATCCAGTATGTGTATGATTATAGCTTGTTCCACTAACTTTCTTGACTCCACTTCTTTTTCTGCCTGTGACCAATAACTTAAGTGGGTAAACCACATCCCTCAAGTTGCTATGATTTCGTACATGCGTGCACAAAACACATTAACACAGACGCTAATATGGAAAATTTCTATTCTTGTATCTTCATCTCGAGTGACATTGGCACATTTTGAAGAACTAGTGTTTGCTATGTTCTTACCTTTCAAACCCATGGTTGTAATCTTTGTCTCATCTCCTGAATCTGACCCTAAGTCATGTTCAATTATAGCAACAAATTTTCCCTTTTCTTTGGCTTTCATTTTGTCTGGCTTCAACTCTGGATGAAATTGCCAAAAGTGGTCTTCATCATGGCCATTCTTCAAAGAGTGTTTACATGTGAGTTTCTCTTTCTCTCCTTTGACAGAGCTATTTCTCTTTCCTCTTCCATAAAACTTGCCTTTTCCTTTACCCTCATTATCACTTTTCTCATCTATGTTTTGTTTCCCTCTTGCTTCTAAATGTGTGACTTGAACACAAACCTCATCTATGTTTGTGGGATTAAACATTAGAATAGTGTGCCTAAGGTAACTGTGCAAACCCCCAATGTACTTTAACAAAGTTTCTTGATAATATAAATTAATACCCAAAATAAGAGCTCTTCTCCTAAATTCATGAGTATAATTTTGCACACTTTCTCCCTTTCAACTGTCTAAAATTTTGCTAATCCATAATGGCCTTTTGCATGTAAGCTAAGGGATAGAATTTCCTTTTAATGACAACAATAAAACGTGACCAAGACATAGAGATCTTACCATAGTTTTTAATCTCTTCTTGACTCCTTGCTTCCCACCATATAAGTGCAGATCCTTCCATCCTCAACGAAGCCAATTGAATCTTTGTGTCATCTTCACGAAGGTTCTGAATTATGCAATACACCTCCAATTGACATGTCCAATTGTCTAATCTCTTTGCATTTACCTTGCCATTATACATTGGAAGCTCAAATTTGACATCAAGTTTTAGTAAGGGTGTTTTTCCTCTTGTGGTCTTTGAGTGAGTATGGGTAGTTTTTGTGGTGCAAGTGGAAGATGATGCCGATGGAGAAGACGAGGATGGTGATGAAGGTGGAAATGGAGGTGGCTTTCCTCCACTACCCTTTAAATCTTTTTCTTCATCTTTCTTATCATCTGAAGTTCATTCTCCATGTGGAGGCTTAGAACCTTCTTGTGCCATCCCAACAGTAAATGCATCAAACATAATTTTAACCATCCTCTTTATGTCCTTCAAGTATTTCTTGACATCATCCTCTTTCGAATGACCTTTAGTTTCTCCAACACCTGACATGATGGCTATGGATTCAAGCTCATCTTCTGGTGCTTGTACCTCTTCAATCTCATATTCTTGAGATAAAACTTGAGGTGCTTCAAGTGTAGTTGTGAGTGAAACTTTGGGTGGAGATGGTGCCCTTGTGGCTCTCCTGCTTTTGGTCCTGATCTCGGGACTTGCAACCAACAATTTCCCTTCAACTCTCTGCAATTTTAACCTTGTGAGAATCACAAATTTGCAACCATTAAAACACTACTTGCACAAAACTCAAGAAACTATCAAGAAAATAGCCTTTCAACTTGGCTCTGATACCAACTTTATCTAAATTTGAATGTTAGTTTTGTTGTGCTAATTTCATCTTCATATTTAAAAAAAATTTGTTGATCTTATGATTTATGTGCATAGGTTTCCTTGGTGGTTATGAGTGTAAAACAGGGAATTGAGCTGAGTTTTTAAATTAATTTCAAGAGCATAGCATGAAAAACAAATGTTGAACAACAACAACGAAATACACAACAAACCATCACAATTGATCCATCAATACAGTGTTTTGATGAAGGAGTTCACCCCTCTTTGGGCTACAACTCCTTGGTCCAACTTCCATGGCTTAGGCCTCTATATTAGCTCAAATGTGCAAAAATTGTTGTTTACATTCACCTACAGCTCCTGAAACATGCTTCAATGAGCACAAAATGTCCAAATATATCATAAATGACTCTTCTTGCTCTTAATTTGGTCGAAAAATGCAAAATATATGGCCAAAACAAATTTTCCTAGTAAACTACCTCCAAAACTTGAGAAGACTCTAGTTAGGGCCGCCAAATTTGGGGGCAGCTCCTAAAATGGCAGTTCCACCGAAAATCTCACCAAATTAACTACATTTTAATTAATGTTGATCGGATATTAATTATTAGATAAGCTCGATTAGCGCTATAAGTGTTGGCAAGGAAGAAGGTCTCTTGGGCAAGACCAAGGTTCAGGATGGAGGCAAACAAGGTTTGCTGCAGTAGTCTAGCACAACACTGGCATTTCACCCTACTTCGAAGAGCAGAGAGTCACACCCGAGGTGTGTCGTGAACTTACTAAGGTTAGGATCAGATTAGGTATTGATCAAGCATAATATATATCCTAAAACGGACAAGACTAAGTGCTCCAAATAAGTGTAAATACTTTGTAAATGAAAATACTCATGAATGTATTCAGGACAAAAAAAATAAAAATAAAAAATAAAAATAAATAAATAAATAAAAATAAAAAATAAAAATAAAGTAACCCGCACATTCAACTAAATCAGAAACACAGTATCGAACTCAGAACATCAAACCCAGATCATAATGTAGTGCATTAACAACAAGAGATAGTTACATTGCTCCTTAGAGCGATCCTGGAAGAACTGATTACCATAGTATCACATATGATAGAACAAAATGAACAGAGAGAGAGAGAACAAAATGAATAGAGCTCTCCTACAGCTCTTGTCCTCTGATCCCTACTATGCCAACCTCTTGTCTCCACTGGCCGGCTGCCTATTTGTTCCTTTGCCAACGCGACTGACAGTTCTCCCTTCCTTTTTGCTCTGCCATTTGTTGCATCTCCCTGATCACTGGGAGTTCCACTGCTTGTTCTCTGTCGCTTCCTTCTGCCATCTGCGTTTGTTTCCACAACAGTCGCGCCACCTGCTCTTCAGTTTTTCACAACCGTGACAACTCTCTGTCTACCGTGGTTGCGTTCTGCCACCTATTATCCGCAACTCAAAAACCATTTCATTTCAAAACAAGGGCCCCAATAGGCCCCGACCACATCCTATTGACTCGTCTCTAGTCAATTATTTTCTGCTGCCTCAGTCTCCATCGGTCTTGCCTCCGTGGCCAGTCCTGTCTTCTCCTTTTGTTTTCCTTGTCCAAACAAGCGCCCCAACTCGGGGACCTTTTCCAGCGCTGATGCTTTGAGTTCTCTGAAACCGGCAATGGCCTATTGCCATCCATGCATGAGAAATTCTATCTCTGCAATGACTTGTTCTACTCCTTTCTCCCTTGAGACAGTCGACAGCTTACCAAAGACGTCTTTAATCTTAATGTTGGCCTCAGCGGCCATTTACTGCATTGTTTGGGTAGTAAGCTTGATAGGCTGCCTTAGCTCTGGGAGGGCCTGTTTGGCTATTGCTGAATGTTCCTCAAATTGTTGTATCTTGACCTCCAACTCTTCCGCTTGGTTGTACAATTGGTCAAGTCCATCGAGGTATGTGGCTTCTTGAATCTCCTTCGACACATGCTGCAGTTGTGTCGAAATTGGCTGTGATTTCAAAGTGAGCGAGGTTGAAGACTCATGTAGATTTTTCAAAAGGTCATAGGCTTCCTTTACCGTGGTGCTCAAAGTTTCCTGCATCCCGGCTACCTGGTTTTGTGTTTCTGTTATCTTCTCCGTGTAGATGACTGCTGGGTTTGGTTGCGCGGGCCTGGTTGCTAGTGCTGCTTTCAGTTCCCTATTTTCTTGACTGAGATTCAAACATGCCACCCGGATGTGGATGGATTGGCCGACTATGTCACTAGCTGATATGTCGTCAAGTATCTGATCGATGTGATCCGTTACTGTGGGCCAAAGATCCCTAAAAATCTGTGTCTCTGTGTCCAGTTGGCCTTGCAAGTTGTCCTTCTCTTTCTTTAGTTGTTCATGCTCTTTAGTAAGTGTGATGATATGTACCTATTGCTGCTCAAATTTATACTGGAGTTCTGTGTGAAGCCCTTCGTCCTGCTGTGCTGCTCTCTGAATAAAATTGTACAACTGTGTCGTTCCCCAGGTTTGCATTCTCTCAGCTCCGGACGTATCTTGATTTGGCTGTCTCTCTTGGAGTGGTTAACTGCTCGCAATGGACTTGGCTGAGTGCTCCTGCAGTGATTACAGTGGTGTTGGTTGCGGCAATAGATTATTAGGGTTACCCATGTTTAGAGTGGGCTGCATCTGGTGAAATATCAAATTGGCTTGCTGAAACATGTTCAGCTTGGTAGGCAAGGGTGCTGTATCTGCAGTAAAAGATCCCCCTCGACTTAAAAGGTCCTGGAAATTGACCTATTCAACCAGGGTTTGGTTAACCTCAGGTACCAATGTTGTACCAGAGTTAACTTCCACCTCGTTGTCTCCGTTTGTTTTACTCTTTTCTATGACTAGGTCAGATATGGTGGTTGATGTGGAGAGTTTTTAGGTTGCATGGTCTTTAGAGGTGAATGAGGTGTGGGGCGATGAGTGGTGAGTGCGAGGTGGAGATATATAGATATTTAAAAAGGAATAGGGGTTGTGTAGAGGTAGCTCTTGAGCTACCTAGGGTTCTGTCAATGGCTCTTCTTGGATTGGGGCCCCTGTGTCCATTGGTTGCATTTGATCTTCCCCCGTGAAATCAACAATTGGCTAGACACTGTAAATTTTGCCTTCTTGGCTTTTGGTGTAGCTACGGGTGGATTTGAGGCTTTACTCTTTTTGACAGAAACTGTGGTTGTCGCTGCTGATGAATTAAACAAATTAAGTGGTATGGTCGTGACTATGGGGACTGTGATGGAAGAGGAGGCAGAATTGGAAGCCTGAAATTTCATAAACGTGAGAGACAATGAAGAATCACTTGTTAGAGTTTGAACTACCCGGTTAAAGCTTTGTACCTTTGTGTTCAGCTCCTCGATAATTGGTGTTAGCTGTACTTGCGACATTCTGGCTTCACTTCCTCCGGTGTTTTCCCTGGCAATGGATCCGGTAGCATGCCATAAAATGAATAGCAATAGACTTCGCTTCTGACCTCCATTCCTACCCCTGGCCATGAACATACTTCAGTGTGGAAATTTTTTTCATCAATTTGAAACTTCAACGGCTTCATCTTGAAGGTCGATTTCTACACACATGTTGGTCGAATGTAGGTTTGATTATGGCTGAATCCAAACCATACTTGTGCAAAATAACGATCCAGCAAGCTCCTTGGGATTCTCTGTTGTCTCATCGCAACGTCAACCATATAGCTGTACCAAAACTTGAATGCTTCCTCATTCACCTCCTTAGTGCTGGGGTCCCCTGACGCTTTCCAGGGTGTGAACTTCATTGCTAACGGTTGACTTGTTGCAATTTCCAGAGGCTGTCTGATTCCTGGGAATGTCCATTTCTACATCGCTAATGCCATGACAAGATAACTGTAGATGAACCCAGTGGCTCTCTTGTAGTTATCCTCACAAGCTTTGAATAACTCATTAAGTAGAAATGAACACCAATTTAGTTGTGCCCCCTAGATACAATGCTCCGCAATCGAGATGGTATCCAGCATACATTCCCCTTTTGTGTAATGTCTCATAGTTTTGCTCACAATCAGATAGCAGGCAAACTTGACCATTGGCTTGTTGATTAGGTCTATCTTGGCCCCTTTTACTCCTCTCTTGGTGTCATACTTCTTGTAGTAGTCACCATCTCCTGCTTTCTTCGCTCTCTTTGACACATTTTGGAATGTCGTGGAGACGTCTCTCCCTTCTTGTGATAGCCCGGTTAACCTGTGAATGTCTTCCACATGAATTGGTATTTATCTTCTTAGCCACAACAACCCATTGTGGCTTCTGCTCAGCAAGAAATTTGTGCACTGCATCGTAGCCCCTGTGGTTTCGAACACTGGAAGATTTATGAGGTTCAGTATGGTGGATTGCTGGACACCTCTGAACTCTGGGAGTACTCTTGCTGCTTCTTGTCCTGCTTTTGTGGCATAATTTTCCATGTAGACTTGTTTCTTCATCACTGGGAATTGGAAATAATTCGTCAGGTCGATATCGATCAGCGACGCGCTATCATATTTGCCCACTAACGACTACATCTTTTGGATTCTTTCATCAAGCTCCTGCTCAACGACTGTTGGCGCTACCTTGGTCATTTTAGCTCTTCTTTGGTACACTTGCAGAGTTACTCCTTCTCTTTCCTTATAAATTACTGCCTCTAGATGCCCCCTCTGAACTTCTTCTGATGATTTTTCTCTTGCTACTTTTGTTGTTTCTAGTTCTAACTTAGACTTCTCCGGCATTCCCACGCTTTCTTTAATGCAAGTTATGTAAGTAACTGACACGCATGAGGTTGATAATACCCCATAACTAATTAATTTTCCCTACCTTCCCCCACGGCTATAATCGTGTGATTAGTTCCCGGGATGAGGTGGGTTCTGAAAAATCTGACTGTGAGACGCGATGGGTAATGATTATGGCCTATTATGGAAAATTATTGCGGTATGGACGATGCTAATTATGGCAATTATTTCTCAAATCTCAGTAATCCTAAAGACTATCATGGGTAATATGAGTCATGATGATGGAATGATATTCGACACACTTGTTCCTTGACATGGATGACACGCTGGACACTACCCTCCCCCCGACCACAATTGGTTGCGTTGCGGTCTCCGCATCGCAACTCTGAGTTTTCGCTGTGCTTTAAATTTTCTTTATTGGGATTTCTATCTAAGATCTTCTCGGGTGTGAGAGAGTTATTGACTCTATCTAATATAATCTACCCTATTGACTCCTCTCGATTGCGAGAGTTATTGAAAGTTGAATTGTAGAACTTACTAGTGATAGGGCTTCAGGCGTGTGCCATTCACCCATCCTGGTAGTATCTAGCCATCCAGTTGTGCTAACTGAATTGCTCCTAAATCTCTGATTTCTATTACGTGGTACGGTCCTAGCCAATGCATTCTCAGTTTTCCTGGGAACTTTTAGAACTTACTGTCATAAAGTAAAACTTTTCCGCCAACCAGGAATGTTTTTTGCTTGATATGGCGGTCGTGCCAAGCTTTTTGTCTCTCTTTTTGGACAGTTTGGTGGAATTATGCTAGAAACCGGTCTTCTTCTAGCTCTTGTAGTTCCTGTAATTTCTCTTTCAGCGAGTCTTCCTCTAATAATTGGAGTGATGTTGCGATTAGGAGGCTCGGTATGACAAACTCAACTGGTACTACTACTTCCCTCCCGTACACCAGCTGGAACGGGGTCTGGTTGTTTAGTCTCTTGATAGTTTTTTTGTACGCCCACAGTGTTGCTGGTGTTGTGTATACCAGCCCCCCCATTCAAAATTTTGGCTAACAGTCCCATCCGAATCCGTTTAAAATCCCTATAGTGGCCCGAAACCCTCATATTTCATCTATCATTGCCCTCCTCGCACACAAAAATACACCATTCAAAGTTAAAACCCGCAATTAAATTTTATATCGGGTCCCAGCCCCTTGGTTTTAATCCCCATGTGACTCGTATGCAAAACCTTGTGTTATAACCTAACGGGGCCCATCACTTTACAGTTTCGGGCCAAGTCTTAGCCGTCCAATCTCAACCAAATCTACGGTCCGCAATCAATTCAGTAATGGTGGTCCCCGCGCCCGAAAACCAGTGGTCTTTTCCGCACCACCCATCCATAGAGGGCGGTATTCTCCGCGGGGCCAGCGATTCCATTGAATGTGTGCCGCGTGCCTTTTGTACGGGCCCGAAACCGCTGACATTTCGCACGTTAATGTTCAGTTAAAGGTCGGGCAGCGGAATGTATTGTGGTCGTCTGATCTTGCGCCCTCCATCCAACGGTGGTTATGCTCCAGAGCTACACGCGTTTTAACCCATGCCCATTATGCCCCTGGTCCACCATTTTGTTGCTCCACGATGCACTTAGAACCGTCGATCTCATTCAGTGATCGTGTGGCCCATAATCACTCGCATTCTCCTAGTTTGACTCTGTCCTCCGCCACGTCATTTGTTCCTTCTAGCTTTGTGTACGCCTATGTGTCATCACCCCGCGTACCCATTGTGTTATCATCCCCGCCATCTGTATATGTATATATTGCATTCTTATTCATCAATTTTTGTTCATACGTTGTGTTTTACGTGGAAAACCTACATTCCGTCCGTTTATCAATATCTCCACTGTATTTTCTTCGCCACCCTGCATGTTCTTGCCATATGGCCATGACTTCGACGTCACCGTCGTCTTCATCTCCACCCTAGTCTGGTTTTCCTTAACTGGTTTGTGGTTTTGCAGGTTTGCTGCGGTAGAAGAATCATCATGATTCACTGCTTTGTTCGTAGAAGTCAAGAGCACCGCCCTCGACAGTTTCCGAGGAAGAAATTTAGAGGGGAAGCCAAGGGTAGTTGTTTTGACATGACCTCATTAATGGAAATATAGATAAAATCCATTGAACCCTAAACACGCCTGCAGAGGGAAAGATTACACAGCAAGAAATATTAATGGGGCAACCTACGAAAATCAGTGAAAGATAGAGAAATGCCTCGCCCTGCATTAAAGATCTGGCATTTTAATTCAAGAATAGAGGGCTGAAAGTACCATGCACAAAAACAAGCAACCTCAAGGTTTTATTGTAACAGATCTCCCTCCTCCGGCCAAGTACAGAACATTTGTATATTTTATTCTTTATGTCTTGACTATAAGGAGACTTTCATCTTCAACATTTACTTCATGTAGCAGAAGCAGAGTACTTGCACCAGTTCAGCACTGCCAAACAGCATAGGCGGGTTTTTCTTTCAAATTCGTTTTAAATTAGATCATTAAATGTACCCCACCGACCTCATTTTCTCTAGAGTTTTCTGCTTCTCCTATAAAAGCTATGAAATAACACATTGTAAGGGTTCCAGATTTCTATCAGCAAACTGTGCAGTGAGAATTTCTTGTATACATCTTGTAAAGCTTTTGTGTAAAGGCTCAGAGCCCATAGGGTCTCAGTGAGGAGGAGTTATGACTGTAATGAGGATTCCGGTCTTTGGTATCCCACAGTATGTAATCTTTTCTTATGTGTGAATATAATATCTCATTCCAAGATATTTATCTTCTTGTATCATGTTCTAGAATGCGAGTGGCTCACTGGTCTTAAGTAAGGATTCATTCTAGTTGGTGCCCATACTTGGATTAGTCAAGCGCTTTAAATAGGCCTAGTCATGATATACTATTCCATGTTCATTTCATCCATATTTTCTACTATATTAGTTACTTGAGGAGGGTGCTTTTAAAACGCCATAGTCATGTATGGATTCTTAGTTGGATAAGCCCATATGTGGTTTTGTTGTGTATCTGGGTATCAGCCTCATGCTAACTAGTATCTTCTTCATGTTTCTTCACTGCATCCACTTTCTGATATTTGATTTCTGTGGCATATTATTTGAACTGGCCCTCTTTGCAGTAAGTTGTCTCTTAATTGTCTGATGCTTTTGTATTGGAGTTTTGCATGCTGTTCCTACATTATTCTTATCTTTGTATCAGCTTCTGAGAGAGTTTGGTCCCATTTAAACTAATTTCCTTGTTTCACAAGAGATAGTAGGAGAGCTTTTGGATTGACAACCCAAGCTATATTATGAGTTCCTTGCTATGATAAGATGTCCTAGGCACTGGTCTATGGCAACTCTAGGCTGTCTCTAGGGGGACAAAATTGTCTACAACATCTTTCTGGTGCCGTTGCCAGGGACGACTTTGAGAATATTAGTTTCCCTGGGCCTCGACAAATCATATTCACTCTCTAATCAGGTGAGCACAGAGAGTTGAAGAGTTGCGTATCTGTCACCTTGGCGACTCCACTGTTGTTTATTTGATAAATCTATTGGTAGTCCTGGCTCCTCGCAAGCCACATCTGAGGTCAAATACTGCTAAGCCGAAGATAGCCTCTGTGTCTAACCCAGAGAAGGCTATACACAGGAGAAGTTGGAGAGGAAGGCAGTCAGCCCGTGCTGCCATACCTGAAGTTTTCGAAGAATTTTACCCATCCTCTTCTTCTCAGGAAATCCCAGTGGAAAATCCCGACTCCACTGAGGAAAATTCCGAATATTACTCAGATAGCCCACCCAGGGGAAGTGCTAGAACCAGAGATAACCCTCATCCTACCCCTGAGGCTGAAGAAGTTAAAGAAGTCACAGAAGTAGCTACTGTTAACCGTGAACTATTCCCATCTACACCTCAGGCTTATGTGTAATTTATTCCCATTGTTATACATAGTCCACTTCCTCCTCCTCCCCTTCCTCCTCCTCCCCTTCCTTCATTTGTAAATCAAATTTTTGCACAACCCCCACCTCCTCCAATGGCTAATGTTCCATCTTTCCTATTGAAAAAATACGCTCCACTGGCCTTACCCCAAGTGCTAAATGATATGCCACAAGATTATTTGAAGATTTTGCCTAGATTTAACGGAGAAAACGAGATTGATGCTCAGAAACATCTTGAGACTTTCTGCCTTTTGCATAAAACTTAAATGTAGAACATTTGGATGTGGTCTTAAGATTGTTTGTGCAATCTTTGGATGGTGAAGCCAGAAAGTGGTTCAAGACATTGGGAAACCGTTCAGTAGCCACTTGGGATGACATGGATAATACTTTTCTCAGGAATTGGGGAGAAAAGAAAGATCATGGACAATGTCTCACTGATTTCAATACACTCAAGAAGAGACACAATGAAGGAGTGTCAGAGTTTATTAAGAGATTTAATAAGCTATATCTAAATCTCCCTGCAGATATGAAGCCTCATCAGAACGCTGCAAAATTTGTTTTCATTGCAGCCTTTGACTCAGATTTCGGTTTCTCCCTCAGGGAGAGAAAGCCTGCTACCCTAGATGATGCTCAGTCAGATGCTCTCGAGCTGGAAGCAAACTTTGCCTCCACTGGAAAATTAAAAGGAAAAGCTAAACAGGAAACTAGGAGGAGAGGCAAAGAAGAGGTTTCCACCTCTAATCAAGATAAGGATGCAGATAAGATGGATGAAATAAGTAGGATGGTTAAGAAGATGGTCAAGCTTGAGTTGGAGGCTAAGAATGTAGCTCCCAATAATTTCTATAATGCTCCAAACAGAGGATACAATCCCTAGTATAAGAGACCACCATTGCAAATATTGCCAAGGGAAGCAAAGGAGCAGCAAGATCAGGTACCACATCCCTTGTACCTGGAAGGTCCAGCAGATGACTCCACTGAAGATGCTGCTTATGAACTAGAAGATTCAAATCTTGCTTTCTCAAACAATGATGAAATGGAATGCCCATTGCAAGAAGAAGAAGAAGAAGCAGAGATTGATCATTATTGTAAACAATTTGCTGATTTCATGCAAGCACACTTCAATAGAAAATATGATCTCAGATCTTCAAGGAAGAGGACTCGAACTTAAGATCAAGAAGAGGAGCCACCTCAGAAGGAGGTACCTGCTCAGAAGGAATCAACAACAAAGAGAAACACAGAAAAAGGTAAGAGTCCTCTGAACAAGCCTTCACAGTCTAATGACCAAGTCCCTTCTTCTTCAAAAGTAGTCAGTCCTCCTAATGATGAATCTGTGTCAAAAGAAATTAAATTTTCAGCTGAAAATAAAGAGTCAAAAGAAGTTGTGATAGAAAAGCCCCCTCCTCCTTTTAGTTTGCAAAAAGAACTTGAGAAAATTAAAATTCCAGTCCCCTTGACCGAGCTGCTAAAACAACCTGCATATCAGTCTCAAGTTACTTCTTTTATGCTCCCTCCTGAAATATCAATTGTGAAAGATAGTTTAAACCTACAAGAAGAAAGACCCATGGTAGTCTTTGGCCCACATGTTGAGGAAGTAGATCCTTCTACTCCTGCTTTTTATGTGTCTCTAGTTATTCATGACCTGCTATTACACAATTGTATGTTAGATTCTGGGGCTTCCCATAATCTTATGCCTCTATCTGTCATGGAACAACTAGGACTGCAAATCACACGCCCATATCAAGACCTTTATTCATTTGATTCCAAAAGAATCAAATGCTTGGGGATGATTAAAGATTTAGTGGTCAATTTAGCCCAAATTCCAGCAAAGAGTGTGGTCATGGACATTGCGGTGGCTGATATCCCAGCCCGCTTTGGCATGCTACTGTCAAGGTCCTGGGGTACAAAAATTGGTGGGTCAATTAAGCTGGATTTAACATATGCTACCATCCTAGTTTTTGGTGGACAGGAGAGGAGGTTATACAGAGAGACTAAATTTGTCAAGGTAGTTACTAAGGCTGACAACTCTGAAAATTCACCAGTCTATAGTAAAGAAGGAGATTTTTCATGCTTTATGCTAGAAGAAGATCAAAATTATGTGCATGAATCCTCCTTCAAAATTAAGGATGAGCAGCCTTCAGAAAATTATGAAGCTGGAATCTGGACTTTACATTTTGATGGGGCAAATTCAAGAGAAGGCAATGGAGTTGGGGTGTTATTAATCTCTCCTACAGGCAGATGGGTCCCACTGTCCTTTAAATTATAATATGAGGCTACCAATAATGTAGCTAAATATGAAGCACTTTTATTGGGATTACAGACAGCCAAGAATATGGGCATACAAAGTTTAAAAGTCATGGGAGACTCTGAGCTGGTGGTGAGACAGGTCCGAAATCAATGCCAAACCAAGCATCCTCGGCTGAGGGCATATAGAAATGAAGTTTGGGAAATGGTGGAGAATTTCTTCTCAGCCTTTAACATACAGTTCATGCCCCGGGAGCAGAATCGAATGGCAGATTCTCTTGCTGTAGCTGCTAGTACATTCCGCCCTCCACAGAATCCTCTTTTGAGGTATGAAGTTGAAGTACGATACAGACCATCAATCCCAGATAATGTTAAACATTGGCAGGTATTTGAAGATGATTAATAGATGAAGAGATTCTTGGAGATAGTGGGGGAGTTTTCAAATATGGAGATTGATGATGATGAGGAGGAAGCTGAAAATGTTGCAGAAAACAAATGGGAAGAAAAAATAGCAGGCAATAAAGTGCTGCAGCTAAAAGGAAATATCATACCTAGAGGGTTGGTACCTCTAGAAAGATTGTTTGACAAAAATGATGTTCCATTGCAGCATAATAAAATAATAGAAGAAAATCAAGTAGAAGACTTGAATTTGGGCACTGATGCTGAACCCAAAGTTGTAAAACTATCTAAGAGGGTCCCAGAAGAATATAAAGAGAAATATCTGAAGTTGTTTCAATCTTATAAAGATGTATTTGCATGGTCCTACCAGGACCTAAAAAATTTTGATATTAATATAGTGCAGCATAAAATTCCTCTGAGGGAAGATGCAAAACCATATAAGCAGAAGCTCAGACAGATAAATCCTCTGCTGCTTCCCTCTATTGAAAAAGAAATCAAGAAGCTGTTGAAGGCCAAAATAATTGTGCCATTGAGGTACTCAGAATGGGTAGCAAACCTTGTTCCTGTTCGAAAGAAAAATGGAGAAATAAGGTTGTGTGTAGATTTCAGGAATTTAAATAGAGCATATTTAAAGGATAATTATCCACTGCCTAAGATGGACCACATCCTGCAGAAAGTGGTGGGAGCATCTAGAATGTCAATGATGGATGGTTTTTCTGGTTATAATCAGGTGGCTGTGTTACCAGAAGATCAGAAGAAGACTGCTTTCACCACGCCATGGGGAACATTCATGTATGCCAGGATGCCTTTCGGATTAATCAATGCAGGAGCCACCTTTCAGAGGGCTATGGATATTGCTTTTGTTGGTGAACAGGATAAATTCTTGGTGGTATACCTCGATGATATTACAGTATTTTCCAAGAATGATGATGAGCATATTGAGCACTTGCAGAGAACCTTTGAAAGATGCAGAAGGTATGGTCTTTCCCTCAATCCTCAAAAATCTTTATTTGCATTAGATGAGGGAAAACTCTTAGGGAACATTGTAACTAAAGATGGTGTGAAAATAGACCCTAAGAGAGTTGAAGTTATAAACATTATTCCTTTACCCAGGAATAAGAAGGAAGTGCAGGTGTTTCTAGGCCGAATCAATTTCCTGAGAAGATTTATTCCAAATTATGCCGAGGTAGTTAGACATATAACTGATATGCTTAAAATGAATGATGAGGTAAAATGGTCTCAGGAATCTAGAGATGCATTCACCAGAATAAAACAGGCATTTGCTGAAGCTCCTGTACTAGCTGGACCAGATTACAACAAGCCATTTATGATCTTTTCATTTGCTTCACCTCATACAGTAGCTGGAGTCTTGCTGCAGAAAAATGAAGATGGATATGAGCAGCCAATAGCCTTTTTTAGTCAGGTATTGCATGATGCAGAATTGAAGTATAACATACTAGAAAAGCAGGCATATGCCCTGGTGAAGCCTCTCAAAGCCTTTAGAACATATGTTTTGCAATCTCACATTATTGCATATGTTCCTACAGCAGCTGTCAAAGACATCCTCGTTCAAGGAGATAATGAAGGCAAACGAGGAAGATGGATTGCAAAAATACAAGAATATGATTTGGACATCAGACCTACTAGGCTGATTAAAGGACAGGGACTTGCTAAAATGTTATCTGAATCAAATCATCAAGCCTTAGGCATTAATTTATCTATGATTGTAGATGAAGAATCTGAGAAGGAAAAAGAGCAACAAGGACTGGAGATGGCCGCTCAGAAAGCACATATAAAATACCTCACTAGTCCTTGGTACAAAGAAATAGTTGAATATATTTTAACACTCAGCTGTTCACCCAGCTGTGATAAATCAAAATACAGGGCTTTGAGGCTGAAATCACAAAAGTATATAGTTTCCAATGGTCAGTTATATTGGAGAGATTCTTCAGGCATACTGTTATTGTGCCTCACAGAGGATGAAATAGAAAATATAATGGTGGAGTTTCATGAAGGAATTTGTGGAGGTCATTACAGCTGGAGGGCTACAGCTCTTAAAATTCTGAAGGCTGGGTTCTACTGGCCAAAATTATTTACATATGTTTTCGTTTGGGTCAGAGCATGTGATAAGTGCCAAAGATTTGCTGAGAGACAAAAGCTGCCTGCTTTGCCCCTAATTCCAGTTCATGTAAATGAACCATTTCAGCAATGGGGATTAGACTTTATAGGTGAAATACATCCCCCATCAAGTGGCCAACATAAATGGATATTGACTGCAACATATTACTTTACAAAATGGGTGGAAGTCATACCTGCAAGGAATGCTACAGATGCTGTAATAATCAAGTTCATGGAAGAGAACATCATATCTAGGTTTGGCTGTCCAGCTGGAATTGTAACTGATAATGCAGAGGCCTTCAAGTCCAATAAATTTGTAAATTTTTGGTAGCAGTATAATATTGCATTAAATCACTCCACAACTTACTATCCACAGGGGAATGGCTTGGCAGATTCTTCCAACAAAACTCTAGTGAGGGCCTTGAAGAAGACAATTAATGAGAATCAGAAGAATTGGGATTCCCAATTGAAGTTTGCTCTGTGGGCAAACAGAATAACTAGCAAGAGAGCAACAGGGAAATCTCCCTATGAATTGGTGTATGGGCGAGCAGCTGTGTTTCCTGTGCAATTGGCTTTGCCAGTGGCACGTTTCATACAGGAAATTCAAGAAGAACTAGATGACATGGTCAGAAGAATTAACCAATTGGTAGAATTGGAGGAAACACGGAGCCAAGTGAATCAGAGATTAGCGGAGTATCAGGAGAAAATGAAAAACATCTTTGATCAGCATGCAAAAGAAAGGAAATTTCAAATTCGTGATCTGGTTCTCAGATGGGATGTTCGAAGAGCAGAAAAGGGCAAACATGCTAAATTCGATCCACTGTGGTTTGGTCCATTTAAAGTTGTAGAGCTGAAAGGTAATAACACTTTTATGTTGGAAAACTTACAGGGTGATCTGCTTGATAACCCTGTCAATGGTCAATTTCTTAAACCCTACTTCCAATACTGATCCAGGCCGGGAACGCCTGTTGTAACATACTGTATACATACAAAGTTTTGATTCTAAGTTTTGATTCAGGTTTTGTCTTAATAAGGGATGAGGGCTGACAAATTGTCAGAAGAAATGCAAAGGGATTGAAGCACATAGTTCACATACAGGATGGTCTGAGGTCTGCATGTTCTCGACATGTCCATGGATGAACATGCCGTCCCCAGATGGAGCCGATTTTGTGTATACCAGCCCCCCCATTCAAAATTTTGGCTAACAGTCCCATCCGAATCCGTTTAAAATCCCTATAGTGGCCCGAAACCCTCATATTTCATCTATCGTTGCCCTCCGCGTGCACAAAAATACACCATTCAAAGTTAAAACCCGCAATTAAATTTTATATCGGGTCCCAGCCCCTTGGTTTTAATCCCCATGTGACTCGTATGCAAAACCTTGTGTTATAACCTAACGGGGCCCATCACTTTACAGTTTCGGGCCAAGTCTTAGCCGTCCGATCTCAACCAAATCTACGGTCTGCAATCAATTCAGTAATGGTGGTCCCCGCGCCCGAAAACCAGTGATCTTTTCCGCACCACCCATCCATAGAGGGCGGTATTCTTCGCGGGGCCAACGATTCCATTGAATGTGCGCTGCATGTCTTTTGTACGGGCCCGAAACTGCTGACATTTCGCACGTTAATGTTCAGTTAAAGTTCGGGCAGCGGAATGTATTGTGGTCGTCCGATCCTGCGCCCTCCATCCAACGGTGGTTATGCTCCAGAGCTGCACGCGTTTTAACCCATGCCCATTACGCCCCTGGTCCACCATTTTGTTGCTCCACGATGCACTTAGAACCGTCGATCTCATTCAGTGATCGTGTGGCCCATAATCACTCGTATTCTCCCCGTTTGACTCCGTCCTCCGCCACGTCATTTGTTCCTTCTAGCTTTGTGTATGCCTATGTGTCATCACCCCGCGTACCCATTGTGTTATCATCCCCGCCATCTGTATATGTATATATTGCATTCTTATTCATCAATTTTTGTTCATACGTTGTGTTTTACGTGGAAAACCTACATTCCGTCCGTTTATCAATATCTCCACTGTATTTTCTTCGCCACCCTGCATGTTCTTTCCATATGGCCATGACTTCGACGTCACCATCGTCTTCATCTCCACCCCAGTCTGGTTTTCCTTAACTGGTTTGTGGTTTTGCAGGTTTTCCGCGGTAGAAGAATCATCATGATTCACTGCTTTGTTCGTAGAAGTCAAGAGCACCGCCCTCGACAGTTTCCGAGGAAGAAATTTAGAGGGGAAGCTGAGGGTAGTTGTTTTGACATGACCTCATTAATGGAAATATAGATAAAATCCATTGAACCCTAAACACGCCTGCAGAGGGAAAGATTACACAGCAAGAAATATTAATGGGGCAACCTACGAAAATCAGTGAAAGATCGAGAAATGCCTCGCCCTGCATTAAAGATCTAGCATTTTAATTCAAGAATAGAGGGTCGAAAGTACCATGCACAAAAACAAGAAACCTCAAGGTTTTATTGTAACAGATCTCCCTCCTTCATCCAAGTACAGGACATTTGTATATTTTATTCTTTATGTCTTGACTATAAGGAGACTTTCATCTTCAGCATTTACTTCATGTAGCAGCAGCAGAGTACTTGCGCCAGTTCAGCACCGCCAAACAACATAGGCGGGTCTTTCTTTCAAATTCGTTTTAAATTAGATCATTAAATGTACCGCACCGACCTCATTTTCTCTAGATTTTTCTGCTTCTCCTATAAAAGCTATGAAATAACACATTGTAAGGGTTCCAGATTTCTATCAGCAAACTGTGCAGTGAGAAGTTCTTGTATACATCTTGTAAAGCTTTTGTGTAAAGGCTCAGAGCCCATAGGGTCTCAGTGAGGAGGAGTTATGACTGTAATGAGGATTATGGTCTTTGGTATCCCACAGTATGTAATCTTTTCTTATGTGTTAATATAATATCTCATTCCAAGCTATTTATCTTCTTGTATCATGTTCTAGAATGCGAGTGGCTCACTGGTCTTAAGTAAGGATTCATTCTAGTTGGTGCCCATACTTGGATTAGTCAAGTGCTTTAAATAGGCCTAGTCATGATATACTGTTCCATGTTCATTTCATCCATATTTTCTGCTATATTAGTTACTTGAGGAGGGTGCTTTTAAAACGCCATAGTCATGTATGGATTCTTAGTTGGATAAGCCCATATGTGGTTTTGTTGTGTATCTGGGTATCAGCCTCATGCTAACTAGTATCTTCTTCATGTTTCTTCACTACATCCACTTTCTGATATTTGATTTCTGTGGCATATTATTTGAACTGGCCCTCTTTGCAGTAAGTTGTCTCTTAATTGTCTGATGCTTTTGTATTGGAGTTTTGCATGTTGTTCCTACATTATTCTTATCTTTGTATTAGCTTCTGAGAGAGTTTGGTCCCATTTAAACTAATTTCCTTGTTTCACAAGAGATAGCAGGAGAGCTTTTGGATTGACAACCCAAGCTATATTATGAGCTCCTTGCTATGATAATATGTCCTAGGCACTGGTCTATGGCAACTATAGGCTGTCTCTAGGGGGACAAAATTGTCTACAACAACTGGTATATGTTCTTCCCAGTCATCTCGTTCAGCATTGCAAATCTTCGTTAAACCCTTTTCCAAAATCTTATTGAATGCTTATACTGTACCATTAGTTTGTGGATGGTACGGACTTCTTTTATGATGCTGTACCATGAAGTTTTCCAGCAGGGATCTAATGGTAGCATTGATGAAATGTGTACCCTGATCGCTTGTTATACTTTTTGGGCAACCAAACCTGTTGATGATATTTTAAAATATGAATCGAGCCATTGTTTCGGCTGTGCAATCCTTCACTGGCATTGCTTCTGCCCACCTTGTCAAATAGTCTGTTGTCGTTATGATATACCTGGCCTGTGAATGTCTTGTGACAGGTGCAATCGGGCCTATAAAATCAACTGCCCATTTCTCAAATGGTTGTAGTGTCTTTACTGGGTGAAGTGGGAGCTCATATCTGTGTGATGGACGTCCCATCCTCTGACATACATCGAATTTTTTTACAAATGCCTTACTATCCATGTGCATTGTCGGCCACCATAAACCTACCTGCAGTATTTTCCTCACCGTTAGTTTTGCTCCGACACGCCCTCCCGCAACCCCACAATAGCATTCCCATAGTAGACCTTCCCTCTCATGATCCAGGATGCATCTTCGTAAGATTTGGTCTAGCCCCATCTTATACAGGTGTCCTTCTATTAGCTGATACTATGCTGCTCAGACTAGTAGATGTCTTTTCTGGACTGTTGTATATTATTTTTGGCACTGTCCTGTTGTCAGGCAGGTTGCTATCTGGTATAAGTATTTTGGGATGTCTTCTACTCTAAAAAGATCAGCATCCAGCGGCTGATTGTCCAGAGACCCTCCATTTTCTCCATTTGCTAGCCTTGACAAGTGGTCAGGTCCCACATTCAGTCTCCCGGGTTTCACTGTCACCTCAAAGGTGAACTCCTGAAAGAGTAAGAGCCATATGCAGATTTTTCCTTCTAAGATCGGTTTGTTTACTAGGTACTTTAAAGCTGAATGGTCTGTGAAAAAATTAAACATACTTCCTAGCAGGTAGTGGCGGAACTTTTGGAGGAAATACACCATTGCTAATGCTTCCCGCTCTGTTGTAGTGTAGTTCTGTTCCGCTGTTGATAACTTACTACTTGCAAAATAAACTGGGTGATCAACTAAAGTGTCCCCTAGTTGAAACAAAACTTCTCCAAGTGCGATGCTCGAAGCATCAATGTGGATATGAAATTTCTTGTCCCAAGCACTTGCCATTTTTTCCTTCAAAGTATTCATGGCTATCATGCAATCCTCTATCCAACTGAACTACTCCGACTTCCGCAACAACTTCTCCAATGGGGCTGTTATCTTCGCGTATTTGTGAATGAATCGCCTATAGTAGCCTCTGTGGCCTAGTGCTTTACAGTTTCTGGTAACTCCATGTTAATTATAACTGCTACCTTTGTTGGATCAATGCAAACTCCTTGGTTGCATACAATGTGTCTTAGCAGTGTTCCAAAAGGCACTGCAAAGATGCACTTCTTGAGGTTTAATGAAATTTGGAGTTGCCTACACCTATCAAACATTATCCTCAATAACATTGCATGGTCTTTTAATAGGCTATAGAAAGTCAAATCATCTATATAGACTTCCAGGTATTTGTGGATGTATTCGAGGAATGCTGCTATCATAATGCTTGAAAATACTGTTGGCGTGTTTTTCAATCCGAATGGCATTACATGATATGCAAAGGAACCCCATTCGGTGGTGAAAGTTGTCTTTTTATTATCTTCTTCGGCTTTCCTTACCTGATGGTATCCTAAAAATCCATCCGTAAAGTAATAAGCCTCATTCCCCGCAACGTTGTCGAGGACTTTGTCATTGAACGGAGTAGGGAATGGGTGATGTATATAGGCGTTATTCAAGCTCCTATAGTCAACACAGACTCGGATTTCAGACTTATCCTTTTTGCTTTGTATGACTATTGGACTTACCCATTCTGCTTCTTCTATTGGGAATATCAACCCTGCCTTTAGCATTTGTCAATCTCTGCCTTAAATTTTTCTTTCACTCTTGCATTTAGCCGACAGGGTCTGGGCTTCATCGGTCTTGCATCGGGCTTCAAAATTATACGCATCTCCCCCATGTCTCCTTTTATTCCTTTCAACTCTGCTACTGATGATGGAAACAAGTCTTCATATTCTTGTAGCAGATTGAATATCTCCTTAGTTGTCTCGACATCCCAATAATCACCGATTGATGCAAGTTTGGGCTTTTCTTCGGTCCTAATGTTCATTTTCTTTGTTTTTAGTGGTAGCAGATGAATTCCTTTTATTGTCGAGTCTTCTTTAATATCCCACTCCCCCTCCTTTTCCTCGAAATACATATTTCTAAGGCCTTATAGATCATCATCGTCTAGTTCGATGTTTATCTTCTTACATGCTACCGACTATCTAATGCTTTGGTTTAGGAGCAGTTGCTCGTCCTCCTCCTGAATCTCCGGGAAGAACAATACCATTTTAATAACCTGCAATGCTTGGGTGACTGGTTCTGTTTTTCCTTCAAATAAGAAGCATTTTGTAAATTTCTCTGCAACGGCTTGCCAAGCACTGGTTCCTCTTTTCCTCTCTTCAGTTAGGTACCAGGCTTGTGGAATCAAATCCAGTGAATGTATAAACTTGTGTACCCACAGCTCTTTTAGGTATCCTGCATTTTTCCACTGATCCTCACACTTTTTCAAATGTTTTTTGGGGTCTGAGTCCCCTTGGTATTTTCAGTGAAATGTGGTTCTTCTTCTTCCTTGAACCTGGCTTTCAATACTGCCGCAACTTTGTCCCATCGCGACAGTGAGTTGCGGTGGTTACTCCACCACCTTGCTGATGTGGATTGTAAGGCCATATCCATGAGTGGGACCCTATGGTCCATTGGTACCTTATCTTCTATTATGGCAATACAATTATTTACAGCGTTCATATTTGACAAAGTTGGATAATTTCTTAACTTAGTCCCGTTCCAATTGATTGTTCCAATGTTGGCGCATCTTCTTGTATTGGTCACATATCCCCCTTGCTGCCATTCGTCCCAGGCTATCTCTAAGCCTACGTTTGAGCTTTGAATAATTCTCCAACTCATAGATTCCCCCCGTTGTCGGGTTGATATAATCTTCCCTTTTCCTGCAGTCATATGATAAAGATGATCAAGAAGCTGAGCATCTTCTCTGTTGTCAACAAACTCTATGTATCGGGGACCTCGATATGAGTTGAGTGGCTGGGTGACCCTGTTAGGTCCCTATATTACTAGTATAGTCCCTTATTGTTGCTAGTGTAACCCCCTTATTGTTATTATTGTACCCCTATAACCCCCGTATTGTTATTATTGTGCCCTTAAATTATTATTGTTAGGTCGGCTAGGATTACATTGTGGCCCTACTAAGATTACATTGTGGCCCCATGGACTCCTATATATAGAAAGGAGGTTTTGTAATTTGTATCATCCAAGAATTTTTCATTCATGTAATGTATTGGAGGTTTCCCCCTCAAAGTGGCTTATTTCTAAGGCGTTGATATCTCTTTTCTTCTATTTTTGGAGTTGATTCACAACATTTGGTATCAGAGCTTTGGATTCTAGGGTTTCGCTGCTCCAAACAAGTCATCGTGGCATTTTCGCTATAACGTTTTTTCTACGAATTTTCAGAAGCTAAAATTTTTAGAGTGCGAAGCCGAAATACTAAGAAACATCGTCACAAAATTTCAGAGCTTGGTTAGCAACATTTTCGAAGATATGATCTGTTGAAGTTAGGGCTTTTTGCAGGCTCCTGAATTTCACTTAAAAAGGTCATCGCATAATTTTTTCTATAATTTTTTTTCTACTAAGGTTCAGAAGCTAAAAAATTTAGAGAGTGAAGCCGAAATCCTGAGGAATATCATCACAAAATTTAAGAGCTTGGTTTGCAATATTTTCGGAGATATGATCTATATAAGTTAGGTTTTTTCAGGCCCCCGAATTTCATCTCAAAGAGGTGATCGTGGGAAAATCTTCATAACTCTCTCTTTGAGCATCAGATTGGAATTCTGTAGAAAGTGACTAGAAGTACACGGATTTTAGTTTCCTGTCTATAAATTTTAGAGCCAAAGGAGCAAATAGTGACACGTGGAAAGTCGTACAAGTTTGCTCTACTGAACTAGTCCATAATTAGGTCATGGTGGGAGATTGGACATAACGTTGCCTTGAAGAATCCAAATCAAGTCAGACCTATGGCATTTGAAAGAAGCTTCAGAGGACTACTACAGGGCCAAATTTCAGATATTGAGGATGTTGAATCTCTAATTAAACTGAGAGGGGGGGGGGTGAATCAGTTTAATACATTCCTGATCTTTTAAACTTTTCAATAAACTTATTTACACCTTCATTTCAAACTCTATTTAATGTGAGAGTAATCTTAGAATGTAATCTCAAAGTATTAGTTTAATAGAGCAGTAGACTTAATTTGAGAGCAGCAGGTATTAAGCAAATGATACATATCAGATCAATACATAAATATCATGCACAGAGACACCAGATATAAGTGGAAACCCATAAAAGGAGAAAACCACATCTTATTATTGTTGTGATGCAAAGGCAAGCTCCAACTCCCTCTCACCACTGTTTTTCTGCAGGCACCAACCTACAGGAGGCTCCTACCTCAATTCTGCAAGCTACAACTTGCAAGGAAGCACCAAATCCCTTCATTTTTCTGCAGGCACCAACCTACAGGAGGCTCCAACCTCAGTCAGCTACAACTGACGACTATCAAGTTGCAACTTGATAGGGAAGCTCCAACTTCCTCAATTTATCAAACTGAAAGTTTGCTGATTTACCTCAGATATCAGCTCTGTTCTGTAGCTTCTCCTTCTGTTCTACTTTTCTTAATCTTCTCTGTCTTACTCTTCTATATTCTGCCTTCTCTCGATTTACTCTCTCTTCATTAAAAAAATACTCACTCTGCATATCAAGATGATATTATTTATAGATTTCCTCACATGACTATTTGTATTCTGCTTGGAATTCGAAATGGAAAGTCATGTCTCTTTGCCTTCTTCCTTCTCACTCCTTTTATCAGCTTACTCAGAAATTATAACTGTAGGTGTCAATTTTAACATTACAGTGGGAGTTTGTTTTCTCTCGGAGACTTGCCAATGCATCACAAACAATAAAAACAATTAAAACATTTACATTCGAATTACAATGTGAACTCCAGCTCACTCATTTTGTCTCTTGGTTTGCTGCGCATTTGTCTTTTCTCTAACTGTCTCTTTGTCCCTTTCTCTTCTCTGTATGCCTTTCTGTTTATGGCTGCTGCGTAACTCCTGAATTTATGAACTGCATTTTTTATTTTAGTTTTATACCAGCGCTTTATATATAAATGAATCTGCTGACTGTAATTCAATCCTTTACACGCAGCAAGTGTCTTGTTGATGTGGCAAGTTCCGCAGGCCGGAACATACATATATTACAATTGTATTACATTAATAATCACCCTCCCGTTAAGCTGAGGCCCGTGGGTCTACAGACCACGCGGCATGTTTTAATACAACCGCAACCATGTTTTATATATCTCACAGCAATTATTTTATATAAACAATCGCCCTCCACCTTAAGCCGAGGCCCGTGGGTCCACAAACCACGCGGCACTTTTCAATACAATCGCAACAACTTTATATATATATATATATATATATATATTTATATATAACAACGCCTTCACAAATTTCCGTTTGCGATTAGAACTGGAACTCAAACGCTTGTTAATCATAGTTAATAAGCTCATCGGGTCCGGGCTTCAATCACAACGTTTTACAAAAGACATGCGATTGGGAACTCAGATGCGATTAGCAATTAACTGTGGTACATAACTCGATCGGGTCCGGCATTTCAATCGCAATCGCAACTTTCTGTTGCGATGTTCTGCTGCCCTTGCGATCTCCGATTGCGGTTGGGGAGAGGTCCCACCATCTAAAACTTCGTTTTGTGCGCTCCATAATATAACAGACATATATGTATACTTTGCCAAAGGGTTAAGCGATTCCCGGAATATGGTTTATATGTTATATGTAACGCCCATCGGGTAATGATTCTTGGAATTATACATACGACTGTATCTGCCGGCTTGGGCGATTCTCGGAATTTTATATCTGTCCTCCGGGTTGGGTGATTCTCGGAATTATACATACGACTGTATCTGCCGGCTTGGGTGATTCTCGGAATTTTATATCTGTCCTCCGGGTTGGGCGATTCTCGGAATTATACATACGACTGTATTTGCCGGTTGGAGAGTGCGATTCCCGGAATTTTGTAACTGCTCTCTGCCTCTGTCTCTGCTTCTGTCACTCTGCCTTTGTCTCTATCTTCCGATAACGGTTCTTCACTGTGCTTCTATGACTGTTACATTTTGACTTTCTTCTTGCTGCCTCTATTGCTTTCGTTGTGCCTCTTTTGCCTTCCTTTGCTACAGCGCTGCCTCTTTTTCCTGAGTGCTGCCTCCTTTGCCATCAATGACAATATTTCCAACAGTCTCCCCCTTTGGCATTGATGGCAATCCACTTTCTCTGTTTGCTTTCTCTTTCTCTTGTTGCTTGCTCTTCCTGTTTGCTATTTGTTCTTCCTCCCCCTTTGACATCAATGGAAAAGGATGACTCCTCATCCCTCCGTATGGGTTCTGTCGTTGTATTTCCTTTCTCTGAGTTACGTTTAGGTCCTCTTCTGCCGAAATTGGACTATGTTGTGTTTCGTTTGTAGTGCCTGTAATATGTGCTAGATTGCAGACAGAGATGATGCATTTTACGATTGAAAAGTTCCCGTTGCTTCTGAACGCTGATAATATTGATAATGCTGATCCTGTGGACTTGTTTTATGCTTATCTTGCTGGTTGTTCTCCCCCTGGAATGATATATTCGTTTTGTTCTCCCCCTGAGAATGTACTTTCTCTTCATATTAGAGAATAGTATCTACAGATACTACCCTTAGTTTTTCTCTCAAGTATTTGAATGGTTCTCTGGCAAGTGGTTTGGTAAATATATCTTCTATCTGTTCTTTCGTTGATACATAGTCCAGTTTAACTATCTTCTGAGCCACTTGTTCTCGGAGAAAATGATACTTGATTGGTATATGTTTAGTTTTTGAATGAAGCACAGGATTTTTAGATATACTTATAGCACTTGTATTATCAAATTTGATTGAGATAGGTTCATTAATGCTTACCTTCATGTCTTGAAGTGTCTGCTTCATCCACATGACTTGTGTGCAACATGCTGCTGCTGCTATATATTTTGCTTCAGCTGTAGACAGAGAGATGGATGTTTGTTTCTTGCTTAGCCATGCCACTAGACTTTCTCCTAGATATAATGCACCTCCACTTGTACTCTTCCTATCATCCACACAACTGGCCCAATCTGCATCTGTGTATGCTGTCAAGGTGAAGCTTTTGCCTTTAGGATACCAAAGCCCATATTGTGCAGTTCCTTGTAGATATCTGAGTATTCTTTTTACTGCCAGAAGATGGTTTTGTTTTGGTGCTGCTTGATATCTTGCCACTAGCCCTACTGCTAGCATGATGTCTGGTCTTGAGGCTGTCAAGTACAGCAGGCTTCCTATCATGGATCTGTAGAGTTTTTGATCTACATCTGCAGACCTATCATCAGCACACAGCTTGCATCCCGTGATCATGGGGGTTGTCATTGGTTTGCAGTCCTCCATTTTGAATTTTTTCAGCATTTCTTTTAAGTATTTTTCTTGAGAAATGAATGTGCTAGTGTTCTTTTGTTGAATTTGCAGTCCTAAGTAGAAACTGAGTTCTCCAATCATAGACATTTCAAACTCTGTTTTCATCTCATCAGCAAACCCTTTTGCTAGATCATCTTTGTTGCTTCCAAACATAATGTCATCAACATATACAACAACAATTAGGAGTTCATTTTCATGCGCTTTTATGTATAGATTGTTGTCTACTCCACCTCTCTTAAAACCCTGTTTTTTCAAATATTTGTCCAGTCTTGAGTACCAAGCACGAGGAGCCTGTTTCAGTCCATATAGGGCCTTCTTCAGTCTGCACACATAGTCTTCTTTGTCTGTCAATGAGAAGCCTTCTGGTTGTTCCATATACACTTCTTCTTCTAGATCTCCATTAGAAAAGCAGACTTTACATCCATTTGATATACCTTGAAGTCTTGGTAGCATGCAAATGCCAGGAACATTCTGATAGCCTCCATTCTGGCTACAGGTGCAAATGTTTCATCATAGTCAAGTCCTTCAATTTGTGAGTATCCTTTGCAGACCAGCCTGGCTTTATTCCTGATTACTTGTCCTTGCTCATTCATTTTTTTTTTGAATACCCATTTTGAACCAATGATATTTTTCTCAATAGGTCTAGGAACTAGTTCCCAGGTATTATTCTTCTCAATTTGGTCCAATTCTTCATTCATTGCTTTTATCCAATACTTGTCCTTGCTGGCTTCTTCAAATTTCTTTGGCTCTATTTGTGATAACATGGCTATGTATACTTCTTCTGTTTGTTCTGTTAGCTGCCTTCTTGTCTGGACTCCCGCTTTCTTGTCTCCTATGATCTGATCTTCAGGATGATTCTTCTGAGTGTATCTTGAGGGGGTTTTCAAGCTCAGCTCTGCATCATCTGTTGTCTTGCTTGTTTCATCATCATCCTTGTCTTCCTCTTCATGGTTGTCTGATGGACTGCAGCAGTCTGTATTTCTTGTATTATTTGGAAGTTCTTCATCAAATCTCACATCAATACTTTCAACTATCTTCCGAAGGATCTTGTTGTAGCACCTATACCCTTTGCTTTTGGAAGCATATCCTAGAAAAATCCCTTCATCTGCTCTTGCATCAAATTTCCCAAGGTTTTCATCATTATTCTTTATGTAACACTTGCTACCAAAGACTCTGAAATGTTTTATTGAAGCTGGATTTCCATGCCATAGTTCATATGGAGTCTTGTCACTGCTTGGCCTTAAGTGAGCTTTATTAAGGATATGTACTGTTGTGTGTACTGCTTCTGCCCAGAAGGTTTGAGAAATATTATTCTCTTGCATCATAGCTCTGGCTATTTGTTGTATAGACCTGTTTTGTCTCTCTGCTACTCCATTCTGCTGAGGTGTCCCTGCAATAGTAAATTGTTGCTTTATTCCATGTTCATTACATAGGTCTGCAAAGTCATAATCTGTGAATTCTCCTCCTCTGTCTGATCTGATACATTTCAGCTTGCATCCAGTTTGATTTTCTGCTTATGCTCTGAATATCTTAAATTTTTCCAATGCTTCTGATTTATTTTTGAGAAAGGCAACCCATGTCATTCTGGAGAAGTCATCTATTATCAGCATGAAATAGGATTCTCCACTTGGTGTTCTAGTTCTAGCAGGTCCACACAGGTCCATGTGCACAAGTTGGAGTGGTCTTCTTGTTGACAACTCCTCTTTAGATTTAAAGGATGTGCGAGTCTGTTTCCCCAATTGACAAGATTTGCATATAGTATTTGAAGGCCTTTTTATTTCTGGCATGTCTTTGACAGCTTTCTTCTTGCTCAATTTGATGATATGGTCAAAGCTGAGATGTCCCAATCTCTTATGCCACAACCATGACTCCTCAAGTTTGCTAAGATGGCAGGCTTCATCTTCCTCTTTCACTATGTATACATTGTTCTCTGTTCGAACACCTTTGAGCAGAGTCTTTCCTGTTGTGCTTGACCTGACTACATAATCTTGTGCTCTAAAAAGAACTTCACAGCCTTTGTCACACATCTGACTGACACTCAGTAAATTTGCTTTCAGTCCATCCACAAATAGTACCTCTTGGGCTTTTCCTCTGCTATTGTCTATGCTGACTGAGCCTTTTCCCTTGATATTTCCTGATTTATCATTACCAAAAATAACATTGCCAGATTTCTTTTCATCAAGAGTTATAAACTTGCTTCTGTCTCCAGTCATGTGTTTGGAGCAGCCACTGTCCAAGTACCACTGGCTTTTCAGATCTTGAGCAATTAGAGCCAGGTCACAGTTATTCACCTTCTTTATCCACTGGAGGCCCCCTTTTGAACATTTGATTATAGTTTTTGCAGAATTGTGAGCATGAACAAAATTTCTTTGACTCATAAACCTCCTTGAGGTATTGAACATCAGTCTTTGTCTATACTTTCTACATTCAATGATTTTATGGCCAAATTCCTTACAATAAAAACAATAACCATAGAAATTATTTGCATACCTGATGTAAGGTTGTTTTCTCCATTTGTTTGTTTGTGATAGCCTCTTCTCTGTTTGCATCTTTTGCAGGTCTGAATTACTCTTCCTTGCATAACAATATGCAGCAATGTGTCCTGGCTTGTGGCAGACATAGCAGGTGGCATTCTTCATAGGAGGGAAGAATTTCCTCTGATGACTTCCAAATTTGATATACTTAGGGGCATATAATTCTTTTTCTGCCATCTTAGTATTCATTATATTCTTTGTTACTAGAGGTTTCTTCTGCTCTTTGTCTCTCTTATTGCAGATTTCTTCTTTTGTTGGAATTATTTGAGCTACTTCCTCATCCTTCTTTGCTTTTACAAAAATAATCTCTCTGTCAACCTTTTCTTTTCCTTTACTTGATTCTCCTTCGTAGCCTATTCCAGCCTTTATCATAGGGGATCTTTGAGCAACCAAAATTTCATTCAACTTAATAGAGCTTGTTGTTTGAGAAGGGTATATAGAAACTTTCTGTTGAGCTTTTTCTAATTTCTTTCTCAGACACAGAATTTCTTCTTCCTGCTTCTCTTGTTCTCGAGATTTATCTTTGATTTGCTGAAGTAACATATCTTCTATCTTCTTGGCTTCTTCAAGTTTTACCTTCAGCTGCATGAGGACTTCTGAATTTTGTTCTTCTTCCACACATTTTAGGAGAATCTCTTTTTGTTTTTTGCATTTTAGTTTGAGTCTGTCAATCTCCTCCAGAGCACTTCTTAGCTCCCCCTCAAGGTCTACTTCCCCTTCTTCTTCTTCATCTTCTAGTAGGAGTCCCTCAAGATCTTCTATGGCCATCAATAAAAATTCCGAGGTTCCTTCTTCACTTGAGGGTTCATCTGAGTCTTCAGATGCACTGCTGTCTTGCTGAGCATAGAAGGATTTTCTGCTGAATTTCTTTCCTTTCTGCCAGAACTTTGATGTGTCTTTCTCTGATTCTTGAGCTTGATTTCTTACTTTCTTGTGAGGACATTTAGCAGCATAATGTCCAACTCTTCCACAGTTAAAGCATTTAAAGGGAATTTTACCTTTGTATCTACCTGAGCCTCTATCCAATTTCTTGACAAATTTAGCCTCTTCTTCATCAGAGCAAGAGCATATTTCTTCCTTTTCTTCTTTCTTCTTTTCTGTTTTGAATGCTGCTTCCCTTGTACTTGTCTTCTTCTGTGGGAGCCTCATTTCATAGGCTGTTAGATTTCCAAGTATCCGGTTCATGGTCAGAGTCTCCCAATCCGCTGTCTCTTCTATTGCAGATACCTTGGGATTAAATTTGGATGGGAGTGATCTTAGAATATTTTGCACAACTATACTTTCTGGTATGGTTTCTCCAAGAGCTTTCATATTGTTAACAATTTCTGCAACTTTTAAGAAGAAGCCGCCAACATCTTCATCATCATTCATTTTTAAGTTTTCAAACTGGGCTCTATATACTTGAAGTTTGGCAGTTTTTACTTTCTGGTCTCCCTCATGTATGTCTTCAAGAGTATCCCATATTTTCTTGGCAGTGTCTTTGTGCATTACTTTAATAAACTCGGCTTCACATAATCCATTCAGGATGGCATTCATGGCTTTTGCATTAGCCACAAAATCTTGTTTTGCGTCCTTTTCTGAGTCAGTTGCCTTCGGGGCATATCCTAATTCCACAGCAGCCTAGACTTCTATTCCTAGAGACATTATGTATGTCTTCATTCTGATTTTCCAGAAAGCATATTTTTCACCAGTGAAGAAAGGGGCTTTATTGGTTGAGCATCCTTCTTTACTAGCCATCTTGGGAACCTAGGATCTCCTTTCAGTTGTTAGAATTGTACAAAGGAACCCGCTCTGATACCAATTTTTGAATCTCTAATTAAACTGAGAGGGGGGGGTGAATCAGTTTAATACATTCCTGATCTTTTAAACTTTTCAATAAACTTATTTACACCTTCATTTCAAACTCTATTTAATGTGAGAGTAATCTTGGAATGTAATCTGAAAGTATTAGTTTAATAGAGCAGTAGACTTAATTTGAGAGCAGCAGGTATTAAGCAAATGATACATATCAGATCAATACATAAATATCATGCACAGAGACACCAGACATAAGTGGAAACCCATAAAGGGAGAAAACCACATCTTATTATTGTTGTGATGCAAAGGCAAGCTCCAACTCCCTCTCACCACTGTTTTTCTGCAGGCACCAACCTACAGGAGGCTCCTACCTCAATTCTGCAAGCTACAACTTGCAAGGAAGCACCAACTCCCTTCGATTTTCTGCAGGCACCAACCTACAGGAGGCTCCAACCTCAGTCAGCTACAACTGACAGCTATCAAGCTGCAACTTGATAGGGAAGCTCCACTGCCTTCTCTCGATTTAGTCTCTCCCCTTTTTTTTTTTTTTGAGTATCAAGATGATATTATTTATAGATTTCTTCACATGACTGTTTGTATTCTGCTTGGAATTCGAAATGGAAAGTCATGTCTCTTTGCCTTCTGCCTTCTCACTCATTTTATTAGCTTACTCAGAAATTATAACTGTAGGTGTCAATTTTAACATTACAGTGGGAGTTTGTTTTCTCTCGGAGACTTGCCAATGCATCACAAACAATAAAAACAATTAAAACATTTACATTCGAATTACAATGTGAACTCCAGCTCACTCATTTTGTCTCTTGGCTTGCTGCGTATTTGTCTTTTCTCTAACTGTCTCTTTGTCCCTTTCTCTTCTCTGTATGCCTTTCTGTTTATGGCTGCTGCGTAACTCCTGAATTTATGAACTGCATTTTTATTTTATTTTTATACTAGCGCTTTATATATAAATGAATCTGCTGACTGTAATTCAATCCTTTACACGCAGCAAGTGTCTTGTTGATGTGGCGAGTTCCGCAGGCCGGAACATACATATATTACAATTGTATTACATTAATAATCGCCCTCCACCTTAAGCCGAGGCCCGTGGGTCCACAGACCACGCGGCATTTTTCAATACAATCGCAACAACTTTATATACATATATATATATATATATATATATATTTATATATAACAGCACCTTCACAAATTTCCGTTTGCGATTAGAACTGGAACTCAAACACTTGTTAATCATAGTTAATAAGCCCATCGGGTCCGGGCTTCAATCAAATGCAATCGGGGCGCATAATAGAAAAGTTCTGATTGCGATCAGAACACGGATGCGATTTTCATATATCAACTCCCGCTTATAACTGGATCGGGTCCGCCACTTCAATCGCAGCGTTTTACAAAGTCGTGCGATCAATCGGAGAGTTCCGATTCCGATTGAGATTCCGGATGCGATTTGCATATATCAACTCCCGCTTATAACTGGATCGGGTCCGCCACTTCAATTGCAGCGTTTTACAAAAGACATGCGATTGGGAACTCGGATGCGATTAGCAATTAACTGTGGTACATAACTCGATCGGGTCCGGCATTTCAATCGCAATCGCAACTTTCTGTTGCGATGTTCCGCTGCCCTTGCGATCTCCGATTGTGATTGGGGAGAGGTCCCACCATCTAAAACTTCGTTTTGTGCGCTCCATAATATAACAGACATATATGTATACTTTGCCAAAGGGTTAAGCGATTCCCGGAATATGGTTTATATGTTATATGTAACGCCCATCGAGTAATGATTCTCGGAATTATACATACGACTGTATCTGCCGGCTTGGGCGATTCTCGGAATTTTATATCTGTCCTCTGGGTTGGGCGATTCTCAGAATTTTATATCTGTCCTCCTGGTTGGGCGATTCTCGGAATTTTATATCTGTCCTCCGAGTTGGGCGATTCTCGAAATTATAACAGCTCGCTGCCTCTGTCGCTGCCTCTGCTCCGCCGGTTGGAGAGTGCGATTCCCGAAATTTTATAACTGCTCTCTGCCTCTGTCTCTCCTCTGCTCCGCCGGTTGGAGAGTGCGATTCCCGAAATTTTGTAGCTGCTCTCTGCCTCTGTCTCTGCTTCTATCACTTTGCCTCTATCTCTATCTTCCGATAATGGTTCTTCACTGTGCTTCTATGACTGTTACATTTTGAGTTTCTTCTTGCTGCCTCTATTGCTTTCGTTGTGCCTCTTTTGCCTTCCTTTGCTACAGCGCTGCCTCTTTTGCCTAAGTGATGCCTCCTTTGCCATCAATGACAATATTTCCAACACATATGTCACAATAAAGGCCATATAGAATGAGATTGAAGACTTAACTCTAGATGGTACAACAAAGAAGGAATTCCTATCAATACTGGAAGATGGAGAATATGTCAAAGATTACCTTGATTGGGTATAACTCCTTCGATATAAACCCTTGA